>NQII01000121.1:1251496-1314610 GCA_002778355.1 Clitarchus hookeri | reverse complement strand
TCTATGCAGTTCTTCACCTGATGCTTATTTTTAATGAAATAGACACTTCTATAATTTGAGAAGTCGTCCTTTAACACTAAATACCTCGACCCGCCGACAGATACCTCCTCCATGGGACCGCACGTGTCCGCATGGATTAATTCACATGCTTTAGAAGTACCATTTTCGCTGTTATGAAAAGGTAATCGATGAATTTTGCAAATGGGAGAGGAATTATCAAACAAGTTAGTTATTACAAAGGTACTAATGTCGTTGCCAGTTGAGTACAAACACTTTGTGTCGGCGTGGGAGTCGGCGCCAGACGATAAACAAACCCTGGATAATCTGATAGCCAGGCTTCTGGTGGAAGAAGAAAGGGTGCAGGAGAAGGGTGAAGCGTCTCAACAAGCTTCATCTGCATTCTTTGTTAAAAATAGAAGAAACATAAAGTGTCACAAATGCAACAGACTGGGGCATTTCCAAAGCGAATGCAGAAGCAAAGTGAATAACAGTGAATTACAAGACAATAACAGTAACAGTAATAAGTGTTTTTATTGCGGAAAGTTCGGACATTATAAGGCACAGTGTCGCTTTAGGACGTACAGGAACAGTAAGGAAAGTAATGCATTTGTCGTGTCAAACGCAGAATATGAACATTATCAAGAGTCAAAATGGCTGGTTGACTCTGGGCCCATAACCTGTTGAGGTTTAATGAATAAAGGCCTTTTAATGAACGAAATGTTTTATTATACTTTAACAGCAAAACTGATACAACAATGTTGACCGTTATATATTTTTCAACTAACAAAAACAAAACACTACACAGTGTTGCCAACAACTTAAAACTGAAGTTACCAAATAATAATTATTACATTGCCATATTTTAACACTATCTTTATACATGGATGACTTTCTTTGAATTTCAAGTAAACTTAATTTAAATTAAAGAGTACTATATGTTTATATTTTTTTATCTTCACTCCACTTAAAGATCTGACTGTTACACAGTCCTTTAAACTAGGCATGATTTTGCGTACATCATCACGCTTGTAAAAATCTGTAAAAAAAATTTCACGGTTTCATTATTTAAGTGATTTCTAATTTTTTTGTAGTACACCATGTTTTTCCTTTAAACTTATTGCATTTCTTACTAAATATTCAATGCGCTTAAACGGTTTTGGTTTTAGAAATGCTCCAATATTTTGGCACCAAACTTAAAATGTTGTATTTCACATGAAATGTGCTAGCATGTGTAAATTTCTTCTTTAACTTTTATATTAATTCAAGGTAACCTAAATTGTTATTTGGAGTAATTTCTTCATGGTTAGTAGCATCATTGGAATATGAGATGCTTGTTTCTATTTTCTTTTAATTTTACCAATTCTACAGCAATGCATTGTGGCTAAAAATTACCGTCATTGTTGTGTTCTTCTCCATTAAACTCACATTCTATGGTTTTATTCAACTTTTGAGGACAGCGTGCACATACAGTTACCTGGTATAAGTTTCAGATGTTCATATTTAGCAGACAACTGCGTAGTGATTTCCCTTAATGACTTCAAAATAGGTTTTTTGTTCATGACAAATGGGTCACAACACTTATTACCATACAAATTAAAGAACTTGCTACATATTTATTGTAATGGTATATACATATATTTACAACTTCATCTACACTTGTTCTAAGTCTAATTAATGTTTTTATTTCATCACTTAGTCACTTTTAATTATTAACTCGGATCATCTAGAGTAAAAAACTTTGACACACATCCTTATGAAAACAGCCAACCATTGTCACTTCAACTGAATACAAAACATGCCATCATGACAGGCAACGAAAGACTAAAGCTCCAGGCAGGATGCATCAAATCATGTGCTTATCTGCATGATGCAATCTCATGAAACAGTTGCATCATCTTCAGACTTTCAGACATTACAGAGTGGTTACCATTACATCTAATAATAACATGACTTAAAACATCTCCTCGTGAATTTTGCCTTTGGTTTTTCTTAAGTTAAACTGTCTATAGTTTTCAAATTACAGTACAGTAGGTAAACATTTAGTTATTTTTATTTATTTATATAGTTACAAAAGTGTGAATTTTTTAATTTTTCACATTGTACCCCCCAAACAGTGTATTAATACTTAGTACCCCCTGTCACCCTAGTGTTAATGACATTCAGAATTAAATGGGATTATATAATGCACAACAGGTAAAATTTAACAATTGACTTTTTTTTCTTCAAATGTCTGTGTACTCAACAGGGGCAAAAATAACAGAATGGGACAACTTGTGCCTTATAGCTATTCATCAAGAGTATCGTTCATAAAAAACAAAATTTTTATTTTGTCTCTAAGCACACAAAATATGGTATCTCTAAATGCAATTTTGGTGAAGCAGGGTGGGGTATAAAGTGGGTTAAAACAGTCGCTTGAATGCTAAAAGCAGATGGCCCCATATCTTGAAAATACAAAATGTATTTTATAATATAAATGAACAGTGTAATAGTATCTTATGTAAGCTTTTAAATGACATTAAAAACTCCACAATAGGTGACTTATAAAATAGTTACGGCTAGTTGCGTAAACCTCAGAAATCTGTAAAATTTGCTTCCAGTGTGTATGAAATATGGCTGCCATTATCCACATGTTGCAGGTAAAAATCTAAATTAATGTTTTTCTTTCACGTTGAGGATAGAGTAACATAGGATCAAATTGTTAGAAAAAAATGGTGTAGCTTCAGTTCCTTGATGATTTCACATGGAATGAGTCTCTTACAAATAGTGATTTGTATACGAAGCTATACAGAGCACTAATTTATTACACAAAACTTGGTTGTTATGTCTCCAAAATTCAACACTGAAAGCAGTGGTACTATTTTTTTTTCGGGAGGCGCAGCATTCGTTGTATTTGAAGCTTACTGCAGGTTGCTTGTTAATTTGGAATAATTAGCACTTATTAAAAAACTATGTCAAATGAAGAAACAGAAACTAAAAAATGTTAGCAGTGAATGCTCTGACACCTATAGGCAGTCAAAGGAACTAGATTCATCAGCTGAATACCAACAATTTATTGTAACAACCAGGACCGACAGGCCGGCACCGCACTGAACAGACGATCCACCAACTCATTGAAGCAGGGCCTTTATTCGCAAACGTGGCAGGACAATATGGGAAACTTGCGAGACATGCTACAACAACACGTCTAGCTGCAAGAACTGACGAATACCAGGAAAAATTCAAATGTTTCATTTCATTTTTTTTTTTTTTTCATTTCTTTGCATTTCTGAGATTTTAAATTTGAAATATGGAACAAGTTAAGTCAATTTACAATACGAATATAGGGCCTATACAATAATATTGTACAATCAATTACGCAAAAACGTATTACACAATACTTATACTAAACACAATATCAATGGCAATTGTAATTGCAACTAATTATACTAAACACTATTAATTTCAACTGCAAATTTATTCATGTGTATCTTTCAGAGATGTGGGTTTTCTGGAAAGTTTTTGATGGTAAAATTTTCCTAACTCAAAATGGATCGAGGATTTCGTGAAACAAGTGTACAGTTTGCATACATTCCCTAACCAAATCTCAAGTTCTATATTCTACCTGTAATGTAAATTTTTCAACTAAGTAAATCATAAATCAGTCATGGTTTATGGGATTTAATTAAATACACAAAACATAAAAAAGAAAATGTGAACAGTAGACTTTAAATGACAATGTTATGATTCCTGAAAGGCAATATGCTTGAAAAGTCACTAAATACGGGGTCAAAAATGTTTCTTAGACTAATACCGTTATAATTCCTGGCAGGCTACGCTACACACTTGGATGAATAATTTTTAGCATCTGAAATGACATTATACAACACAGTACATTGCAATTGTGCAAAAAATGTATCTAGTCTTCACTCTTGCTGTCGCTGTTGGTTGTGTCCATGTCCATAGAACTGCTACTACTCGTACCACAAGGTTCTAGTTTACTTCGATTTGATGGATTCTCGTGCAATGATAACAAAAAGAGATTCTGAGAAACAGAAACTAGCTCGGCAGTGCGTTCGCTTGTTAACCTATTCCTCTTTTTGGTTTTAATTATGCTGAATGCCTTCCAGTTGCATTCACATGAGGCAGCTGTTGGTAAACTACTAAGAATCCTTGTAGCAATTTTGGATAACTGTCAAGTTGTGCAATATCCCTTCCACCATGTAAGTGGAGAGGTATTCTCTGCTGCCCCCTAAATGATGTCTCGACTCCAGAAAGTATGTCATCACAGCTATTTCATCAATGTTTGGGACATTTTTTGCAACATCCGTGATTGTATCAAGTGCAATAAGTAATTCATCTTCTGATAAATGTAGCCCACAATATTTAGGATCCAAAAGATATGCTGCTAAGTGAATTGGATGAGAGCAAAACTCAAATCTATGGTACAAAATATTTTTTTACCTTATCTTCGTTTTTGGTGAGAGGTAAAGAAGGTACTAGCTCAAGGACATCTTCATTGAGTTTCTTTAATATCTTGGTAACATTTGAAAGAGTAGGTGTGTTTCCTTCAGGTTTTTTTATTGCTACTGATATTGGTAGTAATAGGTAATATGCTGATTGAACTTGCATCCAGAACACATCATTGTCAAGAATCTGGTTATGAATGTTTGTACAGTCGGTTCACGACTGGAAGAGACTTTCTTGAAGCCCTGCTAAAGATCTACTTTCAACCCATTTTGTATCCTTCCGCCAAAGATAAACAAACACTGCCATGTGGCAGTCACATGGCAATGTTTACATTCCACTGTGTGTGTGTGTGTACGTACATGCACGTACCCATTATAAAAGTCATGTATATATTATTAATGGATATTCCACAAGCGTAAAGTTTTTAATCTTGAGAAGTTCACACAAAAGAATATGCGATGCCAGCGAAAAACATTTCATTCTATAAACCCAAAATGCTAGTATTTTGATGAATCGATAGTTGTTGTCTTACAATCGATTGTTAGTGACTTTCGATAAATTCCCGTACATCGAAGGCAAGATCTTCAGTATTGATCGAAATTGCTACAGACGTTAAAATGGCGTGGTGGTATACCGAGTCGGATGTTTTGCGCAATTGTAAAACCTTATTTAAAAATTGTTGTGACTGTTTTCAACAGGACGGCAGAGTTTGCGAGTGAAGGATTCTACGTCTTCGACAATGTGAAAACAATTCTTATGTGCAAATACTGCAACGTTAGAATAGAGTGGCAAAGGAAAGACACGTGCACGAAACACATAAAAACAAAAGGAATCAGTACAACGAGAAAGTGAGCACAAATTAAAATCATACGTTATTAAAAACCAAATAATAAAGAGCGGATATTAGTAAAACAAGACAAATAAATGAATTATTATAGGTTAAACAAGACAATTACACAAATTCTCTGGCACATGTGTCAACAACAAAAGGAACGAAGGTTAGTAAACAAATGGCCACGTTACTTTCACCTTGAGCGTGATCATGTGACTATGCAAGAAACGTTGAAATCTAAATACGTTAGCATCACGTCATTAATAATTGGCATAATAAGATAAAAGTCTTTTCGACACCCATTTGTAAGCGATAAATTAACAATTACTTTAAAACTTTGGAACTATTTCCTCTCTTTGTGCTGGCAACCTAACTGCATAACTGGATCCGCGCTCGCCGCTGTTTGTAATGTTATATGCATGTCGCTAACGGCTAGGGTGTTTTTTCATAGGTTGATTTTCAAAAGTTTCTTCCAGTCGTGAACCGTCTATAGGAATAATATGTAATACTGTCACAGTGTCATCTATAGATGTACATTGCAGACTTTGTTTTGTTCGCAGCAAACTATCTAAGCACCTAATAGCTGAACATCATCTAGTTTCCCCTGGCAAAGAAAGTAAACTCTGCTTTCCTTGCTTCTCTTTCTGTATTCTCTTGCGTGTCTGATTAGCAACATGATTACGGAATACTTTTACGATTGCCTTGCAGTTTGACAATATTGTCTTGATTTTATTTAAACAGATAATGTCCTTTGCTAGAACATTTAGCCCATTCGAAAGACAGCCAAATATTACTAAGTGAGGATACTTTCCTTTTAAAAGCTGCCAAGCAGCTGTCATGTTGCTTGCATTGTCGGTTACAAGAGATACTTCAGAGGGGCCAGCTCGATCAATTTCTACACTCAATAGGTTCGCTATGTATTCTCCTGTATGACAATTAGATTTTGTAGCAATTGCTTTCAGGAATATTAGTTAAGGTGTGGCAAACATTATGTTCATCAAAGAATTTCCTTGTACATCAGTCCATCCATGTGTGATCAGTGTCGGTGATTCTGCTTGGCCAATCTTTTGAACAACTAATTTTTTAACCCTATCGTACTCACGATCTAAAAGGGAATGTGATAAGTGATAAAGTGATAGTAATTTGAATGATGGGCGAATTTGTTTGTAATGATACTTCCAATACTCATTTTCAGTAATGAAAAGAGGAGAACCACTTGCAAATATAGCAATATAGCACGTGCTAATGTCTGCTCTGCTTTTCCCTGTTCTTCTGTTGACATTTTGTCCAGAAAGTTTGCTAAAATCAATGATTGTTTTGAACTTCAACCTGGAGCAGATGAATGTTACATTAGCCTTGAAGAAGATGGTTTTGCATTTGCCTCTTCTTCAACCAAACCTGCTGCCACATCTTCAGTGCTCATATTTGATTACTCTACTTGTTCACTTTCCTCCATTACCTGCAACAAAATAAAAACAAACTTAAAGTAGGCTACTTGATCTATACCGTAAGCAGGGGTCACTTTATGACAGGGTGGGTGACTTTGTGTCACTAAGGTTTTTACAAATAATTGAATATTTGGTAATTTTAAAGAATACCGACTTTTTTGAAGGAGACATAGTAGACCCACAAAAGTTATATAAATGGCTTTAGCACACCTTACCTGTTTCATACTTAGGAGGGAGTAATGATAAAATAAGCAGGATGTTTAAAATAAAATAGATAATATACGTGGAGTTTGGCCGCTTGGTTTAAGTCAGACGCCATGATGTATAGTCCTGTAATGCTATAGTAATGTAAACAAATGCGAATTGGCCATCACCTTATTGGCTGTGGATGCGCAGACGTTACCGTAGGTTAGTTGTAGTTTAGATGCAATACAGTGCAGTTCGTGGCGAGTGGAGTTGTAACATCCGAATCCGACCGTGCCAAGGCTTGTGATTTGAGAATGGAGGGTGCAAGTACGAGTGCTTCTGTGCGTGAGAGTCGTCTATGTGACGGGTGTTACTTGGACGTTTGCCAGTTTGTTGAATTAACGTTGTTTTGGCCACTGTTGTTAAATTTTTTAGTAGATCATGGTGCAATTCATGCACGATGGTAGTTGAATTGGCTGAGGACAGTAAATTTTTTCGCTGTCAACGGTCAGATAGGACATGTGTCTGTAAAAAATTGAGAAAGGTGCTTTCCAACGACGGACATGACTGTATGCACCACTTCCTACTTGCTGCGGAAAATTATACTTGCCGCCTACCAAGGTGAGTTAATTAATATACTTACGGTATGTTTTACTATTACTTTAATACCCTAAAATTCTAGGTTAGATTAAAATTCTGTAATCTTATGTTAGATTAAAACCCTATAATCCTAGGTTACATTAAAACCCTACAATCCTAGGTTAGATTAAAACCGTACAATTCTAGGTTATATTAAAACCCTACAATTCTAGGTTAGATTATAACACTAAAACTCTATTTTATATTAAAAATGTAAAATAGTGATTCACTCATTGTGGGGTTAGGTTAAGTGGGCACATATTAAGAAATTGGGTGGACAAATGCTAAATCGAGCTGTTTTTATATTTTTTGTGCGTGTATTTTTAGTGATTTTACCCCACAATTTCCCTGATATTCATAGCCCTCCCCACTATCATTTTTGTGGTTTATTATCATAATATGTTAATGCCCCTAGTAAATTCGGGTTCTGTGTAATTAGTAAAGTCAAATTATACCACTTTTCTGGATTTTTTTTCTCGGATAAGCTGCTATTCTTTACATTTACCTCCAACTTAAAAAAGGGGGTATTTAAATACTATTTTGTGTCACACAAAGGCACCTCCCATAAGTTGCTGTTCATGAACGGTAGAAAGGGAATCTAGGGGTGCCTCCTTGTCTCTCTACAAGTTGCTAGTATAATAAATTGAGATAATTTCATTAGTGATGTCCCGATACCACTTTATCTCCATTCTCAATACCGATTCTGATACCATTCTCAATTCCTTTTATTAGTTGCAGTATAAGGCTCTGCACAATATATTTTTAAAAAATTCACCAAAACTGCATTAATGGCATTATTAATATTACTACTAGTTTATGGATGCACAATCATTGCGAACATATTAGTACTAATGAAATAAAAAAATGCTCAGAAATAGCATACTATGCATTTTATGCAATAAATCTTTATTTAAAAATTAATTATTTAACTTATTTANGGGGGGGGGGGGAGAGGGAGGGATAGTATTTCGGAATATTCCCTAACCCGTCAACACTGATTGTGTACTTATTTGAATAGGATCAAATAAATGCAGTGCCCGCAATCGCAACGCTTCTAGCTCCACTAGCAGTAATACAAGGTTTGTACCATTCTGCCGCTCTTTTTGACCTTTGGTCCCTTTCATGTTTCATTCACCGGAAGCAGTATGGTGGCAGTCATTCCATTTGTCAGGTCAAAATGCCCCTGGGTCACTTGGATTATGCCCAATTTCCTCCTCTTAAGCAGGAGTTGTGAGGGCAAGTCGTCTGCTGGGTAGATTTTGGTGGGCTACACTGGTTTGCCATTTTTAATTTTTTACAAAATTAGTGTCCTTAAACTTTCACCTTATCTTTAAAGAGATAATGCACTGAATTTATGTTATGGATGATAAAATGTATTTTAAAATAAAATATTTTGGGGGAAATTAATTTGTGAACACAAACTATCACAAAAAACACCTAAAGGATTTCCATTCCTTTTGAAGGTGTTAACAACTCTTTATGTCCTAGGTAATTTTGACCTCGGCTCTCACGGCTCCCGAAAAGGAAAAAGAGGCCAAATGGAACAGACTTACAAATATAGCTTGTTTTGTAAATCTGGCGACAAGATGCACTGTTAGGTTCGCATTGCACTGCGTAATTTTAACGTGTGTCAATAATAAATACAGTAATTCCATTTTCAAACTGGTTAAGTTTATAAGAAACATATTTTAAGATGCTGTTACATATTTATAAAATCCCATACAGTAAATTTTTTTAGTAACCCCTTCTCATCTCTATAAAATAAAAGGGTGAATTTGTGGATGAGTATTTTTAGTTGCGCAGTTGCCTAAGTTGGTCATGGTAACTCAAACAAATATGGCTGCTTCTAATGCTTTAATGGCTTGTTGACATGCTAACGACTGTGATTTTAAATTGTACTGGTTCTAAACGAAATAAAACTGGAAAAAAGAACCCTGGGAAAGGAAAATGTATCAATACTTTTCAATTATTTGATAAAATGTTAGCTGGTGAACATTTTGATTTCACTGTCATTTCATACAAGTTTGTTCTAGTGGCACATTTTTTTGCCAGTTTAATATATTCATTACTATATTTTAATGGCAGGTGATATTATTGCAATGAACTATTGCCAAATAAATATGGTAACAAACATTGCAAAAATGTACGTAATTTAATATTGTATATTTTTTGTGAGAAATATATAGGTTATATACAACATTAAGGGATATTTTTCTGACAATTTCCACACAGTCTATTTAGAGGCACAAAATAGCAGTACAAAATGCATTTAGTACATGACTAAATGCAATAGTCAACCACGCCGAAGGTAACCGATAAGGTGATGTTTCTGTAATAATTGGTTTTTAATGGCTCGATTCTTAGATTTTAGTTTCTTGATTCTACAATTCCTTAAGAATTGAGGGTATCGCGGAATTAAATTTTATATATCTAAATTTGATTCAAATACATGAAATAAACGTTATTTGCCGTCTGACTAAAAGAGCATAATTGAACACTCATTTCTGAGAATATATTAAAATAATATTTCAGAAAAGTCTTTTACTTCCTACTGCAAACAGCCTATATTTGAATTTTAAATAATAAATTAACTTACATTTGATTTCTGATGCAAATTACTTCTCCCAGAAATAGTTGCTCCAACATTTTTTTGTATTAGCTTCTTGTACAAGGATTGTATCCTCTCTGGGCATTTTTACATGTTGTCAAATGTCTCTTCATTCTTGTTGCATTGTTTGCGTAAGTTTGTCCAGAATATTTACATTTTTCTGATATCTTCTTTGTGTTTCCTTCACAGACTTCAATATAATGGTTCCACACACTTTTTTTTTTACATTAGGCATTACTTAAAACACACGTTACATTTACTTATCCAAATAAACGTAATGTGTACTTCAAAACTTGTGGCTCACTCACAGTAACGTTTGAGATGTAACTAACTCACAACTACAGAGCATACCTGTTTACATAGCAAGGTAAATCCCTTGCACAGGGGAAATCCCTATATCAATTTCTAATTGTTTAACAATGTGAACCCCCTATTAAATGAAGGCACTGAGGCATGGAAGTACCCTTATCATTTTCTTACTTTTGCAAGGTGAACCCCAGCAACCGTGCCTGTTGTGAAGACAGGAAATTCCCCTTGAATTTGTATTTTTATTTAATTTCCAGCATTTGTTAACCAGATATTATAGTAAAGTGAATCCCTGTATTCACTTGATCATCCCAAATAATTTTAATGAAATAGTGTTATTTTCTAATTAGAAAATTTTCCAGAAAAACGTAGAGCCTATTAGAAAATTTTCCTGCCCACATCTCTGGTATGTATATATTGACATATAACAGTACCATAGTGACAACTCCACTATAAAATATTCTTCAACGTCTTAATAACAATAGTCAAGCAGGAAATCAGTCGGTTTGTGGCAAAAAGTTGTGTGGTCCTTTATTTTTTTTTTTAAGAAACTGTGGCATGGCAGATTGTTGTAAAGTCCTTTTCCATTAATCTGTACCAGCTTCATGGTGCTGGTTTTTTTTAGATATAGTTAATATGGACATTATTATTGCTTCTTGTATCATGAGAATACACCTTTGTGTTTATCTGACACTTTGGTGTCAATATTTTTATGTATGAATATAATAGAATTTTGTATATATACACAAGGCGTAGGGAGGATGCCTAAAGCTTTAAACAGTGGTTTACAGTGTGGGTGTTTGTGTTTTTGGAACATTATACGTATTGCTCTTTTCTGCATAACAAGTATTTTATTTTGAGTTTTTTTTTGTAGATGCCCCTGAAAATTATTCCATATTTTATAAATGAGTGTACATAAGCAAAATGGGCAGCCTTCAGGCAAATTATGCTACATCTTTCAGATAGAATACGAAGCATATAGCATGCAATACTTACTATTTTTGTTAGTCCTCAATATGATATCTCCAGCTGAACTTAATGACACCTAGAAATTTCATGTTTAAGGGATCGGGATTATTTTTTAAGGAGAATTGTATTAATTTTATTTTTTCTGTATTTAAATGTAATTTGTGAGAAGTAAACCAATTATTAATCTTATTAAAGTCTGATTTATTTTCATTTTAAGACGCTTACTGTTTGTACTGCTTATTACTATATTTGTGTCATTAGCATATGTAACTATATTACAGTGTGTTATATTGGGAGTAAGCACACTGCCTTGGGTTACACCAATATTAATTATTTTAGTATCACAGTAATCGGGTAATTATAAAGAATAGTGACTATTTATGAAATTGGTTTCTACTACCTGTGTTATGTTATTGAGGTACGATTTGAACCAATTTCTTACTACACCTCTTATCCCAACTGTTTTGAGTTTATTTAAGATTTTATCATGGTCAGCAGTATCAAACACTTTTTGACAAGTCAAGAAATAACCCCACAATCACTGTTTTTATCTAATGTGTGATTTATATGTGATGTAAATTCAGCAATAGTAGATTCTGTGCTCTTTCCTTTCAGAAACCAGTTTTAGTAAGATGCTTGATCAGTCAATTTTTCATTACAGATTCAAAGATTTTTGACATATTGTTTAAAAGAGACATTGGTCTGTAGTTTTCTACATTGCTTCTTTCTCCCTTTTTAAACAAGGGTACAACTTTAGCATGCTTCAGGTCATCTGGAAAGAATCCAGTTTCAAAAAATATATTGATTAAAAATACTAGGGGATTTAGCAAAGACTAAACATTCTTTTTAAATACAAGGTGAGTATAAAAGAATATCCCAACTTTGAAGGTCTATAATATCTAAAACCAAACAACCTACAACCTTGATTGACCAATCAAACAAACTGTGGAACCATGAAGTTTGTTTACCATACACTCATAAATGTTCAATGTGACCACCACGAGTGGCCGGAACGACATCTACGCTATAATCAAACTCGTTCCACACTCTTGTCAGCATGTCTGGTGTTATGGTTTGGATGGCGTCCGTATTTCTCTTTTTGAGGTCATCAATGTTAGCTGCAATGGTGGACGAAAAACTTGACCTTTATGTACCCCCATAGAAAAAAATTGCACGGGGTAAGATCTGGGCTTCTTGGGGGCCAGTGATGAAGAGCCTGGTCACCAGCTGCTCCTCGACCAATCCAGCGTTACGGCAATGTCTCATTCAGGTATCCGCGAACAGCTAGAGGCCAATGGGATGACGCACCATAAAGGAAACATCAGACCATCCCCTTCACAGTGACGTGTCGAATGCAAGCTCGCTACCCCCTCACCACCTCAAACCGAAAGTTACGAACGCCATCCAAACTGTAACACCGGGCATGCTGACAAGAGCGTTTAACGAGTTTGATTATCACGTAGATGTCGTTCGGGCCGCTCATGGTGGTCACATTGAACATTTATGAATGTATGGTAAACAAACTTCACGGTTCCACGGTTCATTTGATTGGTGAATCAATGTTGTAGGTTGTTTGGTTTTGATGTTATAGACCTTCAAATTTGAGGTATTCTTTTATACTCAACCTGTATTATATTGGGAATTTCATCTATACCTGTTGAATTTTTCATTGCCTACATTGCTCAGCATGCACAATTTGTGTGGTTGTAGTTTTGTATTTAAACTTTTTATGCTGAATGTAATATGTCACTTATTCATATTACTAAGCTGTCTTAGAAAAAAGTAAAAGTATAAATGTTACCACTTGTAACAAAAGTATGTGAACAAATACTTACTCGGCCATGACACTGCATATGACCTTGTGAAGTACAAATGACAACTGTGCATCAGTTAGGACCCTGCTACAATTAGCATGTCCTCTAGTTCTTTATCCTGTCCTCTCTGATTCAACACGAGACATAAAATTTGCTGAATAGAGATGTCCACAGTTGTCCCGGTAATAGTTAAGAAATGCCGAAAAATGTAAAGAAAATCCCAGACAATAATATGTACTGTTTCAATATTACTAATCATGCTGAATACGAATTTCATGGGGCATCACAATATTCGTAGCACATACTATGAAGCACGGTAGCGGAAAAGGCTATGAAGGTGAAACTAATTGTAAACATGTAAAATTGATGTAAAATGTATTTTGCTAAACCATGTTAAATGCAAGAAGTCCTAGTCTTACTTCACAATAGGTGAATAACTGGGGGTGTGTATGCCATTGCGCCATCACATCAGAAAAAGTACAGTGAAGACTAATAGGAATAAATTAATGTAATTAAATAGTGTCTTAATAAGATTTAATTGAGTGAGTCCTTCTCCCTATTCTGATGCTTGATAGCGTGTTCGTACACCCACCCCCTGTGGTTTGCCTATCTTGAAGTTAGGTTTAGTTTGGTTAAGTCTTTTGCATTTGACACAGTTAGGTGCCGGCAGTACACAAGCACTTAAATTTCCACCCTAACATGCAGTACGAGACAGTATAATCCACCTCACTGAATACAATTGTCACGCTTACTTAAAAATATGTACAGTCCATTAAACTGATTAACTGAACATCAGTGATGTTACTTATGAATGTAGGGTTGGATACACCTACTGAGTGATATATTGCTGATAGCACACGTATAGGATATGTTCACCTTCAATTATGACAAGTCAACACTCAACAAACAGTGGTATTTCAGCCATTAATTGTGTTTACCACTTCATGAAGCAAAAATAGCAAAGAGCCACAAATGTAATGAGCATCAATGGCAGGTCATAATAACTCATTCTCAGCTAACAATAAATTGTATTGAAGTGGCTGAACAAATCTACAATTTCCGTTTGTATTGTGTCAACAAATTTCTTTTGGCTTTTCTCAATGTCACTACGTCAAAATACAATGAACATAACCATGGTGGTACATGCAAATGAATGCTCTGAATGTCTTGTACGATGCAACATTTTTTTTGTGCTCTTTCTAGTGGACATACTACAACCCTCGTAAATTTCAACAAGGTAAGCATTGCAAAAGCCAAATATACAGTTTTCATAGCTCTAGGACATTTCTTTCACAAAAGCCGTAATTCTTAATAATTACCGCCGCATTTGTGAAACCATATTTAATTCAGCCTAACAACTCATTCTATGATCATTTCCTTATTCATTTTAAATAATTTAACACATAGAATTTCATTAAAATGTTAATAATAATTTCAGCTTGTAATTGGGCTATTGTCTGGTGGCAAGCACTTCCATCCCTCATCCCTTTTCCATCTCCAGTCCCTTCCTAACTTGCCCAACCCCATTCACCATAACCAACTCCTCCCACAACACATTCCACGCCCTCATTGTTCTAACCAGCATGGACTACCTGCCCCTTTCCATCTGCCTCCATAACCTTTGACACTTTCTACTGCTTGTACCTCTCGCTCCTGTACATCCCCTTGGCTAAATGTCCACCTAACTTCCCCCATCCTCCCACTCAATTTAATATCCTATACATCCTGACCAGCCTCTCCACTCTTGTACCTCTCGCTTCTGTACATCCCCTTGGCTAAATGTCCACCTAACTTCCCCCATCCTCCCACCCAATTTAATATCCTGTACATCCTTACCAGCCTCTCCATCTCTAGCACCACTCTAACTCCGTCATTAAGGATGGCATAATATTCCTTTCATCCTCACCTTCATGCCCCTGAATTCCACATTTACCCTTAATCCACCTCGCTACCCTTCTTTGTTCCTTCTCCAGCTCTCATACCTCCTCTTCACATATGGGTCCCAGACAGTGGCTGCATATTCTGTTATTGGTCTAATCGTACCTTATAAGCCTAAGGGTCGGTTTCACAATGTCTTGTTTTCTTCCGATTAAGGTCTGGTTAAAATTAAGTGTTGGTTAAAGACAATTTTCTGTTTCTCAATATATGATCAAGAATAACCAACATTTCATTTGCCTCTAACCAATGGTTATCTTAAACACAAGAATAGGTTCCGATTACTGGACTAATCACTACATTAAAACAAATATGGTGGTCATTCTTGGCCCTTATGAGGTTATGTTTGTATATTGAAATTGTGTTGAATGTTAGCAGAAGATTTGAATTAGTTATTTAGGATGATGACGACAATATGATTTATTATGTTAGTCGGCCACGATTATTAGGCTTTGATTAGAGACAAGTAATTAATTTTCAAATGAATTTTATACGTGCGAAAATGTGATATTGGGATGGGTACTTACATACTCATGTAAATGGATAAAAATATTGTAGAAACACATCTTTGGTGATGAAATAAGGCGAGGTTGTATAAATGTAATTAAATATTGAGCCTACTCATTTTCTAAAATGACTACTTTTTGCGGGGGGCTCAAATAATACCTTAACTTCAGATAATCAGGCATAGTTCTGCCAATATGTTTATTTGATAGTAAATTTGCACGTTTTGATTTTTTTTTTGTATTGGGAATAGTTATGTCCATTTTAAATTATTATAAATGTTTTTGCAAACGTTTGCACACCCGTAAAATGACGTGTTTTGGACAGTAATTTCATTATAAAATTGGTAATGGATTCAAGACAGCTGCAAGTATAAGATGAATATAAGTATTTGCGAGCATATACTAAAATTTGGTTGAATTCTATGCGAGCTTCATTGTTTAACTAATAATTTTGTGGTGCAGTGCTCTGTATTTAAGATATACACTGCTAGAAAGCAATAATTGTTACAAAAGTATTTATAAATATGAAACAGTTAGCCATCTGCAGCTCAGATATTTTAAAAATGAAATACATTAAACACGTTACAATTTCATCCAATTATATTTGTTATTGAGGCCGTACAAGGCATTTTTTATTGTCACTTGTGAATATTTTGCTAAATGCCTTGCCATTGCACTTTGGGGCCATGATTCGGCTAGCAAATGGATAACAATATTAATTAAATAAATATTCTGGCCTCTGTGATGTAACAGTTTGTAGCTTTGATATTTAGTTACAAATTTTATTGTCCTTTTCTACTTATTATAAATACGTCAATTTATGTACGTGGTGCAATCTGTGGGAACTAGTTCACACTTTTTGGAGTCATTGGAAAAGTAGAGATACAAGAAATTGTATTGGCTAGAAATGTAACTTTTATATTAACAATTGTATTAATTTTTCCAGAACTATTATCTCTTGTAGAGTATTTTAAAGTCATGAAATATGTATTGAAATACTTCTACATCTCAAGTACACCTAATATGTAATCACTACGACATAGGTTTTAATAAAAAATTTGTGTTAGAATCACATGTTACATAAATTACGCAGAAGTCTACAATAATTTGCATTAGATTAGCTGTCTTGTTTTCAGTAACACAAATACTTTTGAACATAAGAAATTAAAATTATATTATCAGAATTGGTAAGGTTTTCTGGTGAAAACCATTTATTATTGGTGTTTCCTTTCATGTTTTTACAACAAACTTTGTCTAACCAGAACAACATAAACAGCAGATGACGACCTGACAGTAGCCAATCACAAACAAAAACGTCACTGCAATGTTGTGAGATTTATCTTAACCATCACTTAGTTAAACAACACTGTATTTTGTGAAATGGTACGAGGCTAACCAATGATTAAAACTTCTGTTTAAATTTATCATATGATCAGATAACCAATACTTTAAACCGACATTGTTAGCCTGCTCGCCTCCCACCAAGGCGAATCGAGTTCAATCCCAGGCTGGGTCACTCCCGGTTTTTTGCATGTGGGAATTGTGCCAGACGATGCTGCTGGTCGGTGGGTTTTTTTCTGGGATCTCCTGTTTGCCCCACCCTTTCATTCAGGCGCTGCTCCATACTCACCTCAATCACCCTCATCGGCTCTCAAGACCTTGCTGTTAAGTGCCGCTTAAATCTCTTCACTCACTCACTCTGAATCACTACCTCAAAGTACATGCTTTGAAGTTTCTCCTTATCTCCTGCCCTTGCCATTTACATGTGCCTTTGTGCATTCCCCTCTTCCTAGTGAACCTTATGATCATTGTTTTCAATACATTAATCTTCAATTTATTCCTTTCTGCCCACCTCCTTATTTGTTCTGTGTCCTCCTGCAACTTATTTTCCCCACCCACCTCTGCATACAACATACAGTTGTCTGCAAACAGCCTTGCTTTACCTCCCACCATTATCCTCAGGTCATTAACTATAATGTTTAACAACAAGGTGCCCAGCACATTATCCTGCAGAACCTCTGATGTAACCCCACTTTCACCCTCTGTTTTCAACCCCTCAGGAAGTCTCTTATCCAATCCGCTTCCAACATATCATCTAGTAACTCATCCACTTTTTGCATCAAAATCACATAGGGAACCCTATCAAAGGGCTTCTCAAAGTCTGAGGCAGGCAACCGTCTGCTCCCCCTCATCTACTGCCTGTACCAAAGAGCTTTTCTTCAATCCCTCTATGACCTTAGCTATTTCCTTCTCTCTTATCCTGAGCATTCCATACGCTTTTCCCCCTCGTCATCCCTTTGCCAAACATCTTGCTCCTCAAACACTGATAAGTACTGGGTTTGCTACAACTAAACTTTTCCTTGTAATTTGTTGCACTCAAACCCTCTTTGTTATTCAACACCGGGATACCTCCTTTATCTCCTCTAACCTTTGTAATATTTCCTTAAAACTTCCTTCATTTCTTGCCTTTCCCTTCCTCTTATCATACTGTCTAGGTATTCATTCTTTGCCAGCTTAATTTAATTAACCTTCCTAGTTCCCTCCCCATCTTTTTCGTACAATCCCTAGTACTATCTGATCCTATGTTCTTCCACCATACACTAACTGAACAGGATGGCAACAATTCCCCCAGATTCATGAAACAACCCGTTGTCATATCCTGAGCGGTGTGGTACGTTAGTTGTAAGTAAATTGCTTGCTCTACAGCTTAATTGCAGAATTAAATAACTTCATGGATTAGTGAAGTGATAAAATGCTAAACCGTACTACTGTTTTTGATACTATATAACTATATTGAATAAATCTTACGATATACATAAATTGTTGTACTTACAATAGACAGCTGAATCTTCATAGTAGTTGCTGATTACCTTCAAGCTGTAGATACAGATGTTGGAAATGCTACATCATCTGACACAGTGATATCATTTTTAGGACAGGCAGGTAAGTATCAGTTTCCCATAGCATGCCCTGTTCTGAACTAACTGATCTGGCCTCCAGGGGCAAGTATACAAGAAACTGCCCTTCCATCATTCAAGTGGCCTACATGCAGCGCACCATGTCGCCATACTCCCGTTAATGAGTACAGTACATTGGTTGCCATGCCCTCTACCCTCTGTGAGCTGGAGACTTGAGAAACACCCCCGAAGAAACCCCGTCAGCATAAGGCAGAACGGTGATCATTTTATGTTGGTCTGCATCATGTCATCTCACAAAAGTGCCATGACATGTTTTCTCAAACCTTTCAAACATTATTATTATTTGCGTGGTTGCAACTGGAAACCTTTTAAAAAAAAATTTAAAAATTCATAATTACAAAACTGGAAATCATTTTCTTGAATCTTTTAATATAACTTCTTTTATACCAAATGTTTATTACAATATTTCATAATCATTTATGAAGATAATGACATATAGATAAAAATATTTAGCTAAAAAGTTAACAAAATTGATACAAAAATATTTATGATGATTTCTATGATTTCACAGCATGTCTTTACTTTGGTATAATTTCAAAGTATTATTCC
The DNA here is from genome assembly GCA_002778355.1 of Clitarchus hookeri. Classification (NCBI taxonomy): domain Eukaryota; kingdom Metazoa; phylum Arthropoda; class Insecta; order Phasmatodea; family Phasmatidae; genus Clitarchus; species Clitarchus hookeri. The sequence goes on along the minus strand of NQII01000121.1, from coordinate 1,295,394 downwards.
CAAAATTCACATGCTTCAAGTTATCTTTCCATTTTACAAAACTTCAATTTAATAAACATTGAAAAGCATTCTGGCCAAAGCCTAACACTTAAAATTTTCTACCTTTATTCTGCATTTACAACTATTTTTAAAAGACCCCAAATATTAAAATACATATTTCTATTGTGAACACCTCCAGTGCCTGAAAACCAAGCACACCAGCTCCAAGGATGCATGCCTATTTATTTTAAAACCTTTTCCTCATCCCTTCTCTCTACGTCGCATTTAATAGGTTTGGCAACAGGATATTCAGCATTTAATTTGGTACATTTAATATTAACCAATAGGAAAAATATATTTTGAAATAGACTGCTCTCAGAGCTACACAGCAACAGTCTTTTATTTTCTGTCTCCTGAGCATTTTCTCTCTTCAACCTGCAACTCTTGGCAACACCGCTGATGTCACCAAGGCGTGGCCAATAGTGGTGAGTCACGTCAGTCTTTCGTCTGGCCGGGCTGGAAGCATGGGCGCTATTGGTAAATGGATTTCTAACACTGAGGCGGCCACTATGCTGGTCGACTCCACTGCTGCTTCGAAGTCCCACTTGATGTTGGGCGCCAAATCTGCTATGTATTTTCCACCGTAGACGAGGCAGCATACATTGTGGTCTTCTTCAGCCTGCGTCACATGAAACAGTAAGCACTTCATGTAAATGCTGAATATGTTGTTCAAAACTCTCACTGTACACTTATCATTAATATATGTGAAAAGAAAACCATATTTAAATTTTCTTAGAACCTTAAATAAAATATGTGACATTGCCTGAGGCCCACAGTTCATGCCCATTAGCAGTCATTTCCACTGATAATAACCCAATGGTGTTACAAAAGCTAAAATTTCTCGTGAATCGGGATGAAGCTGACATTGAAGGAATGCGGAATTTAAGTCTTAGTATGGTGAAATACTTTGCTTTACCTACATGTTGAAATACAGTCTCAATGGTAGGAAGCGGATACTGATCAATATATATTTTTTTATTAACCGCTCAATAATCACAGATCAGTCTAAATTGACCTAGAGTTCATTTTGCTAACAAAGAGGAAGGACTTGAATATACACTATTAGACTCTTCAATAATATCCTAATACTTTAATTCAGAAATTAATGATCTAAACAATTTGATTTTTGGGGGAGCCACTTGATATGGAACATGCACTACCAGTTCATGGTCGCAAAGTTTTAATTTAATCAGATTTTGAGTATAATGACCCAAATTTGAAGTCGCAACATCCTGAAATTCATATATCAAGTTTTGAATTTCAAGTTCCTGTCCATTTGTTAACTTTTCTGTTTTCATTAACTGATACCTCATACTGGTTGTAACCAAAAACACAGACGGACTCTTACAAAATTCAAAATGCGAAAGCCTCTCAGCAACCTGCAATGAGGCACAAGTTTTCCCCAGGAAATCAATCCCAAGTATTAACTCATTACTCAAACTTGGAAGAACACAAAAACTAAACTTCCAAGAAAATTTTTCTATTTTAATTTTAAACCTTGTAGAACAGAATATATCATACCGCCATCAGCTAAAGAGAAACCCACCTTTACATCCCTTTCCAAATTCATCAATCCTTTTGGCAATACCTGCAATATTATATTACAAAATGATAGACTTATTAATGAACAAAAGGCACCAGAATCTAGTAATGCAGTTACTTGAAATTGGTTTCCTATTATTATTGGCACATATAACAACCCATAACGTTTTTGAAACTAAAAATTTTCTACAGCATTTATCCCAGCAGGTTTCAAACGTATTAAACATTGTTCACAAACATGTCTCATATTGCCACAAAAGAAACACTGAATGTCCTGTAGGGTCTTTGAATTAACTATCCCGTTTTATTTTGTACCGGCACTGATTGTTTTGACCACAAATAATTTGTGTGATCTCTTTCTGTGCCCTTATCCAGCTCCCTAGCTAAAGTCGCAGTCTGAGTGTATTTTTCCCTTTTAAAATGTTCCAAAGCGGGACTAGAAATAGAATTTTGCAAAACTACAGCATCCGTATGCATTACTGCGGCTTTTGATTTTCCTTTGGGTTTAACATAACCTGATAGAAAACGTCCTCGTACATTACTACCCACTTCCTTATTCTCATTTGTACTTTCAGCACAGTCTCGAACTGTCTTTTCCACATGAGTCACAAGCTCAAGCAACTGCGTTAAAGTCTTAGGTTGTTTTACAAACATAAAAAATTACTTACTAGGCAATAGATTATGAAACATAATTTCCGTGAAATACTCTTCACTGCATGGGAGACCTAACACTTCCACCAATCCCAATACTTTGCTCACAAATTCCTGCATTGTCTGCCCAATTTGCGGATATCTTTCCATTAATTGTATCCTCAAGTGCAACACAGCATGGTTTGACGAGACAAGATTCAAATAGGTACTAGTTAACCATTTTATGTCCCAATTTTACTTTACAGCTGCACTAAAAATACATTGAAATAAATTAGGCACCCTAAAATGAGCCACAGCATAAATGGTTTGTCTATAACAAAGTTCAAAGGCTAAGACACTGTTTAATTTGACAAAATAATCTAAAACAACATTAAAATTTGTCCCTTTTAATTCTGGCACGTGAGCCACTAATTCAGGAGGTAATTTATGAACTCGTTTCAAAAAAAGGTTGGTCCCACCCTTTATTTCAAGGCCCACCTTAGCTCCTTTCTTCACCATCCGACGGGCCTTTACATGTAGCTGCTCAATTGACTCATCTTTAACCTCCCCCTCCTGCATCTTTAACATTTTCGAGAGGAGTGCTTTCTACAGACGCTGCACCCAACTTGTTGACATTGTTTGCAAATAATAGACCTTTCAGCTGGTGCACACGATCGGGAAGAGACACACACTATACTCAAGTTTACAAAACCCCTATAACCTAAAAATCTAAAGTTTATTATTAATTGCCTCTGATAGTTCCAGTTTATGCACCACGCACAGCAGAGTGCACAGCTTTGTCACACCCTCTACCCCCTGTGTGCTGGAGACTTGATAAACACACCCGAAGAAACCCCATTAGCATAAGGCAGAAATGTGATCATTTTATGTTGGTCTACATCATGTCGTCTCACAAAAGTGCCATGACATGTTTTCTCAAACCTTTCAAACATTATTATTATTTGCGTGGTTGCAACTGGAAACCTTTTAAAAAAAAATTTTAAAAATTCATAATTACAAAACTGGAAATCATTTTCTTGAATCTTTTAATATAACTTATTTTATACCAAATGTTTAATACAATACTTCATAATTATTTACAAAGATAATGACATAGATAAAAATATTTAGCTAAAAAGTTAACAAAATTGATACAAAAATATTTATGATGATTTCTATGATTTCACAGCATTACTTTACTTTGGTATAATTTCAAAGTATTATTCCCAAAATTTACATGCTTCAAGTTATCTTTCCATTTTACAAAACTTCAATTTAATAAACATTGAAAAGCATTCTGGCCAAAGCCTAACACTTAAAATTTTCTACCTTTATTCTGCATTTACAACTATTTTTAAAAGACCCCAAATATTAAAATACATATTTCTATTGTGAACACCTCCAGTGCCTGAAAACTAAGCACACCAGCTCCAAGGATGCATGCCTTTTTATTTAAAAACCCTTTCCTCACCCCTCGACACTACTTCACATTTAATTTGGTACATTTAATTTTAACCAATAGGAAAAATATATTTTGAAATAGAGGGCTCTCAGAGATACACTGTGACAGTCTTTTTATTTTGTGTCTTGAGCATTTTCTCTCTTCAAACTGCAACTCTTGGCAACACCGCTGGCGTAGCCGATAGTAGTGAGGCACGCCAGTCTTTCGTCTGGCCAGGCTGGAAGCACTGGCACTTTCTGTAGTTGTATTTCTGATGCTGAGGCAGCCACTATGCTGCTTGGAAGGCCCACTTGACGTTGGGCACCGAATCTGCTACGTATTTTCCACTGTAGATGAGGCAGCATACATCGTGGTCTCCTAGAGCTGTTCCACACTATTCGCCAAAGGTAAGAAAAACGTCCACAGCTGAATTTAATAACGGGCAGGTGAAAATATGTGGCGAGATGTACTTTTTATAGGGAATTGGAGCTTTTGAACATGAGACAAAAACATATATCATGGTTCAATAAACTGCCTGTCTCTAGTCATCTTTATACCAGTCATACCTTACAGTTTTCCGTTTTAATGAATTATTACACACAATCAGATAATAAATTAAGTTATCCTAGTGATGCACATTCATTTACATAATGGTTACTCATTGGTAGTATACATTTAAATTTTTAAGGATATGACACCTCTTCCTTTAAAAAAAAAAAATTTAAATGTATTAATTTGATTTGTCATTAAACCTTTTGGAATTAGCAGGGTGTTTTGTCCTTCCCATTTTTTGGTTTCTATTTGAAACTTTATTATATCTGTTTACTAATTACATTTTCTGCAGATCCTTGTGTTGATCTTCCATGAGTTGGTTAATACACAGCTTCACTAAATCAGTAAGACTTTACAATTGTAGATTTGAAACAAATTGCCTTACATCCACAGCAGTCATTATCTTCCCATAATTTTGAAGTACAATTCACAAAGATCTTACAACATCCACAATTCACAAATAAATAGATACATACTACTATCATAACCTTTGTGACATTTTGGTTGCATTAGAATATTGTTGCTTTCGGTTTTTTTTTTGCTTTAGTCTCGGACGTGCAGTTTGAGAAATTTGTTCCACATGCCAAGTGGAACAGGGAAGTGTATCCATTTTCACAAAAAAGTAGGGTGTGTGCGGGGCAAACTGCTGATAGCTATCCACACAGGTGTCCTGATTACATATGGAAATCAGGCTCTTTTCGCACGGTTTAGGCCTTCCATTTGTGGAAATGGGTCAGGTTCCAGCAACTGCTGCACTGGAAGTTGATAAACACACATTCCTTTACGCCCACCGGCATGTGCATGCAGCATTGAAATACCAGTGTTTCTGGGTCAGTCTAAGAGTTCCACAGCTGCAGCCAGAGAGGACAGATTGAGGACTGCAGGGGAGGATGAAGTTTCCATGCCCTAGCAAGGGCCTCCAGCTCTGTTGGGGCATCATGTCTGCGCAGGGAACATCTGGAGGTTTGTTTATTTTTAATTAAAGTGCCAGGCCTATCAAGTCAGAGTTTGGTATAAAGTGTTAAGATTAGTTCAAGTGTGTTTAATTGCTGATAAGTTAGTGTTAAGTCTGAACTCTCCAAGTTTATTTAGCTAAGATTTGCTTTGAGCACGACAAAATAAAATTTAAAGTCTTTACTTGAATACACCTCTCAATTAAAGTTTCACTGAATGGCACATTACATGTCTTTATTTTAAATTACTTGTTATAGGGAATGGTTATTTGTTAATTAATGACATTGTCTATCACCCATTTTTCTTTTGAGAGAGCTTCAATAACTTTTGTTATTAAAGTTCCTATATTTGTTAAAATGATTGTTATTATCATTAATAGATAATTAGCTGTTTCCCCCCCTTTAGTTCTATTGGTTTTAGATTAAAAGTGTTAGCAGAGTATAATTTAACATGCACCAGTATGCCCCAACATAACCACAGCATGTCCTGTATGGGACTTAACGTTTCAAGTATTAGGAAGATACCCCGTTTTTTACTCTTGCGAAGTGAAATTGCATAGCCAAGCGAGTCACATTTTAGGCTAAGAGAAGAGGATTGCAGAGTTACAGGCTATCTGTTATAACCCCAGAGTTAGCATGTAACAGAATGGTTAAGGCACCAGGTAAATGGCACATTTGGTTTAGTTGGAAAAGTTAGAGTAGGTTAATTTAAGTATTTTAAAGCCGGATTATACAGAGGTGTACAGGAAAATAAAATTCTAACAAGCAATAGTTGTGCCATATGAAATGGGCGAGACTATGGAGTAAGGTGGCATCAGGTGAGCTAAGTTACGCCACGTGATACTTAAGAAAATCGTAACATTAAGTATGTGCTTCAAATATTAAGTAAGGGGAGGGTATGTTTTCTATGGTATAAGATTTGTTTTTGCATAAGGATAGGGCTTAACTTTAGTAATAGCGCCACGTAAGATATGGGAAGAAGTAAGAATCGCGCACAGTTGGCAGCACTGCAGAAGGGCTGTCGTAGTAAACTGCTAAGAGCGCGTGTTGTAACAGTGTCACTTTCTAGTGGTGGCAAAAGGAAACTACGACATTGTTTTTGCAGGCCATAAACAGGTGGCGCTGAGATGGTCATCTACCGATGGCACTGAATATTGACCAATGTTGCCATATGGAACATTGTTGTCAACAACCAAGATTTGATAGTTGCAACTATGAGCTGAGTATAAAAATTTAAATAAATAGATAATTAAATTTTTTTTGTTAGTTTCATAAGAAATTAAGTTAAAACTAACTAATGTTAGTGGTTAAATAGATTCAAGATTTGCGCTTATCAATAATCGGTAGAATTTAAAAAATGTTTAAGGATATGAATGTTTTGGTTGTCTTTGTGTAAGTTAACCCTAATGATTTTTTTAAGTGAAGTATTGTTTGATTTAAACTTAGGGTTTAACTTTTTCTCTCTTCTACCTGCCAAGTCCTTACCAGATTCCGACTAGGAGAAAACCCTTCCGCAGAGAAGAGAATAAAGCTGAGATAAGTCGGTTCCAAATTTGTGTGTTATCCCACTGAGTTAGTTAGAAATTAATAAATGAGTCTTGTCTGTATTATGCATCAAAAGACGTGGGTTTTTCAGCTGGGCTTGAATCCGCAGTGAGAAATACCGTGGTGAATACAGGGTCAAGGTAAGCCAGCTTATTCGGAGCCAAGAGACTGCTTTGGCTGAGGTAGAGCCACACAGTAGAGTATTCTGTAGATTACTTAGGACCTATTGTCAGAGGTACAGCATAGAATAAGGCTAGGCTTAGGGGCAAGTGAGCTCTGGAAGGTTACTATGTCAAAAGGGAAAAAGAATATGCAACAGAGCTCAGGGCACAAAGTGAGTCTATAAGAGGTCTCATTTGCAAGGAATGCCAAGTCAGGAGTACTTAGGTTCAATTCCCAATGAGATATTTCAGAAAGAAGAAAATTGTGGGAAGAAGTGTAGATATTTTGGTGGTTGACTGGGTGGTGGTAGCAATTTGAAAATAATTTTGGATCACTAGAATAAGTCATATAATTTTTTGTTCTATAACTTAGGATATATTTAATGTATGTTGCTGTACCATGAGTTTAGTTTGTAAGTTAACCTGTAAACTTCTTATTCCTTCAGTTTAGTTAAAGTTCATTGCCATCCACAAGCTAAGGGTAGAGAATTCCTGTGACATGTTGTAGTTCCTGACGGCAGGAAAGGACAACGATAAATGCTGGCGTGTAGCATAGAAAGGGAACGCACAGAGGAAAACCAGTGATGATCCAAGGTGTCCGTAAGCAAAGGACTTGTGAGTGGCCCAGTGTGTCTGGACCTGAGTGCGAACCTCAGTAGGAGGAGGTTCTGGACACGTTGAAATAGCAGAACGGACTGATGCGAAAGGAGAAGACTAAGTGTAAATGTAGGTTAGATTAAGTTAATATATTATCATTCATTTTGCTTGGTTATAATAGTGTGATAAAATTTAAATGGTTGCATGTGTAAAGTGTGTAAAGTGTTACAGGGGCCACAATTGTAAACACTTTTGACGTAAAGTGCAGACACTGCAAAGGGGGCCAGAATGGCATTTGAACTTCACACCTGCCGTGTGTGACGGCGGCATGCTGCGGTAGATGGAAATATAAGTGTGTGCGACATCTGTGTCTCGACAAAAAAGCTAAGTGGTAACTTTTTTTCAGGGTCAAGGTTATTGCTTTGTTTGTTTCAGAGAGAATTTTAGAGATGTTCCAGAAATTATATTGTTTTATTTTGAAACAGGGCGAAACATTTATAGTTTACTGTGTGTATTCAGGCAGCTGTCTGATCAAGGGGCTACACATTTTTCCAGCATGTAAGAGCTATTAACCATGGTAGTCATGTTTGTTGCCCATCCGAGGACGAAGGGTGGAGTGTGGAGAAGCTGTCAACAGGGATTGGCAGACTTATAGAAACTTCTACCCTGGCGAGAGCCCCTAAATGTCAAAATGGCGTGTGTGTAGGCGGGTTTCATAGCAATGTGTCGCTGGGACTCAGGTTAACTCCCTGTAGTGCGGCCACCTAATAGAAGGGCTAAAGCTGAACCACGCAGAGAGAGAGAGTGAGAGTGAGTTAGTGTTAATGGGTTGAACCCTGGTCAAGAGAGATGACCTTAGACCAGCACCATCAGCTACTGAGATACGATAGTTACCATGTCGTGGTAGAGGAATTTGTAAATTTTTTAATGTGTTTTTGCCAAAATTATGTGTTTGTAGCACAGCTGGTGGCGGCCTTGCCAAAGGGAATTGTTTCAATTTTTTTTAAATTTGTTGAGAGTATGAGATGCAGACCTCTAATTAATTCTGGGGCCCGAAGAACATTTTTTTTTTTTTTAATTTTTGTTACAGTAGTATCCTTTAATTTGGACATGCACAGATGGAACTAAAGGCACAGTTATGGCTGAAAAAAATTTTGTACAAAAAAATAGTACAAATTTTAAAATCTTACTTTACTGTAGTGTAGATGAAATTAATTTTAAATAATTTCTCTTGTGTTGATGACGAAAGAGTTCAGATCTTAGAACAGTATTAAAATGTAAGAAAGTTTATTTCTTCAGAACGTTTATAAAAAAAATCAGTGTTATATATGGGTGTAAAGATTTACGCATGTGTTCATAAATGTTATGCTGCAGAGTAAGTAGGCTGTTTAACGTGACATAATTTTGTATTGTGCATTACATAATTTTTTTTCTTTTAATTTTAGGGTATTGGTTATTGTGGTAACTATACATTTAATAATGATAGTCATGCTAGGCTTACAAAAAAATTAGAAGTTACAGGTTACTCTTTTCGTTGGTTACAATTTATAAATGACATTAGTGTGATCTTTTTGTAAAGTGGTCTGAATGTTATTGGAAAATGTTTCATTTGGTTTGGGAGCCAATCTGCATGCCTTTATTTGAGTAAGCTATGGGTGACAAATTTATTTTACATCATTATAGGTTAACGTAGTAAATCTTGTTTGGGTATAATGTTGGGAGGGTAATTTGAAATCCTCACCCCCACACCCCTTCGTTCCCCGTTGTTGAAGATGCGAGGACTGGTGCCGGAAGAAGACGTCTTCCCAGTAGCACTAGTGGACAGGTTAATTTAGTGACACTGGTAGTGAATTTGGAACTCTTGAGCCGAGAAATGAAACCTATAGTAGCGGAAATGGAGTCCTTCAAGGCTTTGGGCAAAGAGAAGAGCCATGTGTATGAACTCAGGGTGTCATAGACAAGGGAGGCTGTGGATTGGATGAATGGTTTTACTGCCCCCTTCCAAGGTCAGTGCTGCAAAGATGAAGTGGAGACATTAAGTCAATCTCGGAGTGGTGTGGTGACTGCAGGGTCGAGGTCACGGCCTTGTGTAGGACTCCTCCATACACTGTGATGCAGTATGCGGTACAGAAGAGTGCCATGAGGTGACTGCAGCTGTGGAAATGTTGGACTTATTGCTGGAGCCAAGACTCAGGTGATCCAGTGCAGAGTTAACAATGGCTGCCAGGGTGTTGGTCAACTACANTTCTGGTTTGGTTGGTCCTGCCCAGCCTATCCTTAGTCGTATCTGCTTGCCAGGGGTGGATGAGTTATCCTTTAACTATCGCTATTTAGATGATTATCCTTTCTCATAGAATTAATGTAAGGGTTTTTGTGTACTGTAATTATTAAGTTATAAAAAGCATCCAGAGAGTGCAAACTTACTGAGTGACTAGGTGTGATGGCCATGTAGCGATACTAAATACGTGATGCTTGTCAACTGATCGTTTCAGAAGCGGACCTAGAATGATGCAATGGCATAGATACTTCACAGAGGAGGGTGCCTGGATGGTCGCGGATGCAACCATAGTTGTGTAACGTACCTGTCTGAGTACCAATTGAAGATGCAGCATCTAGTGTGGAGGCGACTTCTTTCATGCTGTTACGTAGGTTGCATTGCATCATCAGGATCTCCTGGGAGATGACTTACTACACATTGTCCCATCTGCATTGTGACACAGTCATACTAAATTGCGATTGCCAATTTTATAACAAAATAGTTGAATTTTTTATTTGTTACAATTATTATATAACAGTAGAGATTGAATTGAGAGTTTGTAAATAAATTTTTCTGATTAGAAAATTTTTTTTTGAGATTTGGTTCACATTTGCTACTGTCTCATGGACACCCTGACAAACACACTATGAAATTGTACACTCAGAATACCAATTGTTTGTCAATGTCACGGCTGCTCATGATGAGACAAGCATTTTTGCGTAGCAGGAGATGTCGCTGCTAAATTTTTTAACTTTAGTCTCTGGCGTGCAGTTTGAGAAATTTGTTCTGATGCCCAGTGGAAACGGGGAAGTGTTTCTGTTTTCACAAATAAGGAGGGCATGTGCGGGGCAAACTGCTGACAGCTATCCACACAGGTGTCCTGATTACACACAAAAATCGGGCTCTGGTGTTGTAATAATTTTCAAGTTTCGCGCGGTTTATGCGGCTTCCCGTTTGTGGAAATGTTGTCAGGTTCCAGTGACTGCAGGGCTGGAAGTTGATAAACACACATTCCTCTACGCCCGCCGGTGTGTGCACGCGGCATTTAAATAAGTGTTTCTGGGTCAGTTAAAGAGTTCTGTAGTTGCAGCCAGAGAGGACAGATTGAGGAATCCTGGGGAGGACGAAGTCTCATGTCTTGGCGAAAGCCTCCAGCCCCGTTGGTGTATGATGTTTGCGCAGAGAACATCTGGGGGATGGTTTATTCCAATTTAAGTAAAGTTTAGTTCATTGTTTAATTGCTGATAAGTTAGTGTTAAGTCTGAACTAGTATGGTCTATTTAGCGAAGGTTTTCTTTGAGCGTGATGAGATAAATTTAGTCTTTTCTTGATACACCTCTCAATTCAAGTTTCACTGAATGGTACATTAAATGCCTTTATTTTAAGTTACTTGTCACAGGGAATTAATTTTTGTTAATTATGATATTGTCTACCGCAACTATTTTTCTTTTGAGAAAAATTTGTACGAGAGAGCTTCTATAGCATTTTTTTATTAAAGTTCCAATTTTTGTTGAAATGATTGTTATTGTCACTTATATAAAAGAAAAATGATTGTTATTATCACTAATATAAAATCATTGTTTCCCCATTTAGTTCTATTGGTTTTAGATGAAAGGTGTTTGTAAAGTATAATTTATCATGCACCAGTATGCACTGACGTAACCTCATCATGTCCTGTATGGGACTTAACCTTTTAAGTATTAGGAAGATCCTCTTTGTTGTGGGATAACGGTGACTGTTTGGTTAGCCTGCTGGCCTCCCACCAAGGTGAACTGGGTTCAATTCCCGGCCAGGTCACTCCTGGATTTTCGCACGTGAGAATCGTGCCGGACGATGCCGCTGGTTGGCTGGTTTTCTCTAGGATCTCATTTTTCCCCCGTCCTTTCATTCCTGCACTGCTCCATACTCACCTCAATCACCGTCATCGACTCTCAAGACCTTGCTGTTAAGAGCCGCCCAGATTTCTTCACTAACTCACTAACTCACTTACTCACATTTTAGGATAAGAGTAGAGGGTTGCATAGTTCAGGCTACCTCTTATAATCCCCTCACCCCGAGTTACCACGTAGCTATATTAATTTATTGTTTTAGTTTCCATTCATTCTCTTGTAATTCTCCCTCTACCTTGGAAGCTTTGCGACACGTGATATTCAAGTCTTCTAATTAGTTTGTTATAATTTTAAGGGTATATTATGCCTTTCTTATACTATCTTTAAGTTATCTATATCACCACAATCAGTAACTACAAATATCTTAGGGAAAAAATCATTTGTATTTGCACTATTTTGTGACACTATTAATACATTATTACCATAACTTTTGCATTTTTTCATAAGTTTTAACTTTCTCATTTTTTCAATGGTCGCATAAAAAAGGATCTGACTTATCACATACAATCATTATCTTTTCCATGTTGGGTGCTACATACAGCCATTCATTATTTTCTTGTTAAACCCATAAAGTGTCAGGCAAGTCTGTTACAAGTTTTGAACAATCTTTTGGTACTGAGTTTACATAATACAACAATTAAGCTTCGCATTTCTCATGTAAGAGATCACGAGGAAATGTTTGCTTAGAGACCTTAAACAATTTAGTTACAATCTTGCATTCCTTCAAATCTTCAGTGTATAATTTTACATAATATTGTTTTGCATGTTCCATAAGTAAATAATCCTTTTCAGGATTGATAAAAATATACCGGTTTTTGTTGACTTCACTTCAGTAGGTGAGGGAATCACCTAATAAATTTTGAATTTTAAATGTTCTGTAAAGGGTAATCTAATTATGTGGCACAACACATTTTTCATACTAAAAACCTCTAATTCCACAAGTTTCTATAGTAGACCATCATGCTCATCATTTTTGGGAAGTAATAAGCTAAGTTCCTTAGGATTATTGGACTAGAATTGCTTAAAGTAGTTCATGATTAGTCTAGGTGTAATGATACAAGGATTGAGTATACCCCTTCCAAAGCATTTAAGTTAGCACAAAGTAGAGATTCGTATTGGTATTAAATAGTTTCTAGTTCCATGTTTAAATTATTTGTGTGTTTATTCACTCTTATTAGAAGTTCTTGTTTAGCTAAGAGACAATTTTTCATTGTTATTATTTACCTCCAATAATTTAATGAAGTCTAGTTCTTTTTCTAATTCAGATATCTTGTGATTTTAAAATATAGTGGCCTCTGTATCTTATGTCCCAAACAGAATTTTGCTTAGCTGTCCAATTACAGTAAAAGGAAACTTTTTTCTGCCTATTGTTTCTAGTTACTTCTTTAATTATTTTCATTGTTCTTTCAAGATACTCTAATTTATTGTTGATCTTATCTACTAGAACAACATATTGTTTTGTTCTTACAAACTAAATCTTCCTTAATACATAAGTGGTTGGTTACACTTAGGCCTATATATTGCAAAAACGCATTAGTAGTATTTTCAAATCGATTTAGGTTAACATAGGTTATTAGTCTCCACTCAACATTAAAGAGTTGTCCTTCACCTTGATACTCATAATGTAGTCCAGGAAAATCCTCTTTTTTAGTTATCTGAATGTCTAAACTATTTTTTTTGTCAAACTTTTACTGACAAAGGTGATCACAAGGATGATATACCTGCTGTAACATACCTATCACACACACAGTTTTAGAAATATGGGTTTAGTCTATTAGAATGTACTATCACAGTTTCCTTACATTCATTCATAATAGTTAAATTCATACCATTCATGTCCACTATCCTATATATATTGACTACAAAGCTTTTTTGATCTGCCTCTCATAATGATTTCATCATCATATAGGAGTACCCAATCTTCTATTATAAGCAGATGTTCATTGATATTTTGTCATAACCTCTTTATCCAAAACTTTGTTATTATTATTATTAAAGTTCTTGATGCTTTATCACTGGTTTAGTAATTTACTGTCATTTATATTGTAAATTTTAGACAATTGAAATGCTTGAACTCTTCCAATGTATTGATCTATTTTCCCAAATATTATATACAATTTTCATTGAAACCAAAGAGACATTTTCCATGAAGAGTTTACATTCTTTTCCTAGTCCATGTTCTGGAAATCTATTCAATGCCTGCCTAGCTTTGAAGGAATGAAATCATTTTCAAGACTTATCTTTCAATGAAGTCAAAACAGATGTTAATAAACCATACATACACTTCTATAATTGAATTTTTCTCCTCAACAGACAAAATTTTATTATGATAAATGTGCTTGATGTAGGAGAGAAATAAAAGTTAAAGTTCTGAAAAGTCATTTTGTAAGAATTCCTTACAATCGAAGGCACAGACTGAACATCGATGCTTCATACACAACGTACCGACCCACGGAACACACACTTCACATGCAATGACCACACTGCTGAACTTACACCTCATGTGCGTGAACCGTGATTGGCTTTTGCTGGCTGAGGGACAAGTTTGGATGACAGAGTAAATAGACCAAACAATCTTCACCAAAAGAAAATTACACTCACAAATTCTATTTAAGTGCAAAGTACAATACATGTTAATAGAAATAAGTCCATTGCATAGAATACCAAGGTTCTATGTCTTGGGCAGGTAAACTGGGCAGAAGAAAGTATTACTACATTTTCATGGTTACACCTGCTACAACCATATGTTGCAAAAAATTAAAATTCAATGGCAATCAATTTGCACATGCACCAATGTGAGATGACCAAGTAAGGTGTCCAAAATGTAATAATTTTGTGTCCAAAAACAAATTCACATTTAGTAAAGACATTATTCTACATTATTACCTAATATGTTGTGATGATTCAATTTTATAAATGCTATCAATATGTTTACAGGTTAAAGAAGCAATGGTGGGATTTTAAAAATATTTACTGTGGGCAAATCTCTAATGAAGATTAAACTCTGCCTTTGCACCATTATCTGGCACCAGTGAGGATGTTCCATTTTGTTTGGTTCGTAAATGATGTTTCCTTTTGAAGGAACAAATAATGAGATCATATTGGGGACACTGCCTTAATGTTACCAAAAGAATTTTCAGTCATGGCATATCTCGTACTTGTTGCATGATTGAAATTGGTTTTGGTATCCTTGCAGTTTGTTTGCTAATTTTCAGGGCATAATCTTAGGTCAGCCAATGCAAATAAAAAAACTTGTGCTAGCCACAGTGGCATTGCACAATTTCATAATGGCTAAGAACAAGGTTGAATCTTCAGCATACTGCCAAGAAAATTTATTTGATCAGGAAAATGCTGGGGTAGTTGAACTGGAGAATGGAGGCAGCTAATAGGGAATTTACCACACAAGAGTATTGGATGACTTGGATCCAACAATTTTGCAAGAACCGCAGTGACTCTGCGAAATAAAGTTGCCACATATTTTCGTAAGGATGTGCCATGGCAGTAATGATGTGAAATGGTCAGAACCCATAGCAAAAAGAGCGTAGTTTTTTTTTTTGTTTTAAATATCCCAGCATAGCCATACACAAGATATTTGAGCGGCCAAGAAAGATTGAATTACAGTACATCAATGTTTACAGTAATACAGTCTGTCAGATAATTTGTGGATACAGACTGCACCACACAAAATTATGGTCAAAACTAAGTAGAAAGTATTCTTTGGTAAAAATGTATAATGGCCCTAGTTTACAAGAAAAACAACATTAAAGTAGATAAAATGACTTTACCCCACGTTAAGCACAGCGTACATCAGCAGCATACAAAACATCAAATCATCATAACTGGTGTTCGAAGTTTGCTCTGCCCATAGCAAAGCACTTTTTCACATGTTCGATGCATGCAGCATGCATTGAGCGTGGCCGCCAGATGCACCCATAGCCATTTCCATGTACCAGTACTCACTGCATGTGAACTCCATGGCCACTTTGGCACTACTGGTCTGAGCTCTTTCCCTTGCCATGTCTTATGATGATACTTTAATTGCAACATTGCCACATCACCTCACCCTTATCTAATTGGAATACCACATGTTTGCTACAATTGTTTTTGTAACTTACGTGGCATTGCTTTTGTTAACGAAGCATCTAATATATTTTTACGTAGATTCATATGGTGCAGTCAGTATCCGCAAATTACCTGACAATCTGCATACGTTTTAATTGTAGTATTTATTGTGACATAAAAAAAAAATTTCTCCTTTATTTTACCGGCATTTATTGCATAAGGAAGTTCATTAAAATAGTGTATAGTCGTGCACAGGAAGACGAGGCAAGATTACATACTAGACATCACAGATGTGGTGTTACATAGTCAACAGCACAAACTTGTGCATTGGAAAAGGCAACTTTTATTTACATGTGTTTTATATTTCTTTTTAACTCTGATATTATTTGCTGTATCATCTGCGTGAGATACTTCTGTACCAGTCTTCAAGTAGGCATCATGTGATTATGTTGGAAGTTTAGGTGTACTTGGGACTGGGTACCTTCAGCTAATCAGTGGCAGGGCAAGGTAAGCTTTGGGGCATATGATTCTGTGGGAGTAACTTATTTGTTATCAAAACAACAGTTTTGGCACCACCATCCAAATAATGTGTTTTTGGTTAATGTCAAGGTCTGTTTGGATAAACACTGAATGATAGGTGAATGCTTTAAGCTTCTCAACTGGTTTGGCCTTGAACATGTGTAGTTTTTGTTTCTTGTGGTAGTCCCTTCCAGCAAAGGTGATGAATGAATTGAGGAGGTGCATCTTAGACACCCAGATGTTAACTCTTTAGGCTAGTGCAGTGGAGATAACTACAGGACCTTTTTGAAAGGTGCATTTTTCCTTATGTCGAGGACATTGAATGATTTTGTGCACCTTTACGTTGCATCCATCACTGTTTATAATGCACATTACCATGCTAGTTTTTGGTGTTTTGAACTTTCTGTATTATTTATTTTAATGCATGTGTGCAATATTTCATTCAAAGTATAATTTATTTGTGTGCTTTTAGAGGCCTTAGTAAGGTACCCTAGGATGTATGCTTGGTTTTTAGTGTTTGAAATTAACTGGCATGTACACAAATGTTTGTGTGCAAAATTATGGTCAGATTGCTTTTATTTTTTTCTCTGTTTTGAATACAGCATGTAAAATTCCCTGCCTTGTTAGCACTGCCATTGCGCTTGTTGGCCAGGTCAAGGATGTTAGTGTACAAATGGGATAACGTCTTACAAGGGCAATAGCTCTCATCTTGCCTTAAGCTTCAATGTTTACATGGCACTTTGCAAACTATTTATACTGATTTGGTTTTGACATCCTTTAAGTTGTATGCAAAGTAAAGATGAACACACACTGGTTAGACAAGTCAAGACACGAGTAGGCAAGTCATTGTTATAAAAGACATTACTAGTCAGTATAAACCAATGCATACTGTATAGGTGATCAGTCTTGAACAAGATGTCAGATGTCACAATTACTGTGGGAGCTTTAATGATTTGGGAGTTGATGTGCAATAAAGATGTGGACAATAGAAGATATTGGGCTTGTCCATACATACAGGAGCGAGAAAATGGTAAGGGTTGGAAAACGTAATTAATAAACTGAGAGGTCATCAAGAAAAATTTCTGTATTTTCACATGACTGATGCCAGAAACATTTGATTATCTGCTTGCACTTTTGTCTCGTCAATTGATAAAAATGGATACTAATTATTGAATAAGTCTATCTGTTAAAGCACAACTATTTCTGACACTGCGGTAAATTATGAAATCTAATTATTAATTATTTAATTATTTAACACCAATGAGTATTTATTTTCAGTTATTTATTTAATATTTGTAATATTTATTTAAATTTCTAATATTGATTAAAAATGTACATGAACTGAAAAGTACAAATTATGGTTCCATTTTAAATTATTCTGGATGACAGACCATAGTTTAGCAATGAAAAGTTCATTCTGCTGATTTCACAATAATTGTCAATGCCTTCCAGATAATGTTTTTGGGGCAAAATTAGGATTTTAGTACTAGCTGACTTCACACTAGCTTCAAATCCATCTGAACTGCGAGTGTTTTTTGTCAGCCATAGGCAAAGAGACGGTCACAGAAGTGCTTGGTTAAACTTTGATGGTAGTATATGAGGTGGGAATGGAAACATGCAAGGGAGCTGAAGTACATTCCATCTCTTGATCATCCAGTAATGCATTCAGTGTGGATACCATCTTCTACTTGAAAAGTTTTTCTCTCTTACCTGACAGCATCTGGTAATCTAGGAGGAGGCCTCTTAACTAAGTCCAACAACGGATTTTCTTCCCCACATTTCTTGGTGTTATTTTTGAGAAATTCAATAATTGGGTCCACAAATTGCTCTGAAGGAAACTTTTCTTCTTAAGCCTTAAATTTTGTTGAAAGACCTCGGGAGCAGGGTGTTTCTGGCACCTTTCATTTCTTTCCTTACTCTCAGTCCGTACTTATTGAGTCGTGTCTCAACTTTCTTCCTCCTTTTGCTCTACAGAATCTGCTGCATTTCCTTTCTGTCCTTCAGGGAAGACAGTTCATCTGCAAGATTCCATTTTCTTATACTTTTACCTGCTGAACTAGGTGATTTATTCATATTTATGAGTTGCAGGTGTCTGGCGTGTTACTGATATTCGTCCACTTCTGTTTACAAGCATGGACTGAAACAAAGAAAAAATTACAAATTAACAAATAACATTGTGTACACAAAGCAAAATTTGTAGGTCTAAAGTGTTTTCAATGTGATATTTAGGTTACATTGCAATATTTACAACAGATTAATGTGTTAACTTATTACAGGTTTAATTCTGAACCAAAAAGTAGTATTCGCTAGCAGTTATAAGTGCAATAACTAGAGGGTGTTATTCCTGCACTGCTTCAAATTTATAGCTACTGTATCTTAATTTACTGCCTTACGTTATGCTTCAACAGTCAACTATGTAGTAATGGAATCCTGCAAGATCATATGGTGTGTGTTTCACCTTATCTACTTGAAAAGCAAGTATTCCGAGGAAAAATGGAAAGGAAGTGCTGGGTGTTTTGAATAGGTGTAGAACTTCCTGACTGTGTCAGATGTATTGATGGAAAACACATCACAATCATGATACCTCAAATCGCAGCTCCCAGTATTAAAATTTTATGGGATACCATTCTATTGTTTTACAAGCAGTTGTTGAAGTGAATGGTTTCTTTTTATTTGTGGACATAGACTATGGTCGGCCAAGCAACGGTGGAGTGTTTTGCCACTCAGAATTCGGCAAGAAACTATTAAACAATGATCTAAACCTTCCACAGCCTTGTCCCTTACCATATTCTCTAAGTTCAAATATCCCTTAAGTTTTTTAAAATATGAAACTTACTACTTACACACAAATGACATGAGAACTTTCCTTAAAAAAGTTTAACATTTAATGAATTTAGGCTATAAAACTACTGGCATTCCCGAGCAAGAAGAATTGTGGAGTGCATATCTAGAATACTACATAGCAGGTTCTGAAATTTTGGAATGGAAATAAGCATCCATCCTGACAAACTAGAAGTCATTGTTTTAGCTGCCTGCATATAGCATGTCTTTATAAAGAAAAAATGAAGTTATGGTTTGGAAGATCAACTTCAAGGGCCAACCCCACTGGACTCTCAACATTCAGTGCAACTTCTTTAAGTAGACCAACAAACGATGCTCTTAAAATAAGAGACCTATTCAAGGAGTAAGTTTTGTCACAGAAAATCCAAGATTCATTGCAAAATTAATCAATAATGAGGTGAAAATTTTGCAGACAAAGATAATTTAGCAAATTGTAATCCATATTTGTACATAGAAAAAAGTATTGTCATATATAGTTCTGCTGCTTCCTGCAACAGGTTTTGCACCACAGTTCCGTTGTGTTCCTTCATTTTAGTGTTATATAGTACTTCCACTTCTGTACCTGTAGAGGGAACCTTTCATCAGCCATTACACAAAAATCAAATAAGTCCTGCTTGATAGTTTGTCTAACACTGATGAAAATGGTGCAAGTTTTATTCCGTCGTACACACAAAAAAGACACGGTTAGTCACAATTAAGTCCTATGACTAATCAGTGTGCGTTGAAACATAAGAAACTCCATGACATAGCCTTTTAAAAATAAACTCTAAATAGTTACATACTTGCAGGTTATAAATTTTTCATAAATCATTCCCAGGTGTCATTTTAGAAACACCAACATATATTTTACTTAAATTTAGGTTCAAAGTGCTGTAAAAGAAAATACAAAACTTATGGCCCTGCCCAGTTCATTTACTGTATCAGGGATGAAGTTTGACAATGACCATTAACATTGAATTTGGCTACAAAATTTAGTAATGCCGAAGTAACTTGATTGTGCATACATCATTATATCTCGTTACTACAATATCCTGTAAATTCAAGCTTATACATGCTTTCTAAATAGTAGTTACTGTTGGAGTTCCTTTGAATTTATCAGCGGATGGTGATATGTTGAAAGAGGAGTAGGGGTTTGGAAACGCACCAAAATTATATGGTATGCCTTGAAAGGAATTATAAAAAAAATGTGTACATTTCAGTTTGGAAAAACATCAACAATATAGTCTATACCATGAAAGAATTATGGGAAAAAAATGTATCCATCTAGAGTATTTATTGCTGCAAGTTGTGTAGACAAATGTCCAAAAATAGAGTTTTTAACAAATTAACATTTTTATGAAAGCACTAATTAGCAGATGATAACTTTAGAAGCACAAATTAAGGTTACGTACATCAATGGGTGCCTTTCTTATTTTGCATTAACGTTCTGCCAATAGTCAACTTAAACCATTGCACATCCCATACTGTTATAAAATAATGAGAGAAGAAATTGTAAGTATAAAACACACACACTGGCACCTCAAAGAAGATTATGTACCATCATATTGCAAAACTCTTTCCACTTTCACTTTCATCTGACTTGAATCATTTTTGCAGCTTCATTGAAAAAAGCCTCTGTCTGCCAAAAATTACAATTTTGTTGTAATGTAGGAGCATGATATCCTCAGAATCAGTATTCACATTATACACATGTAGAACCTTTCAAAAATGACCCCTTATGGTGTCCAGAAATTAGGTTGCTATGTAAAGGTGGTTTATATATATATATATATATATATATATATATATATATAAAGAGAGAGAGAGAAACGTTTGGATGATTTTGACCAACCTCTAACATAAAATTTTGTAATTTTTTGCATTAAGTCCATGTTTAATCATCTCTAGCATGAAAATGACACCTAAAATTATATATAAATTTGTTTTTAATAGGCATACTTTACTTAAGTTGCACATAACCAACCACTGAGTGAGTTTAAATTAACGAAAAACCTGACCATGTTGTTGCACATTGTCCTAACTTAACAGTGCACGATAGGGTCCGTGTTTACATTTCCCATGGGGAAATGAGACCTGTTTTTATTTATGAAATATAAATTCACTTGATAGGGTGATGTATTTTGGCACAAAATAATACCCCAGTTGTAGAAACAACTACTGTGCAAATCAAAGTGAGCGAAAAATTAAACTACGGCATCGCACATAGGCTAACATGCAGCATGCAATTAGGCCTGCCTTTCTCATAAGAAATAAGACATTTTACATTGTTTGCATTGATGACTGTAAGTCAAAATGAACAAAAAACTGTGAAATAGCATAATTTGGCCATCAGTTGGAATTAAGAACAATAATCCAAGCAAATGCAAATTATAGTTCATTAAGGAATGCAAACAGTCAGTGTTTACAATGGAGTACTATATAGAGGATAGAAACATACATATTGAGAGCGACAGTAACAATTTGGTTTAAACAGGTGGGTCGGGGAAGAAAAAATGGGTAGAGGTGGGCTTATAAATTTTTTACACTTATGGCATTCATCAGTGTCAACATAGGCTGATAATGTTGTCGTAGGCGGGGCTTGGAATGTACCTTGCTGTGCATGTGTATCTTAGCAGAAAAGTACAGTGGCAGAGGATGCATGGCTTGCACTGTTAAATAGCTGGGGTGGCTGGCAGGTCAACGACCTTGCTTGCATACTGCCCTCTAGCAAGTGTACATTTGAATGAATTTGCAGGTTTTTTTTTTTTTTTCACTGTGATGTAGTGCCAATGGGTAGAGACCCTACAACCCTTATTTTTATTAAATGCTGCATGCTTTTCAACTGTGTTTTAATAGATTTTCACTGCAACTTTTTATTGCCCCTACTTTTGCCAAAATAATATATGTTTCTTCAAAATACTTCAACTTGCAAAAAAAAAATTTCCTTATTTTACTAGTACTGTATACCACACATGTTTTATGGAAACAAAATGTTCTATCATTTATTTTGTTTACCATAATAGAGATTGCATGGTGTTTATTTTATTTACCAAGTTCACACAGCAAACTTGGGTAGTGGATGTAAATATTCAAAAACTACCATGTGGCAATGCTTATATTGACGTACGACAGAAGAGTAGGCAAATGGAAGAAAGAAGAAACTACAAAGTACTCACTTTATCATAAACAGTCTACATATAGTGTGACAAGCTGGCTGTCTTTCCCCTCATTTTAATGAAATGCAAGTTCGTAAAATAGGGGTGAGTCATCAACAACTGTTCACAAAATAAAGCAAAAACATTATAAAATCAGAGTCCGAAAAACTAAGCATAATAGGTTGTCGACAAACTATCAAAAACCAAACCGAAATTCAATTCGTAATAGCACAAACAAAGTGAGAATACAAGCGAGTAAGAGCATAATGGCAGGATAAACACGTGATGGTTGTAATGTCGTGTGCAGAAACATTCGGCCACCTGAGAGGTAAAGGATGGGCAGAGTAAATAGTTATTGGCTAGTGCTGGTGGCCTAGGAGAGTTACCTATTTTTAGATATGCACTATGTCCAGTACAGTGCATACAAAGAGAAATGTATGTGACTAAAAAAATTGCACCAAATTAATTTTTTCAGCAGATTTCCTTAAAATGTTTTTACTTTTTTCACGGTTCTTAAAAAATGAGCAGTTATAGAAAGATTGTTGTTATAAATGGGTTCGTTCTAGAAAGGTTGTACTGTATAATGCCCTTGCATACATTGGTTGAGAGTTGAGTTGAGAGAAATTTGGGTGGCTCTTAACAGTGAGGTCTTGAAAGTTGATGAAGGTGAAATGAGGTGAGAATGTAGTAGTGCCAGAATGCAAGGGCGGGGGAAATGGGAGATCTCCGAGAAAACCAGCCAACCAGCGGTATTGTCCAGCACAATTCCCACTTGCTAAAATCTGGGAGTGACCCGGCCAGGGATTAAATCTGGTTCACCTTGGTGGAAGGCGAGCATTCTAACCGCTCAGCCACTGCTGCCCCCATACATTGATAATGTGTTCTCAGTTTGTCGCTATATTTTATCGTAAATAGTATCTCTGTAATTTCACTGTTCAAAAAGTGTGCAAAAGTTGTGATGAAGGGAAATTATTTGTGTTATGTGCAGGAAATGCAAAATAAAACTATTAAAGGCATAGCATTATTATATATGTAAATTGGTGGTTCCATAAAATAGTACTGTTGTATTGCATAACATAGTTTGTTGTTTTTGTAAGATTATATAATTTCATTGTTTTCATACTACTGTATGTAAAAAAAAAGTTTTCATTACTATGTATTTATTTATATGAAATAAATTCTCATGGTACAAAATTATCATGATTACAAATAATTTGGATTGTTGTATTGTGAGTAACCTTATCCATTACCTGAGTGCTCTTGTTTGAGGTGTGAAAACCTGAACAGTATTTGAAATGGGTTGTTGCAATGCAAAAGGAACATTGTGTAAAGTAAAGGTTTACAGGAAATCATACATCAGGTTACTGTTCATTAACACATTAGCTGAATACTAACAAGCATATTTATTGCATACGACAAT
Source organism: Clitarchus hookeri (assembly GCA_002778355.1). NCBI lineage: Eukaryota > Metazoa > Arthropoda > Insecta > Phasmatodea > Phasmatidae > Clitarchus > Clitarchus hookeri. Next base: position 1,271,812 of record NQII01000121.1, on the reverse strand, counting down.
AATACATTTAAACACACATTTTATTGGAGAAATTGGACAATTGTAATGCATTGTTACAAGACATCAGGGGTGTTTCAGAGTTTGTGAGGGATGAAGGCCTTGATAAAAATTAAATAACTAAATTTGATTATTAATTTATTCACACCTATTATTTACAACACTTAACTATCTATTGCCACTATTACTCTGGTTATTCTCAGTGACGCAATACACACATTGATGAGGACTTTCCTCATCAATGTGTGTGTATTGGTTAGTCATTTAATTCACATTCTCTATTTACACACATTTAATCTGTCTATTGCGATCATTCTAAATGTCTGTCTCGCACACATCCAGTTCAATAGTCGCACCCGCCAGTCTCTCTCTCCACCGTACTAATACTTACAATCCGCACGCAGACTTCACTCTCGCTGGTCACTGTCTCAATCACTCGCCTCTTTGCTGGCTCATCACGTTGCTGGCTCGTCACTTTGCTGTCTTCACACACCTGATGCTTCAGGTCGCACAATCCTCCAAACTCTAAATTGTGGGCTCGGAAGCCTACCGCTGCTTAAATAGTATCGCTGGCCTGATCTAGAAGGTCCCTTAACTCAGTCTCTTGCTGAGAGAGGCTAATGCAATGACCAGAACATTCCTTCAATGATAACCCCAGAAATTCAATCTGCTGAAGGACTGGAGCACTCGAGTCCCAATGTCTTACCAGGTACATGTGGCGGATCGACTTTGTAAATTGCCACGTTGGCATGCTGTTTTGCTCGCTCGAGTGAGACTGGGCAATGAAAGTGATTCAAACCAGCAACATGTAACCGTATGAATAATCAAAATTGTTTACACTTTGCTGTCATAGAGTGGTGGATATTAATAAAAAAGATTGATATGTAACTAAAGAAATACAAGAAATATTTACACTATAATATTATCACTTGCATGAAATGATTAGTGATCAAAAAGTAACTTGAGCAGATATTGTTACACGCTTTGCATTACTTCCCTTGACCCATCCCATGCGAGTGGAGGAGGACAGAGTAGTAACGTAGAAGTTTGCTACATAATTTCAAAGGCAAGACGTGGCGTGCTGCTGTGATAAGCCTATCGCGAATCGTGTGCTTCTGACCTCTTCAGGTAATTGAATTTCTGCGGTTATATGTGGGAGAATGTTATGGTTCATCGCCCTGGCCTCTTTCAGCAATACTCGGGGTGCGGGGAACCTTCCAGATAGGGCCATCAAGAATATTTAAGCTATGACGGGCCTCTGAGCTAACAGTTTGAGTATTGAGTGTTTCGAGGACTGTGCGACCTTAAGCAACAGTGTACAAAGACAAGTGAAGCGATAAGCCAGCAGAGCATCAAGGGGTGGCGAGAGTGACCAGCGGGAGTGACGTCTGTGGGCTGCGAGTATCGGTGCAGTGGAGAGTGAGACTTGTCGGTGGTACTACTGAACTGGATGCGTAAGTCTAAGACATTTGGAATGATGGCAATAGACAAACTGAACATGTACAAATAATGAGTGTGAATTGACTACAACCAATATAAATACATTCAGAAGGACTTTAATTAGAATTGACATAGACATTAAATATCGCACTCACTGAGAACAACCAGAGTTATAGTGGTGATAGATAGTTAAATGTTGTGAATAATAGTCGTTTCAATAAATTAATAATCCTTTATTTCTCACATATTTTTATTAAGACCTCAATCCTGCAAAAACTTTGATATAACCCTCTGGTTTTTTGTAACACTGGTGTCAGAAGTGGGATGGAACTATATATAGTGTAAATGAGAATGTAAATAGCCAGATAATTAACCTAAGTGGTTTAGTAGATAAAGAAATAAAACAAATCAGTGAGTTAGTAAATATAGGCTGGACAGTGTCTAGAAAGAAATGAGTACAGCGAAGAAGGAATGGCAAGACATACTTCAGCAGCGGAGGGAACTGGGAAAGCAGTGGAAGTCGTAAACAATACAGTAACCAACCTCAGGATAGATGGCAGCTCTACTGCATTGGTGTCACAGCCAGGAGTGGAGCAGATCGTCGTAATTAAGCCCGCCCCTTATGATGGTCAGACTTCTTGGCGAGAGTACCAACACCAGTACAAAGTAGTCCCTACAGTGAATGTCTGGTCAGACAAACAGGGTTTTACTACCTCACTGCTGTGTTGAGAGGCCCTGCACTGAGCATACTACAATAACTGCCAGTGCGACAGCGACTGGAGTACACCACACTGGTGTCGGTCTTGGAGCGACATTTCGGTGACTAATACCCGAGACATGCCCAACTACCAAGTTGCACCCAATGACCATAGGAGCCACTGCAGGAGCTATGGCAAGATGTTGTGCGGCTGTTCAACCTATCTCTGGAAGGGTGTCCCGAAGAGGCGTACGACATCATCGCAGTCTGCTTCTTCGTCAATGCGATCACTGACACAGAGATATGGCAAGCGGTATGTCTGGCGGCATCCCATAACATGCATGATGCCCTGGCCCGAGCACTGGAGTGAGTGAAGAAAATTGGGGGGCTCTTAACAGCGAGGTCTTGAGAGCCGATGAGGGTGATTGAGGCAAGTATGGAGCAGCACCAGAATGAAAGGATGGGGGAAACTGGAGATCCCAAGAAAACCCGCCGACCACCGGCATTGTCTGGCATGATTCCCACATGCAAAAAGCCGGGTATTGAACCCATTTCATCTTGGTGGGAGGCGAGCAGGCTATCTGCTCAACTACCGTGTCCCCCCCAAGCACTGGAGGTAGAGTCAGCAATACAGGGGTCTTCACCCCGACATCCAGTATTTTCAGTGATGCTGAACAAAGACAATGACAGCATCAAGAAGACATTGAATGAAATGCAGACAACCATGAAGGTCATCACTTCCAGGGTCCGTGCTACAGAGCTTAGCCGACCCTTACCCAAATGGTTGAGGTGTTGGTCACGTGGATAGCCGGTGCACCTGAGTATCTACTGTCCACAGCAGCAGCAGCGACAGCAACAGCAGCGACAGAGTCATCAGTGAGAAAAGAGGTAGCAAGAGGTAGAACAAATTCCTTAGATGAGCATAGTCAAGAACTTATGTGAAGAAAGTTGTCATCTTCGTGCTTATGCCAAACAACTGAGACACCGCATCAACGGGCTGATGCTGCAAGCTGTACACCTCGCTAAGCAGTTTGACAATCCATACAATGCTTTGCACATGCTGCCCAAACAGCCTCTGCACATTGTGCCACATAGTTGTGAAAGGAGTCTGCTGCATGGAGCCAGCAATGTGATGGTCCCTCTCAGCAGTGGCTCTGAGGATGGCAGTCCCACGGAGGATATTCTTTGGGTGGTTAACTAGCTGCGTGAGCTCCAGAAGGAGAATGAAGCTCTTTTGCCTATAATGCGAAAGAGCACACCCTTTTAAGTGAATACCCTTCTTATAACACACAACCTCAACCACAAGAGTGAGTGTGAGAGTTATTGGGAGAGTGAAGAAATTTGGGTGGCTCTTAACATTGAGGTGTTGAGAGCCAGTAAGGGTGAAGCGAGGTGAGTATGGAGCAGCGCCGAAATGCAAGGGTGTGGGAAATGGGAGATCCCAGAGAAAACCCACTGACCAGCAGCATTGTCCGGTACGATTCCCACGTGCGAACTCAACCACACTACTGACACGTGTTTATTATAACAACAGATGGTAATGTCTTCATTAGGTGTGTCAAACTAGTGGGTTGCATGCAGCCATGCAGTGATTATTTTTTTTCAAACCGTCCCATTAACAACGAGCAAGTAAAAAAAAAAAAATCAAACAATTTAAATTGTTTTTACACTTTTACATTATAGAACCTGCAGGTTTTGTGCAGAACACATAATGTCTACTACCAAGAGAAATGTCGATGGTATAAATGAGTTTTAGACCTCTGCATAACTGGTAGTTGGCGAGCTCTGATTAGCTACTCCTCTCTCAATGACATCGCCAACAGATAGAAGTTTTGTTAGTTGCCAAACTTAAATAATTCAATTGCTGGTGCCGTCAACCACATTCTCGTGATTAATGCCAGCAATCTATTAGAATGTGTTTCAATAACATTTCACATATGCATGTTTTACAGAATGACAAAAGAGGTAAACCACACAAAATTGCCATCACTTATGTGCACCTTCATAAATTTATGTAATAATTATTAAGAATCACGTCTGATTTGAAGGAAATTTTCTAGAGGTATGAAAACTGTTAATTTGGCTTTTGCATGACTTATTGAAATTTACAAGAGCATTAGGGGCTGCAGTGGCTCGCCTCCCACCAAGGCGATCCGGGTTCAATCCCCGGCTGGGTCACTCCCAGATTTTTGCATGTGGGAATCGTACCGGACGATGCTGCTGGTCGGCGGGTTTGCTCTGGATCTCCGGTTTCCCCCGCCCTTTCATTCCGGAGCTGCTCCATACTCACCTCAATCACCCTCGTCGGCTCTCAAGACCTCGCTGTTAAGAGCCGCCCAAATCTCTTCACTTGCTCACGAGAGCATTATAATAAGTCTCGTGGAAACGGTATACAAATATATATATATATATATCACATTAGAGGCATTGAAAGCCTTTGTTTACATTTAGTACCAAGGTATTTTATTTGTATTATGATGTGGTGCCGTCGACAAAAGTGAATCAAAAGTTGTCTGCCACTTACTACTGCCATTAACAAATTATATGTGGAAATTGACTGTTGGTTCTTCAGTGATCTCAATATGGTTTACCATCACTTCCCTGTTATTTTATTAGAGTGGTTTGGTGATTGCAGTTTGTTGTGCTTAATTTTTGTTATTGTTATTTTGTATTTTTACCATGTGAAATGATAAGTGCAATTTTTGTGAGTAATTACAAGTGTTTTTGCAGTTTCGATATGTTACAATTCAAGGTCAATATGTCATGTGTTATCACTAATATATGACCAAGGAGTTCTATTCACCACCTATATGGGTGACTAACGTCAGTGATTTTCTGTTAATCAGTTTAGTGGGCTGCGTAAAGTCGTATTTTAGTCTGGAAATGGCAATGCTCATGTATAGTCTGCGTTCAGCCGTGATAAATGCAGAAGACCTAACTTCACGATATGTGAATCACAGGAGGTGTGTGCGCCAATGTGTGATAATAACGAGGACTCAGCGGATCAAACAACCATTATTTTAATCATAATACACTCATTGTATGAATAAGATACAAACGTATGAGGATGTTACATCAGGTTGCTAGCTGTGGTTAAAATAATGGTCATTTAATCCTGAGAGTTGATTGTACTTATTACAACACGCGATAGCATGTTGGCACACCTGCCCTCAGTGATTCACCTATTGTGAAGTTATGTTAGGTCCTCATGCATTTACCACAGTTAAACAACCCAATTTAAGTATAGTAATATATTCCTGTTGGTCATTGTTGTACTTTTTCTGATGCACAATAGCGTTACGGTGCATCCACCCCCAGCGATTCATCTATTGTTAACTTAGGTTAAGTTACATTAGGTCTTCTTGGAATTAACACAATTAAGTGACCTGATTGACATATATTTTACATCAATTTAACTTGTTTTACCTCACAATTTCCCTGATCTTCGTACCCCTCCCCACTATCATGATTCATAGTATGTACTTTGAATATCGTAATACCACCATAAAATTTGTATTCAGCATGATTATTAGCGTTGATGCATACCATTTTCTACGGGGTTTTTTCCTTCTTGTTTTCAGAAAAGTGCAATTTTTAACAATTACTGCTTTAAAATTAAGCATGAAGTTATTTTGTTATATGTTAACAATCTTAACATGTAAAAATAAGGTATTTGATTTTTTCAAATGTTGTTCTTCACCATTGTGCAGGTTTATATTAAGTAATTTTTGATAAAGCTACAAAGGATTGGTTTTAACGTGTGTATGATCAATTAAAAAAGAATAAATGCAAATTTAAAAAAAAAGTATTTTGGGAAGTGTAACTATCATGATTGAATAAACATGTTTTAAATAAAATGTATTTAATTCTTAAAAAAGAGGCCCTGTTAAATCCCTTTCAGATGTACCGTAGATTGTTTTTTTTTCTTTGCAGGTGCATTTTTGCTAGGTATATCTATAAAAACTTAGTTTTTAGTGAATTTCTTCCATAACACGTTTCTGTAAGATCGTTATAAAATGTCTTGTTTCTCCTTGCTCACCCATTAAAAATAATTTTTTTAAATTTATTTTTATCATCCAATTGATGTAAAACAAATTACAATGAATTTGTCAAATTAGTAAATTTAGACAATATATGCATACACTCAAAAATGTTATAACAACATGACATTTCCAAGAACACCCATACTACAAAAATAAAAAACATAGAATGACAATTATTATTACAAGTGGAGATATTCATCTATAGAATAAGTAACAAGGTAAATTGGGTATTTCTTTAATTTTCTTTGAAATAACTTATGACTTCCACTGTATAAGATATTGAAAATGTCACTAGGTAATTTATTTAAGAGTTTTATTCCCTTTATAATATGGATTCATTTTAAATTTATGAGTTAAATAGGTGGGAATTAAATACATATTTGCATTTCTAGTGTGGTTATTGTGTACATACTTATTTTTCTTATATTCAGTATGTTTAGAAGCAAAATGAATGGTAAAATAAATGTATATAAAATTGACTACCAGTAGGCCTACTTAAATTTAAGTTTGTAATTTTTGGTGTTTTTAAATGGCAAATAAATTATTTAAGACTTCGGAATATTTAGTAGGCTATTAAGTTATTCTTATTAAACCACATTCTTATGTCTGTTACAGCCTGGGAAATTTTATGTTCAAGTTAATCCAGTGTATCCACTATTATTATTATTATTATTATTATTATTATTTAAGTATCATGGGTAAACATTATAGTATCCTCACTGATTATGTAGACTGGCAGATCATTCACAAACAATATGAACAACAAGGGAACCTAATACAGAGCCCTGAGGAACATCCACATGTATTTTTCTATATTCTGATTCACAAGTGCTGTGCCATTCTATGGCACCATTAGTGTTTTTCTTGTGCTTTTTTTTGTCTTTGCCCTTATTTTGGTAAAGTTTGCTTTTGTTGGCAAAGTCTTGTCCTTGATTTTCTGCTGTTAATTATCTGCAGGCAAACTATTTATTTCATGCTCAAACTAAAATTTGAAATTTATATAAATTAAAGGTTATTAAATATTTATTTTGTCATAACTTGTATGAATTCTGAAAGAGTAATGTTTTTACATATGTGATTTACGGTTTCATAAAAATTGGTTTATTTAGGTTTTCTTCTAGTACAAAATAACTGTGTGTTGTAAATTTGTCAGTTATGTGTTGTCAAAATGTGTGTTGAGTTTCTCTTGTTTTGTGTTTTGTTCAATCTGTTAAAATAGCAGCACTTGTGGTATAATCCATTATTTATTTTCATTAATGTCATTATTATGTACTATTAGGCCTCTAAAAAAAATCATGCACCAATAATTTGTAAAAAAAAAAAAAAAAAAAAAACCCCTTGGATAAAAGTAAAATATTACTGTTCAATCTACATGTAACTAACACCTTGAGTAATGGTTCCTCTGTCAAAACACTACTCTAAGGATTTATTATTTCCTGTGCATTGCTCTATGGTGCTGACATGACCTTCTTCCCTTCACGAAATTATTGTCATGTAGTTGACTGCTTTTCTTAAGCACTGCTGATAATTGATTAATTATGTGGTAACAAAACATCCAGTACTGCCGTTGTGTGGTCCAACTCTTTGGCCAACTTTCCAGCCATGATGTGTTAGCTGACTTCATAAGTAGACTCCTGTTACAAATTGCCATGTAGCTGTTCTTACTCCAGTCTGATGGCAGTGGACCTGGCTCGCGGCAGCACCTAGTTAAACAGGAAAGTCTGCATGTTACAAAATTTTATTTTCTCATCTTGACTGCAAAGAACTCTCAACAAAATTTTTGTCTTACAGTTATTATAAGATGCATGTAACTTATTTTTTAAATATTTCGTATCATGAACTTAAAAAACTTATAATTTTGCAGCCATTATAAAAAAAATTATTTATAAAATTTTGTGTGGATAACTTCACAGACATGTAAACAAAGAAACAAAAAACAATTTTATTGGTTATATAATGTATATTTAACAAATTACCATGAGACGCACCTCTTTAATGTAAAACTTCTACCTTTGGATATCACATTTATTATTATTAGCGATATATATATTTTTTTTATCTTTGTTACCAAAAAAAAAGACAAATAAAAAATACTCAACCAACTGTACAACTTAGCAACAAGAAACGAATAAAGAATGAGTCACAACGTATTTGTTAACTTATTTAATATTTTTATTAATTTTAAATTCATTTGCCTTATAACCTTACTCTTGTGCATATTGATTTAGTTGTTTTTTTTTACCTTGGCTGGTGGTTAACAGTTTACCCTTTAAGGATGACTATCAGACTCGGCCTAGTGTTTAACCTTGATGAAAAACACATACACATACACAGGCACAACTAGATCCACTCCTTACATTGGTCACCTTTGGTCTGGGGAATTATGTATTGCAGGGATCATCACAATCACTGGTATGTGGTTCCTGTCACTGAGGGTAGTGCAACAGTTATTTGATATAAATTTTTACTATAAGGCTCTACAATGGTCATTTGCATTTGCATAATATATGTATAATATATGCTAGTGATGTGTGAATGTCATTAAAAGTAATGTTGACAGCATTCATGAACATGACCCCTAACTGAAATTACACATTACACAAATTAGAATAATAAAAGGCATATTAAACTCCAATAAATACTAAATCAACAGTAATCTCAACAGGTGAAACACCATTAAAACAAACAAACAAATGCTTATTAACAGTAAGTAAAATAATATCAGTTAGGCTACCAATCTGTTTCTACAGTAGAGTAAACACAACATTTCCCCCTCTACTGCAGCTATCCAGCAACCACATACTCCAATGGAATCTGGCAAAAAGGTAGCATCGCTTCTCAACTGCCACTCTCTGGACAGAAGTAAATGTCCCCCAAGTCTAGATCCACCCATGGCAGGCTCAGGCTGCTGCCTCTCCTTGAGCAAGACCCTGCCCATCTGCCCCCCTCTCGGGACAGAAACTTCCTCCTACAGCAAGACAAGGGGTCCACGAACCTCTCACCTTTCTGGCCAACCCTTCTTCAAGTTGGTCCAGTCCAGTCTCTACTGACCATCACGTGTGTAGTCTCCGCCCTCTACCCATGCTAAATTTTCTCCAAAACAAAACACACATGATTCTCCAAAAAAAAAAAAACTAAATTAAATTATCTATGGGGTGGGATTTAAAAATTCCCCCTAAAAAAACTCTTTAGGTCAGTTGTAACCAAACAAAAAAAAAATGCTGTGAAGGCAAACATACATAAATCACCAGAATACCTTAAAGGTAGTAACACAAACTTTCCTACCAAGAATAAATTTCCAAAACACTTTATTAAGGTCATCAGGACCAGAAATGTGATTCTGTGCAACAAAACATTTAGTCTTAATCCAGAACACATCAACACTCACTACTCATCCTTCAAATTCTTAAAAAAAAAATCTCAAAATTGGCTTAATCTTAAATCCATAATTTTCACTAGTTTATACAGTCTTGCTTACAACAAGGACGGTGTCTGTTTATTCATACATTCACAAAAAAATCACTTTGCGGCTTTAAACCAAACTCAAAACTTGGTAACAACTGGAGAGCCAAAAAATCAAAACATCCTCAACTGTAAGAAAGCTTCGCTGAACTCCTTACTTTATTTCATCTTACAGGTCTCTTCCCTGATCTGCATGGAACCTCTTACTATTTACTTCCAATTCTTTCGTCCTCCTTGGCCTATCATGGGCGACACATTTTATTTTGTTCCAGTTTACCAGTTTAAAAATTCAAAATTCACCACCACCTCAGCACTGATCTTTATTTTTTCAAAAGCATCGACTACCAGAAAATAATTAATCAGTCTGGAGCAATTACATTCACCTTAAAATTTTTCCGTTGTCGCAGCAAGGCATCTCCTGTAGTTTCTCGCGCATCTGCACTTCCTCAACACCACTGCTTTATGTCTTCGCTGTTGCAGTGAGTCGGCTGGTGGCCTCGTCACACTGCTCCACCGGCTCGTATTTGTTGCATAAGTACTGTAACACTTCAGCCAAAAAAAAAAAAAAATTCCTCTCCCTCAAAAAAAAATACCATATCGTTCTTATTTAAATGCCTATTAAGTGTTCTCACCTCAAAATTAACCAGTGAATTTAAATAGATACGCATAAAAATTTACATAAAAAATTGTAAACATCACCTTGGTGCCATCTTGTGGTGCGCTCTCTAACTAACTCAATAGTTAAGTTGCATGCCGCTGTGTGTGCTTCCAACTAGTGACACCAGTGCTATATTATTCACTGAAGCAAATATTCAATATACCTGCCTAGTATCTCTATATAACCTAACAAAACACAATTACGTCAAGGAAAAAAACTAATAAATTGCTTTGCATTAAAAATGTGTTACTCATTACAACGTCCCTTTTAATTCCAAGCATCTGTGACATAAATTAAAACGTAACTCAAATCAAGAAAATTAACAGTTAAATCCAATCTCAATACAATCCATTTACAATACGAGCTCCAACTAAACACTCAACACTCTAACAAGTATGCTTCCTATAGTCAATATTTGACCTCAAAAATCTGCTAATGTTTTATTTCAAACAAAAATAAATTTCGGCCAACAGCACAATTTCTAACATCGTAACCTAGACCCTGGTGCTAATAGCTGAAATCCAGTAAATCCCAAATGATCTTTCTTTTATTAAAAACCTAATTACTACTAGTACTTGTAACTAAAACCTAAGTATTAATCCTACATAGTTCCAATTAAAATGATGGGCTAAGCATGGCACCTACACATAGTTTCAGTACACGTACCAGTACTATGGTACTGTACTACCATTACACTAACAAGGTCTAGTGCTGTAAAGTCATCTCAGTGAAAGTTTCAAAATTTCCTACCATGAGTTACAAAACCAATAACATCTCAAACATAAACAAAACAAACCAAATTACCAAACAAAAGCATTAACTACCAGATTTATTACATCTCTTGTCAGTGTCCTGTACACCACGGACTAGTATGGCAGGGAAATGAATATCAAAAATTTACCATACACATCAATAACAATTTTGAAAATTCTACTCGTCTCCTAGACCCAACTCCTAGCCGGCGCAAACACCATTTATTTGTCGCACGTGCTGTGACTATCCTAAAATCACCATAACCTAATCTCTCCTGACACCTGGCGATGCAGATAAAAGGGTGTTGAGGAGGGGGTTGGGATGTTAGAGAAACAGGGGGGGAGAGTGGGGGGAAAAAGGGGAAATGGGAAGGTAGACTGTTTTAAGGAAGAGGAGGAAGTGGGGTTGGTGGCTGAGGGAGGGGTTGGAAGAGGGGAAGGGCTATGCAGAGTTGGCTCAAAACAGGGGTGGGGGAGGAGGAGGTTAGGCGGAGGGCAGCATGACTTTCTAACTATCAACTACGTAAACTTATCTTTCCGGCAAAATAAGGGCCGTATCAATTAATAAACCACAAATTATGAAAACCTCACTAATTACACCTATCATAGAGAAAAAAGGGGGGGGGGGGTAAGCTCTGCCACAAGACTGAATTCGGAGCATCCTAAATCTCCCAAATAGAGCACTAATAACTTACACCTCAAAAGTAAAACAATAATTGTTAACACTACTTTGCACACTCGCTCTGCCTTGAAGAGGCACAGAACCTAGGGATCAATTCAGGACAGCTGATCGGAAAATAATTTTTTTCTTAACACCTTATAAAAAAAATGATGAAACTCTTTCTCATATCAGGTAGGATTTATTTTTCTAATAAATAAAGAAATTTATCTTCTAGTAACCACTATATGCCTCAAAAGTAAATGTTACAATTCCAAATAATATTAATCCCCTCTTAAATGTTTCCAGTCACAAAGAAAAGAAAATACTTAATATTACAAAGGTATGGTAGGTCTCTGGACCTTCAAAACTTATTAGTTCTAGTACTTTAAATTGACTCAGTTTTGCTGAGATTCTTATTCAACATCATCTTACTTTATTTGCAACTCTGTGACTTTACAGACTCCATAACAAACATTTAATACTTTAATAATTTTAACCAAAACTACATTAGTATGGTCTAATTAACTTTAGTTGCTACATGTTGTAGAACTCCATAGGTTCCTCCATCCTACCCCTGGACTTCTTCTCTCTTCACCACGTCTCGCACACAACCGTCTTGCCTCGCAGACTGACGCCAACTCCCCGTCCGGTAGCACATCCTTGCTGGACCCACGCTGCCGCTTGTCTGTTGCTAGGCAAGTTTCAACAAAAACACTGCAAATGCAGCCTCTGCCTCACCCCACAGTGATCCAGCCTACCTACACCTCTGCCTAGAGCCATGCATGGCTGTCCTTGCACCGTGCGCCCTCAATGATTTCACGCATCACGCCACCATACCGCCGTCTGCTTTGCTGGCCCGTCACAGCTCAAGTGCTTACATCTGCTGGCCTAACTGCCCAAGCGGAGGCCCAGGTCAGCATAACCCACGGCTGTGATGCATTCTCTCTCTAAAGCCCTAACCCAGCCTTAAGTCTATATGTGAGTGAGTATTATAAAATTTTGAATGAAAGTTAAATTAACATCAAACACCAAAACACTACTATAATTTAAAAGCCAGAAGTTCAGAACTGACAAAACACTAACAAGTACTGGATGTCTCAAAACAAAACAAACAAAAATATCTTCCAATAAAAACAATGGGCCACATCCAAACAAAAAAGACTTAAAACCCAACAAGAACATCAACAAAAAGTAAAATCGCGGTCTTAATACCAATTCAAAGAAAAAAAACCAAAGTTAAAATTTTCTATACCTCAAAAATTACATTGTGACAATATATTGCGCTCACTTAGAAATAAAAAAAGTATAAGTGGAGATAGATAATTTAATGCTGTAAATAATAACTGTGTGAATAAATTAAAAATCTACTATTTCTTTTATTTTTATTAAGGCCTCCATCCCTTACGAATTAAAATACGCCTCTCAGGTGTCTTGTAACACTGGTTTCTGAAGTGGGATGGAGGCATTTATTTGTAAATTAAGTTAGGCATATGCTGTTAATGAGTGATTTAAAATTAAATTAATTAATTGTACTAGTTGTATGCCAAAATATAAGACTGTTTTGGACAACCATCACAGTGAGTGTTAACTAGAAAAATGTCTGCAGAACTGGAAGCACTGCGAGCATTTATTGAGGGATTAAGTAGCCAAGTGAGCACGGGTGTTGATAGCCTTGATAGCAAAATTAGTAGTGTGAAAGAAAGTATAAATGAAACTGTAAATACCCAATTTAGTTCTCTAATAAATAGTTTAAATAGCCAGATAACTAATGTAAGTGATTTAGTAGATAAGAAAATAGATAACATAGACATGAAAATGTAGATAGGAAAATAGACACTGCAAATGAAAATGTAGACAGGAAAATAGACACTGCAAATGAAAATGTAGACAGGAAAATAGGCAATGTAAATAAAAATGTAGACAGGAAAGTAAAGGGCATTAGCGAGTTGGTGAATACGAGATTTGACTCTGTGGACAAGAAGATTGTAAGTGTAAATGAAAAAGTGGACAGTAACTGAAGTATTGGACAGTATGTGTGAAAGGATGGACAGTGTCTAGAATAAACTGAAGCAGAAGACCAGTGCATTAGAGAAGGAATTGCACGAATTTCTTCAACAACGGAGTTTCAATATCACCACACCGGCAATGGAGAAAAGTGAAGAATCAGTGCAAGTCAAAACCAATACAGCAACCTTGGAGGAAAGCAAGAAGATCTGTGGCATTGGTGTTGAGCAGCTAGGAGTAGAAGGGGGTCTCAATTAAACCCATCCCTTATGATGGCCACACATCTTGGTGGGAGTACCAACACCAGTTTTAAATAGTCAGTATCCTAAAAGGCTGGACAACCAAACAGCGGGTTTACTACCTCGCCACTGTACTGAGAGGTCACTCACATAGCATACTACAATCTCTAACAGAGTGACATCTACTGGAGTACCCACACTAGTGTCAACCTTGGAGCTACGTTTCGGCGACCGATACCTGCGACATGCTCACCATGCCCAACTGTAAAGCTGCACCCAGCAACCAGGAGAGCCACTGCAGGAGCTATGGCAAGACATGCTGCTTTCTCACCAATCTCTGAAAGGGTGCAAGATCATCGCAGTCTTCTTCTTCAACGATGCCATCGGCAACACAGAGGTATGGCAAGCAGTACGTCTGGCTAAATCTCACAACATGCAGGATGACATGGCCCAAGCACTAGAGGTGGAGTCAGCAAGACAGGGAGTTGCACCCCGATGTCAAGAATGGGCAGTGATTCTGAACGAAGATGATGAAGACAACATGAAGATGGCACTGAAGAAGTTGCAGATGGCTGTGAAGGATATTGCTTCCAGGCTTCATGCTACAGAGCTTTGCTGCCCCTTATTCAGCAGAAGCAGCAGCTGGAAAAGAGGCAGCGAGAGGCAGGTGAGAATACAGCACATTCTAAAAACTTGTAAACACCGATCTTGGGGGGCGAAGGTTGGTGACTGCAGAAAGGGAGGCCCCAATGTTCTTACATTTGCAGTCTGAAACAGGATTGGGATACAATACTGGTGGAGGGGAGCCTGAATTATGTTCCTTGCCAGATGGTCATCGACATTGGGGCGACCATAACAGTGGTAAGACTAAACATCCTCGGGCCTTCCCCCCAGCGATCGCCGAATGACAGCATGGGACGATGCTATTTGACTACAGTAACAGGCAAGACCACAAAGGTTAGAGGTAAGTGAAAAGTGATTTTCAAGCTTTGTGAACATAGCATTGAGCAGGATATTTACATAGCAAATAGGATGATTGTCTTTTGGGGCTTGATGTACTACGTAGGCTGGAGTGCTGTATCGATACTCGACTTGGTGTGCTATAGGTAGGTAGTACAGAGTTGGTGGTGTCAACACAGTATGATTTGTCCTCCCCAATTAACTGCCAAGTAGCCTGCAGTCAACCCACTGTGCTACCCGCTTCTAGTGAAATTGTCATTACAGGCACATGTCAAGGAAAGTTTGTCAGATGTTTGGGTCTAATTAAGCCAGCAGTGTGTTGGCATCCTGCCAGGTAAAGTTGTTGTAGCAAGGACTTGGGTATCTTCTAATTCTAACAGTTTTCCAGTTGGAATGATAAATGTGATTGATAGTGTCATTCGTCTGGAGACGGGAGCCATGATAGGTGTCTGCAAGCAGGTCACACAAATTCATCCAAATGTTACAGAGGATTCTAGACCAAAACAAATAGAAAATCTTCTACCAGAAGTACTGGATGAACTGCTAGTACGAGCGAGAGAAAAACTTAACTGGAGCCAGGAGAAGGCTGTCTCTAAATTACTGCAGAGAAATAGGGATGTCTTCTTGTGTGGACCAAATAACATTGGACGAAGTAACGTGGCCTGCCACCATATTGATACAGTACATGTCAGGCCCATAAAGCAGCCACCAAAATGACTGCCACTAGCTTCGCATGAGGCAGTTGAGGGGAATTCTGAAAGAAATTAGGAGTTGGATGTGATAGAACCATCAGTTAGTCCATGGTCGTCACCCATTGTATTTGTTAAGAAGGAATATGGCTCTCTGAGCTTTGGCGTAGATTATTGCCATCTCAATAATGTGACAAAGAAAGTCTCTTATCCGCTTCCAAGGATAGATGACACATTGAACAGTTTAGCAGGTTCACAATGGTTTTCGACTTTGGATAATAAGAGTGGGTACTGGCAGTGCACGGTTGCCCCCAGAGGACCAAGAGAAGACTGCATTGTGTCCAAGGGAAAGGAACATGGCAGTTCAAAGTTGTGCCTTTAGGACTGTATAATGCCTCTGCCACCTTCGAACACCTGATGGAAAAAGTCCTGACTTTAGATATAACTGTCAAGTTTATTTAGATGATTGTTGTGACAGGGAGCATTTTTGAAGGGCACCTGTCATGCTTAGAATCTTTATTCAGAAAGTGGCCGCAGCCAACTTGAAATTTGTTCCTAAAAAGTGCCACCTGTTCCAAAAGAAAAGAAAATTCTGGGATATGTAGTGTCGGCTCATGAAATAGGAACAGACCCCGAGAAGATCAAAGCAATAAGAAATTGGCCAACACCATCTGACAAAACTGAAGTGCAGAGTTTTCTGGGATTATGTTCCTATTACCATCAATTTGTACCTGGGTACACCATGATCGCCAAGCCACTACATGAACTGACTGAGGCAAAATGGAAATTTCATTGGAACCCTGAGTGTGAAGGTGCTTTTAGTAAACTAAAGAAAATTATGATATCTCCACCAGTCCTGGGTTTCCCCAAGAGTTAGGGCATTTTCATTTTGGACACTGATGCTAGTGATGTTGGTATTGGAGCTATGTTATCTCGGGTTCAGGATGGGAAGGAAAGACCACTAGAATACTTCAGTAAGGCATTGCATAAGCCTGAGAGAAATTACTGTGTTCACGCAGGAAGCTTCTGGCAATGATGAAGGCAATTTAACACTTCCACCCCTACCTTTATGGCAAACATTTTATTCTAATGACTGACCATGCTTTATTATGTTGACTACTAAACTTTTATAACCCCAAAGGGTCAAATAGCCCAGTGGACACAACATCTTCAAGAATATTACTGAAATACAGCACAGATCTGGATCCCTTCACAGCAATGCAGATGCACTTTCTAGAAGGCCATGTGAGCCATTCTGTCATCATTGTGAAAGGCAGGAAGACAAGAGTGGTGAATCACTGAAGGTACAGAGAACAAGAATTCAAGATTCTCTATCTTGTGATGGGACACCTACCTGGAGTGATGAGGGTATTAGGAAAGATCAGCTGAATTATTCCATTTTGCAGCCATTACTGAAGTAGAAAGAAGCTGGCTGTCTGCCAAAATGGGAAGAGATATCTAGTCTTGAGTGCAGCAGTCAAAGCATACTGGGCACAATGGAATTTGCTCTTACTGAAGAATGGTGTACTTTACAGAAACTGGGAAAGTAATGATGGAAAACACACGCGTTTACAGTTGGTCCTTCCAGAACGCAGAGATCCAGATGTCTTAAGGGAACTGCATAATGCGGCAGTTATTGGGCACTTTGGTGTTAATAAGACCCTTGACAGAGTTAGACTGAGATTCTACTGACTTCATTGTCGGGAAGACATTGAGAAGTGATGTTGACTGTGCAACACATCATGTAGTGCGAGGAAGGGTCCAAGGACCAGCGGACAAGGTAACCCCCAGAAATACAATGTTTGAACCCCATTTGATTTGAGAGGATGGCAGTAGATATTCTGGCCCTCTGACTGTCACAGAGAGAGGTAATCTGTATCTCTAGGTGGCCCAAGATTACTTTAAGTGTCCTGAGGTCATTCCCCTCCCAAACCAAGAAGCACGTACTTTGGCTGATGCCATTATAGAGCATGTCTTCTCAAGGTTTGGGGTGCCACTACAACTCCATTCTGACCAAGGAAGAAACTTTGAAGCTGCGGTCTTCCAGGAGGTAATAAAAATTTTGGGGATGAAAAAGACTAGAACTACAGCCTTACACCCTCAGTTGGATGGAATGGTCGAGAGGCTTGACCGCACTCTTGAGCAGTACCCTTCGATCGTCATGGCAGACAACCAAAAGGATTGGGGTTCAAAGGTGCCATTGTTTCTTCTCGCTTACCTCTCAGCAGTTCACGAGTCCACAAGGGTAACACCATCAGTGATGCTGCTTGGAAGAGAGCTACGCCTCCCTAGTGATCTGCTGTTTGGTTGACAGACAGAAGAGGAAGCTGCAGCTCCTGATTATGCCAGTGAATTACGTAACAGTCTTGTTGGCATTCATGATTTTGCTCGACAGCACCTCAGAATAATTAGTGACAGGATGAATACGCGGTATAATAGGAGAATGTCGGGCGAGGTATTTCAAGGAGGACAACTGGTGTGGCTGTACAACCCACATAGGAGAAAAGGGTACTGTACTGCCCCAAGCTACAGAAATGTGGGGAAGGCCCTTACAGAATTCTGAATAAGATCAATGATGTGGTCTTTTGGATTTGTTGTCAAGGCTATCAGCAAAGCTGAAGGTTGTCCACGTCGACCGACTGGCACTGTAAGAAGGACCAGATGTAGCAGTGTCTATTGGGACGAACGGACTTGAGGAGGTGGCAGTGTTACAGGTGGCCGCTGTGTGAGCGTGCGAGGCATGGATGATTTATTAATGTGCGTGCATTATCAGTTGCAACCGGAGACACAGCTGCTTTTCACAAAGGAATGTTTACTAAGCGTATGTCTATCAGGGTGCATGCCACTCCCGACCTTGGATATTGGGTGTCTTTGAGACATCTGAAGAATGCTACCTTTCAGCTAGACTCGGGGTGCGGCAAACCTTCCAGGTCAACTAAGGCCAGTGGCTATAAATAGCGCGTGTGCCTTCGAGCCGGGAGTTTTTGTTGTAGTTGATGAGTGGATGAGTGGCTGGAGTTTCAGCAATAGACAACGATTGAGAAGATAAGTGCACGGTGAGGGAAGTGACCAGTGGGAGAAAAATCTGCGACTGCGGACATTGGTGCTACGAATAGGGCAACTGGCAGGCTGGACCATTGGACTGAATGTGTGAGTGAAAGACATTACAAATGATGGCAACAAACAGACTGAAAGTGTGTTAATGATGAGTATGAGTTAATTGACTATAAGCAAACAGAGACATTAAGAAGGACGTTAATTATATTTGAAATAAACATTAAATATTGCACTCACTGAGAAATAAAAAAAATAATAGTGGAGACGGATAATTTAACGTTCTAAATAATAGCTCTGTGGATAAATTAAAAATAAAATTTAGTTCTTTTATTTTTATTAAGACCTCCATCCCTCAGGAACTCAGATACACCCCTTAGGCCGCATGTAACAATATGTTGGTTTTCGTTGTTATAACAGTTTTTTTCACTCTTAATTGTTTTATCTAAAAACGTAAGTCACTTTTTTTTCTTCCAAATATGTAATATTTGAAGAAATTTGGTTTCTCACACATAAGCATTATTAATTATCTTCAGATATTTCATCCACAAATTGTTTAGAAATGTTACAGGCACCAACTCTGTTCTACATAGACACTATGAGTAGTGGTTATGTTTTGACAGCAAAGTGTGTACTATTTTAGTTTTTTTATTTGGCTCATGAAATTTTTTTAAAATGTTAAATGTTTTTGTAAATATTGTGAAAAAAATTTTTGAATAAAAATATTTGTAGCGAATCTGGCACTATGAATTGAAAAGAATACTTAAGGCTCAAATAAAAGTCTAATAATTTTTTTTAGTTTTAGTAGACTGGTCATTGTGAATTCTGAAATGTTTTTGTCATACTTAAAATTATCATACAAATGAATGGTAATTGTACATGAATTTAGTCAAGCTACTATGCTAGACACCCTGTTTCAGTGGTTCATGACCCTTCGGACCAAGTTACCTAATTCCTCGATGTTGAAGGGCATTTAGAAATGGTTGGTAAGCTAACTTTACTTCTAGTGTTTTCCAAATTTGTGTTTGGCCATGCCTTGTTAATTTTGTTTTGGCTACCATAATCAGTTCGTTCTTTTTATTTTGCCACTGATGAGCTCTCAACTCCAACACCAAATCTTTTAACTAACTCATGTTTGAATTAACATTTATGATGAATTGGTGCTCAGGCAAGTCGTTTCTTCTAAACCCATATATGTGTAGTGACCTAGAATGAACTGACTGGCACCACCTGCTAGGTGGAAGAGAAACATCCCCATTTCAGTGTGACCAGATTTTTAATCTGTGTAAAATAATGTGTGTACCATTTGATTTAAAGTTTAATGCAAACAATGTGTTTGGCTAATGATCTCCTAATACCCCCCTCTCCAGCCAGCTAAAACGTAATTATAGTTTTTTCTTGGTGCACTATTGCCAAATGGCATGTTTCTTTTGTGCTCTTTAAAAGTTGCAGAGTTTAACTGGCTAGCTTTGACAGATACATAGAACTCCAGCATGATAAACAGGTACAGTTTTATCATTATTTTGCACAAAGCCTCACATTTTCTTTACTTGTGCACAGATCCTCAGCACACATACTGTACACACAAATACACATGTGCATGCACACACACACTCTCTCTCCCTCCCTCCGTCTTTCCCTCCCCCTCCCCCTCACCCCA
>NQII01000121.1:1225547-1251439 GCA_002778355.1 Clitarchus hookeri | reverse complement strand
CCTCCCTCCCTCTCTCATAGAAAATTAGAGAGTATTAATTTTTCACTTTGCGGGCTGTATTAACAGCTAACTTGATAGTATTGTTGACAGATGTGTTGCACATTCATAGGATATGAAATGTTAAGGGTAGGCAGCCGCCATTAGCAGTTATGGATGTAACCAGTGACTAAGGTGTGTTGTGTAACTGAAAAGGGTACTGCTTTTTGTGCTGTGCATGTTGAATCGGCATGGAAGGCCATGTTTTCAGAGAGGGGTTTGTGAGCGGGCGGCTTTGCCTAAGCAAACAGGGTGAAGTTTAGTTAATTTTTATTTGAGGGTCTTGTCAGATTTAACAAAACAGAGAAATGTCTGACAAAAGTTGCAGTGCTTAACACAATGATTTATGTCACAAGTTTGGTTTATAGAGATTCACTCTTGTCCAAGTTACTTTTAAGTTGGGTACCTAACAGTTTCAACACACAATCACCCTGTTATCCAATATTATACCATACCACTTAGTAGCAAATAGTTACATTTCATTTCAGAAACTAAGTACAGCAGTATCCTTTGCCACTTAATAAGCTTAAAAAAATAACTCATTTATATAATTATTCCTCTTAATGTAATTATATTACAGTACCATATTAATTCACTTCTTTAGTGGAGTGGAGTGGAGTTTTGGGAAGCTCTTAACATTGGGGTCTTGAGAGCCAATGATGGTGAAGCAAGGTGAGTGGAGCAGCACCTGAACGCAAGGGTAAAGAAACAGGAGATCCTTGAGAAAACCCACAGACCAGTAGCATTGTCCAGCACAATTCCCATGGGAAAATTTTTGGGATCACCCGCCAGGAATCAAAACCGATTCACACCTAGGTGGAAGGTGAGCGCTCTAGCTACTGCACCATAGTGTCCTCCTTTTGGGTTGAGAAACAGTTAACAATCCTTGGGCATTGTTCCCAAACTACTTTGAAACAACACAAATACTTGAATAACTCATTGAAAAATATTACATTTTTATGTATTTCAGTAAAACTAAATTACTAACGATAAACTATAAGATTCTCTAATCTGAACTGGCCTAGGAGAATGTATGAGTTTACATATTTATCTGTGAGACAAAAATAAAGAGTTAAAATTAAACCACCATTATATTTTTTGAATTATAATTTGCAAGGAGTAAAAACTATAATTTAGGTTTATTAATCTTTTCTCTCTCTGCCTGACAAGTGTTAAGTCCTCCCTGTCGTACAATGTATTTTAATAGTAATAATACAAAGTAGAAACACAGAAATCCCCATCAAATAAAACAATGAGGGTAGAGCATGGCTTGGGATGAAAGTTTTGTGAGAAAGATTACATTGCCCCCCCCCCCATCCTTAAAACAACCTAGAAATATTTTCTTCCTACATTCCTGCTGGTATGGTAGACAATGTTAGGCTAGCAAGATTGTTCAGCTAGTGGTTTATAAAGTCCTAACTTTAGGAGGCAGTGAGAACACTATACTTTATTTTGTGATCAACATCTTACTATCTAGGATATTCTCTGCATCGTGAGCCTCTGAGTGTGGTTTCTGTCATGATAAAGAACGTATATTTAACATTAGGTTTAATTTATATGGCCACCATATTGAAAGTATCTGACCTACTTAAGGCAAATCAGTTTACAAGGGAAACCATAGTAGGAGACGGGCCTAGGGGAATCAATAGTATTCCTTGGGGAAAGGGGAGAGTTAAGGTAGCTGATCCCCCCCTCTCTAAACTTCTGTGGGGAAGCATTTTTCTGCATGATAATTAAGGTTCAGGTTCACCATAAAAGTTCGTTTTGAATGTACGATGATTATGATACACAAGTACATTTACCATTTGTTGGTTACCTTAGTTATAATATTCACATACCATAATTTTCGAAATCTGTATGATAATTTCTAAGTGTGTGCCATAATAGAATTGTCCTTTGGGCATTCGAACACACTCATTAAAATGTGTACCATCATTATCTCGGCTGCTCGCAAGCATTCCAAAAACGCTTCGCTGGTCGAGATCGGACAAATGGTTTATGAGTTATTAAAGTTTAAAGGTTCGAGGGTACCATAATGTAACATTATTATATTTAACAGAATATTCACACAGCTGCAAGTGTCGAGAGGTATAAGCGAGCACCAATAGGTGTGAGCGAGCACCCGGAGGTGTTTCTAAGCAACCCATACATACCACAAATAACTATTTTAGACAACATTAAATTTATGGTACATAATTCAGGTACAATAAAAGCAGGTCAAGAGATGCAAGCGAGCACCTATAGCACAAGTGAGCAACTCGAGTAGTTATTGTACTTCCAATACATACCACATTTATCTGATGTACCGAAATTAATCATTAAATATTTTTTTCTCCCAAAAGCAACTTTTGTGGTATATATTTCAGGTACAATAAAAGCAGGTTGAGAGTTGCGAGCAAGCAACTTGAGTAGTTATTGTACACCCAAATACATACCACAATTATCTGATGCACCTACATTGTTAAATATTCACAAATACCATAATTACCTGATACACCCATCGTGTTGTGATCAGTATCTTACTAGCTAGGATGTTCTCTGCACCGCGAGTCTCTGAGTGTGGTTTCTGTCATGATAATGAACTTTAGTGTCACATTACTTAATGTTTATATGGCCACCATTTTGAAAGTGTCTAACCTACTTACGGCACATCAGTTTACAAGGCTTACTATAGTAGATGCCACTTGTTGCATAATTTCGTTAGGAATCGGTCAATTGTTTCCCCAGTATAATATTAAAATTTAATTTTTTCATGTGTTATCTTACAAACTGGCTGTTAAAAGAGGACACATTTAAGGGTTGTAATAGATACTGACAGCTTACAAAGTTAAGTTTAAATAAGTTGTATAGTTTTGTAGATTTAGCACACTAAGCTAACAAGTTTATATGACTGCCATTTGGAAAGTGTCTGACGTACTTAAGAAATATCAGTTGTAATGACGCAATATACTTAATTTTTTGGGACTCAAGTGTAAAATTCTTTCGTGTTTGTGAAGCGTTGGGAAAGCTTCGTAATATTTTTATCGGGTTTTCAGTTGAAAGCCG
This sequence comes from Clitarchus hookeri, assembly GCA_002778355.1. Classification (NCBI taxonomy): domain Eukaryota; kingdom Metazoa; phylum Arthropoda; class Insecta; order Phasmatodea; family Phasmatidae; genus Clitarchus; species Clitarchus hookeri. The sequence goes on along the minus strand of NQII01000121.1, from coordinate 1,248,358 downwards.
TGTTGGCTCGTTTCCCGTGTTTGCTGTGTTCGTTTATCAGGAGTCCGGTAGTGTTTCATTTCAAACATCGTGTTTCTTTTGAAGCGTCAACATTAATTAGATTAGTTCCTTCGGCGCCGTTTTGTTATACGAGAAGTTCATTATCCGGAGGTGAGTGCGTCAACAAGTTTTTGTGGACCGCGAAGTTCTTTTTTGTTGACAGCACAGTTTTAGTTTCCTGCGACGCAGTTACGATATCGGTAACGGGCGCAGCAGTATCGATGTCAGGCTGAGCGTGGGACAGCGCAGTTCTCACGCTGCTGCGAGATGATAGGCGCTTATCGCAGGAGAAGGGGGGCGATAGGCCAATATATACTGGTGGTGCCTATCGCCTGGGGAACAAAGTAATCAACTGCTGAAGAGGACGCGTAGGGCGTGTGACGACGCATGAGGCGTGAATAATTTAACCCACACCGGCAAGCACCCGCGACCGTTAATTCTTTTCAAATCATTTCTTTTCAACTTAAACTAAATTCTATCTACTTATTTCCGCCGGTGTGGGGGGTCGTTAGGGTGCCAGGAGGGAACGAGCATCCCTCCTGCCTTCTTAAATTAGTCTTGCGATGCAAGCTTTGAGACATTAACATAAACGGTAAACCACTGTGACGCTGTTCTGTACTTGGATATTTATCTGAACGGTTCGTACTCTGCATACTGGACATTCGTATGTGAACTGTGTCATTCAAAGGATAAATAAAGTATATAACAAACTAACTTCGAACTTGAACTTTCTTTCATAATAAACGAACATCCAATGGTACTGAGTCTCGTGTTTCTACCCCGAGCAAGCCGAGGCAAGTAAACAGTTTGTAGTGTACGCGGCTGAACGTTACAAGATGGCGCCCGCCTAACCTTGTGCGGCTTTAATATAATAAATATGCCTTAACAATCAAAGACGTTTCTTTACACAGTTTACATGGACTACCATAGTGTTACTTTGTTGCAGGATTGGGTAGGAATCGATTGATTGTTTCCCGATATGACATAAAAACTTTATTATTTGGCAATATTTTACAAAATTGAGGACAAAAGTGGCTATGAATTGCATATATGATGTTTATAGTGTGTACTTTCAGTACACCAAATTTGGTAGAAATTGGTGAAATTGTATGGTAGATAAAGCAAATTAATGTAAAATATTTATATGACCACCATTTTTTAAAATAAGTGTCTTATCCTCTTAAATTGCAATTGTTTGCATAACCTACCATAGGGTTCTTAATGGCAAATGTGGTATTAATCTGTTGGGTTGTTTCTGAAACATGATGTAAAAGCTTCATTTGTTCATTTAGTGCTATCTTCCAAAATGATGGGCAAATAATATAGCTCTCAAAATTAAATACTCACATGAATGATAAACCATTAATCTTCAAAATTTTCAATTGGTTAAATGGTTTGTGAGATAATCCATACTGCTCAAAATATTAAAATGGTGTCCATTTTGAAAATAAGTACCAAATTGGTGGAAAATAAAAAAAGTGGGATGTCCTTACAAAGTACTACGTGTGTATTGATTTAGGTAATATTCGGTTTGTGGTGTTTTTAGGGTGTTACACGCACCCGTTTATACTGCGTACACAGGCAAGTCCACTCATTAACCTCTCTTTCATTCGGAAAGTGGACTATAAAGCTATCATTTTCAAAATGAGCAACCAGTATAGTCACGAATTGTGAAAGTAGGGTGTCCTACTAATTACTAAAACTATACAGAGATTGGTGAAAATCAGTGTGGTTTCGTATGTTTTCAAACTTGCACACACAAGCACACACAGACAGGAAGGTATAACCTTGTATGAATTCATTTAATTAACAGGTATTAATACCACTCAAACAAGTGTTCAACCCCTTTTTAATGTTTACCATTTATAATACATTATATAATTGACAGAAATTTTTATGCTGCTGTAGGTTAACAGTCCACATACATTTTTAATTGAAAACTGTAATAATCTTTCTGAAGTTTCACAATGCCATGACACTTAGCATGTGTCACAGGTAATAGTAATACCTCTCAAACAAGTGTTCAGCCCTGTTAACTGTTTACCAGCAATAATATATAATATAATTAACATAACTTTTTGTGCTTCAGTAGGTTAACAGTCAACATATATTTTTTAATTGAAACTAATAACCTTTCTGATGTTTGAAAATTCCACGACACTCATTGTCACTTGGTGGAAGATACCTCACTCAAGGGAACCAGTGCACTGAACTGGGTGTGGCAACTATTAGAAAGTCAAGGGCAGCGGGGTGCAGGTATACTAGAAAAACTGGTCAGGTGCTCCCCAGGGAGGAGGATGCAACTCCCTGCCTCGCCTGAGTCATGAATTTGATGAGGAATGTTATTTCAGTGAGTGGTCTTGTCATTGGTTGTCTGGTATTCAAGTGATTCCACATTTATGCAATGCAGTTAGTACAAGATCGTATGTGAATGGTCCATTGTTTGTTATATTTAGGTAAGGTTGGGGTATATTAAATTGTCATTGTTGTTTCTTAATATTTATTGTTAAAAGTTTTTGTAACCTAGTTTATACAAACAATAGAAATAAACATTCCTATATTTTATACAGTTAATGTAATTAAACCCAGTCAAAGTTACAATCTAACCTATCCTTCATAACAGATGTTATATGCCATAAGGAATCAAGTAATCACTGTTAATCATGTAAAAATTGTAATTTATTGAATAATTGCCATTCTTTAGCTGGTAAAAGTTGTGGGAAAAAATTTATTGGAGAGGAAACTGAAGTTTTTCATACAGTGTATTATGTTGGTTACTTAAATTTTATTCCTCGTAAATAATAATGAACAGAAATTGGCAAGATATATCACCAGACTTTCTCACAGAAATGTGCAAAATGGCCATTGTTTATAGTGAATTACTATATTTAAGCACAGTGATTGCTAATTAGTATTTTTTGTCCTTAAAGTGATAAGCAAATATGTTATATATGTTAATTTATCTTAAATATTATTGCTAACTGCACTGCAGTACAACTGCATAATAACCACAATATTTGTACATAAGTCATAATCATGGTTGGTGAGAGAGAGAGAGAGAGAGAGTGTGTGTGTGTGTGCGCTTGCGTGCGTGGAAAATGGGAGATCCCCGAGATAATCCCCTGGCCAGCGGCATTGTCTGGCACGATTGCCACATGCAAAAATCCGAGGGCAATCCTGCCGGGAATCGAACCCGGTTTGCCTTGCTGGGAGGTGATCATGGTTGGTAATTACCTCAATTTACATTGCCTCTGGCCATAAACAACTTTGGGCAATGTGTATCTGTTGAAGGCACAAGGGTTTAGGTGCAGGTGATCATAACGTAGAAGGGGGGGAATAGGTGCATGCTGTGCTGCACCTAACAATTGCTGGGCTGTTCGGTCATCGCTCATCTACTGACTGGTCTGTGGTAGGCTACAACCGCACGAGCATGAAGCAATACGCGGATGCATACATTGCAGATTGATACATTAACACGCAGAAGTTTTCACTTAAAGACACGTGCTTTTATAAAAGGTTGCATCGTGATGGTATATAGTGGCAACATATATTTCATAAGCCTACCTTTCCAAAGAAAAGTAGGCTAAAAATCAGGGAAATAATGTTTGCCTATCCTTAGTAGACAATTATTATTTATGAAGATATCTGCATGTTGGTGATAATAAGCCTGTTTTGTAATTAGCGCTATATACTATCCTGTTAGATGAAATAAAAAAAACTGCTTTTGTGGAAGTGCAAGACAATAATGATGGTAGATACAAATTGTGAATTCTGGTACACTTCCTTGGGCTCAATTCTCCATGATACACCAATTCTGATCTCGCACCACTTTACCCCTTTTGTAATTAAATTTTCCAATCTAAAAATTACATCTATTATAGTTAAACATTTATGAAAAATTACGTATATTCCCTGTACCTTATTTTATGTCAAAAATGCATATGATGTTAGGTATAAAGTCTGTTTTACCAGGTAATGTCATTAGCTGAAGGGCTAGGCGCAACAACAAATGATTGATATATACAAAACATTAAAACTGCAAATTTAACATGGTGGATGATGCATGAAATATAGTTATTGCACCCAGTTTACGTAAATGATTCATAAATAAAGCTATCAGCATCTAACTACCATGTTTTTTTTCCAGAAGCATACTTGCTACGAACTGATTAAAGGGTGAAAAATATAGGCTTTCTTTTTGTCATTAAAAAATTTATGTGCCTTTCAATAAAACACTATGATTTAATCTTTTGTATATTGTATATCTGCTAAATATTTTCTGAAAATGTGTTATACAATGAAACAATGTCCTTTCTAGTATGCATGAACGTACACTAGAAACAAACAGCTCAGAGTAAAAACAGTTACTTTTTTTCCTTAAGCACATGTTCTCAAATCTCCAAAAGTTATATAAAAAGTTGATAAAGTTTTTGTGTCCCTAAGAATGGCAAGTGAAACTACATGAACTAGCCACCCACGTGATTGTAAGCTTCAAGTCACATACTTGCAATTGTTTTTTATAAGGCAGAATTACTTCTGGGCAGCAAAAATTTAAACTCACAGTCAACATAGGTAGGGTTTAATCCACTGTACAAAGGCAGAAATTTTGTGGAACCTAAGTTGATTTTCATAAAAGCAGGAGGTTAATGTATTCATCTTGGAAACAAAAGCTTTTAGCAGACCGACCTCTGCAGAGAAGCAAGTCAGAAAGCAAGTTTTTGATTAGTTGGGTTCTGATTTTGAATCCCAGGTAATGTAGAGTGGCAAGTGCAATTTTCAGACAAATGTTATATCTAGGTAATACTCAATACTCAAGACCTGAACTAAAATAGCCCAAAATCAGTGAAACGAGTTAAAAATGTTACACTTCAACTCGTGCGGCTTACCCCACTAAACATTACTGAATATTGATTATTACAATTGGACTGACTTGCTGAGTGCCGGTAGTTAACTCCCTATTCCAAAGCACAAATTCACTTTTTATATTAAAAAAGTGAAAGTATGTACAAAATTATATAATAAATCAGATGTTTTATTATAAGTTGATGTATTATAAACTCTTTGATCTTTGTGAGTAAAATCTTATATCTATTGATTCATTCCAAGTTGTTATGTTAAAAAGAACAAGTATTTGTTGATTTATTACATAATTATATTCAGATATTTATTTTTAGGAAAGGAATCCGAGAGGAATTTTCCAATATTTCAGAAGATATAGTAAAGCAAATATAAATATTAAAATGGTTATAACAGTAAACCATATAGTTATTTAATGTATTTTAATGTCAATAATTTATATGGTTGGGCACTCTCCAAATTTCTACCATATAAAATGTTGTATATATAAGTAAGGACGATATTAAATATAGAAGTAATTGAGAATTATATTAATAATATATTTTGGAAGTTATTTTAAAATACCCAAAAAATTGCATAATGAACATAGATTTTTTTTGCATCAGAAGAGGAAAATAAACAATTATTTAGATGACGAAAAAAAATATGTCTTGCATAATATAATTTTAAAACTGTGTAATGAAGCTTTGGAAAGCTTTGTAATATTTTGTCAGGTTTCAAGTTAAAGCCGCGGTGGCGTGTTTGTTTGTCGAGCAGACGTGTGGACATCTGCTGTTTACGTTGTAACAGGAGTTTGTTGTAACAGGAGTCCGTTTACCGTCTAGTTTCGAAAGTTGTTGTTTTGGTTATGCGGCCGTTGTGGGTACAATAACATGTTGTGAGCGCGGGACACAGCGCAGTTTTGGGCAGATGCGAGAGGCGCCGGAGGCCATTGCGCTTATCTTAGGAGAAGGGGGAGATAGGCCTGCCTAATATATACTGGTGGTGCCTATCGCCTGGAGAGAAAGTCACCAACCGTCGAAGACGACGCGTCGGGCGTGAAAAGACGCACCAGCCCGAAAGGGCGTGGGTCGTTAGGGTGCCAGGAGGGAACGAACATCCCTCCTGCCTCAGTAACTTAGTCTTACGAGGCAAGTTTGAGACATTAATAAAATGTAAACTACTGTGGCGCTGTTTTCTGCACTGGTATAACTAATTATGAAGGTTCGTACTCTGTAAACTGGAAAGTGGTCTGTGCACTGTGAAACTTCAATGATAAATAAAGTATAAAACAAACTAATCTGGAGCTTCTTTTTAATTAATCGGCGTCACCTGGTACTGAGTCTCGTATTCTACCTCTGAGCAAGCTGTGGCAACGTAAACATTCGGCCAGGGTAATACTTCCGCAACATTACAACATGGCGCCCAACGGTGCGGCTGCATTATTATAAATACAGTAAATAAGACGGAACATTACAACTGTTTTGAACAAAGTTTAAAATTAACCAAATTTCATAGACTTTTAAATGATGCACAGAAATAGGCCTTTGACATATACAGAAAAAAATCATAAATTAAAATTAAGTAAATTGTAATTTTGAAAAAGATTTTTATAAAATTTTGGTAAAAACCATGGGAAACATTAAAATAAGAGTTAATATTAGAGTCATTACAGATGGTATAAATAGGAAACTAAACCTAGTTGTAAAAAAGTAATAAATTTAGGCAAAATTTTTTCATAAATGTGAATAAAACGAAAACATTATTTAATAGAACATATGTTGGAGTGTTAATATTAGAAATATCAAAAGAAATAATACATAATTTTTGTTATAAAGATGTAACTATAAAAATAATGTAGATATTGGTTAAATGGATAGTGATAATTTCATGTATGAATTAAAAACCAGTGATGTTTTGAAGAAATTAAAACAATCATAAATAAATTTGATACAAAAAATTTTCTTTAATAATATACAATATACGATTTATTAATAAAAATAATAGAAAAATTAAAATAATAAAGTAATGAGAACATTTGTTAGTGTATAATCAAAAATATATTTACTATTTTCAGAAAATTTAAGTGTCAATCAGACTACAAGGACCTAACTATAAATTATTGGAATAAAATATGTTTTTGGATAAATACATAAATAAAGAAACACCCCAGCTGCTAACCGAGTGAGATAGGCTGGTGTGGTTTGCCTGCCTTCCAGCCACATCACTTGGGCACATTCAAATAAAAAAAAAGTGGTACTGCACAAGATAAACCAAATTAAGTACTAGAACAATTCAGTGTTAATACAATAAATCAGATATATAAATTATAAGTTTATTTTATTTTAGAAGTTTTAGCAGTGTTTTCCTTTTGGAAGTTCGTGGGGTTAAATGCTCTGGAAATAGTTTTTGTAATGAGGTTTTTAATTACAGAGGAGGCTAACAGCATGGTAATCCCTTATTACCTGCTTTCATAACTACCCATTGATTTGATTAAGTCCGAGGTTAGGGAAAATCCATGTAAAAAGGGGCAGTAGTAATTTAGAATGGAGATGTTGATGTACCATATTCAAATTTATTGATGGCAAAGTTGGTGAACAGTATGATTTACAGTATGGGCAGGAGGTGCTCAAAACTAAATGACTGTAGAAGCCCACTCTACATTATGATGTCATCAGCTCATGTGCATTTACTGTATAAGGAAACTCATTATATAATAATTTCATGAAATTGGAGACCTTTCTGTGTTTTTAAGGATGCTTTAAGTTTCACTTAATTGTGTACTTTTTTATGTACAACATTTCACACTCATCATCTGAATGGTGACAAGCTTAATAGTGTACTTTTTTCCCCTAGGCAATTTGAGCCAAATCATTGGTTTAGAACCCAGGGTGCTTCGTTCCTAATAGTCCTTGCAATTGAGGACAATGATTACTTCTCTTTTTCTTGCTGGGATCCCACTTCGAATTCAAACCTGGGGTCCACGGATTCCTTCAATGAACTATGTTTATCATATTATGTCATTTTCCTTGACTTGAATGTAGTAGGTCCGTTTTGATGTGTCCTGGGTAATTCCCACTGGTCTTGTTCCATTTGGACAAGCTTCCATCCAGTAGCCATTTTCTTGACTATGGCACTGTGAAAGAAATTTACATAGACAAAAAATTACAAAATTATCTCAGACCTAAGCTGTAGTAACAGAAACTCGGAAAAAGGAAAGTTTTGTGAAAGAAAAGCAATTTTATTTAAACTAATTTCCATATACTGTTTGTATTGTTATTGGCCTACTTTGCTTGATGCTTATTTAATTTACTGGTTCGTATTGGCTCGCAGCATCCCAGTTCTTGGCCAGGTGCACACAATTAAGTTGAAGGATTTGTGTGCCCTCTGTCCAGGCTCTTTGACGTAAACAAACCAATCTCTCTCTCTCGTAGTGACAAAAACAGAATTTTTATCTGGAATATACGTTCAAATGGAAAGTAATGTACACATTATCAAGGTGAGGTGGACGAAAAGTTTAATTCAACCTAACACAGTTTTAAGAGAAGGAAAACTGAGATGAAAAAGGGTGATGTACATGGTGCCCCAGTGCCTTTGACACAACATTCTGCGTATGCACAGCCATAACAACTAATGTTTTAACATAATGGGAAACTTCTATTTTTTTTTTTTGTTTGTGACAGATCGGATTTTGTGAATCAACAGGACGTAAAGATAAGTTAAATTATACTTTGCTACATTTCATGTACAGTGTCAACAACAAATGTAAAATTATTCCGTAAAAAAATTAATAATGCTTTGATTTTTATTACAACCATGGTAAATGCCAGCAATAAAATCAAACTTATACATTTTTTTAAATATATTATTGCAGTTACAGTGTTCGTACATCTCCAATAATAGTTATTTCATATGCCATTTATGATGAACTTGTCATTATAGATACTGTAGCAGGTGCAGCATTGATGTAAAAAAATTAATGTTTTAAAAATAGAGCCATATTTGTTGTTGAAGACTCGAAAGCTCATTTCTCTTCAATTCCAGTAATATTGTTTTTGTGAAGTGTCGTGACTGCAAAAGGAGGCACAGAAAATACATTTATATTACTGCATATTTGGTTCTGTTCTAGAAATCTCAGACTGAAATTAACTTGCAGCAGACATGCACCTATGATTTACTTTTCAAAGGAGCTGGAAACACATGTTCAAATAATACATGTTTTGAAGACTGACATATTTGAGAACCATCCAGAGGTTTGTCAATTCGGTGAAATGTTCATATTAGAAATATTCCTGCTATCTAAAAAATTTTAGCCAAAATAGTTAGTTGTGTGTTGAAAGGGATACCACAGTTTTGTGTTTAGAATGCCCTCACCCCTATTCATTGTACGTCACTAAGCAGACCTAACCCTCTCTTTGCTTGGCCTCTCTGAGCATAAGTCTCATGCTTTTTCAAACATTAGAATAAAATAATTGTACCAAAACATGTTTATATTTAGGCAAACAAATTTTATGTGGCAAAAGTAATGAATATAATTAGCTTTTGTTGCACGTTTGAGAAGTGCTTAAATTAGTGTAGTTTTGATTATTGTCAGCAATCTCTCAAATGTTTATCATTCTGATGAAAATTTTTATTTGGGCTTTCATTTTCCCTGTTCTACGACTACAGTTTGATTCAGCAGGAAGTGTGAATCGTTGATTTGCATGTAGCCTGAAACGTTCATGCTGTACTTATTTATCTAGGACCATGGTATCTCAAGTAAAACCTTGGTGCAGTAGGGCGTGTCGATTTTTTTGATTTCCTTTTTCAAAAAATGAGGGGTGTCAAAAAGTTGTATTTTGGTTAGCGATTCACAAATATATTTACATGAACTGGCAATTACATTGTTTTGCTTGGTAAATAGTTACTTCAATTTCGTGATATTTTCACGTTTCATGTAAAATTCACAGCAAACTCTCTTCTCTCAAGAAGTGCCTTTTTATCATTATTTCTGTTTGTACTTCTGCTCTAAGGTTAAGAATATACTTATATTATACTATGACATCTTAAAAATATTTTATGCCACTCGTAAAAGTGTTTAAACTAGCAATACTCATTTGCAGCTAAGTGTCTTTTTATTATTTTTTATTAATATCATACAAATAGTGACTTTTTTTTCCCAGGCACGAATAGTTTCTTCCAATTTCAAAATCTGAAAATTCGGAACCATGGCTAGTAAAAGGAAGACAAGATTGGCAACTTCCACTCACATGAGTAACTTCATTGGAACTGGTCGAGAAATGCTGCCTTCCGAACTCCCAACTCTGCGTGATGTTCTAAGATATGGGCTTCTGCTAAGAGAACAGAGTGTAGAGAATGTCACAAATTACCCAGCAGCCACTCTTGCAAAGGATATTTATTCAAAAGTGCTTGAACAGTGGGAGCGAGCAAACAGTTGTTTTGTGGTGCCAATCTTAAATTCAAGAGTGACAGTCCTGAAGAAGATAGAAGAAAACTGGGAAAAGGCCAAAAACATATCACTTGGCAGAGGAAAACTGGAAGTGNTAGTGACATTTTCTTTTCTTTCTTTTTCCAGGCACGAATAGTTTCTTCCAATTACAAAATCTGAAAATTCGGAACCGTGGCTAGTAAAAGGAAGACGAGATTGGCAACTTCCACTCACATGAGTAACTTCATTGGAACTGGTCGAGAAATGCTGCCTTCCGAACTCCCAACTCTGCGTGATGTTCTAAGATATGGGCTTCTGCTAAGAGAACAGAGTGTAGAGAATGTCACAAATTACCCAGCAGCCACTCTTGCAAAGGATATTTATCCAAAAGTGCTTGAACAGTGGGAGCGAGCAAACAGTTGTTTTGTGGTGCCAATTTTAAATTCAAGAGTCACAGTCCTGAAGAAGATAGAAGAAAACTGGGAAAAGGCCAAAAACATATCACTTGGCAGAGGAAAACTGGAAGTGAAAGAGGCTTTCATAGCAACGTTAGACAAGCTCTTTGACATCCTCAATTGCAAGTGTGAGATTAAGCTATGTCCAGAATTTGAGGGTCCATGTCCAGGTGGTGCCGACTGTAAACATGAAGTGCACATCTCCTGCTCTTGTTCTAAGGATATGAAGATCCCTGTCAAAGAACTAGTGTTTATTAATAGTCAAAGAGAGAAGGTTGGATCTGTTGGACAGCATCAAATTGGATTACCAGATCTACCTGAGCACAGAAGACAAATTAAAAAGCAGAAGAGGCAAGAAGATGAATTAAGAAGAATTTATGAATATAAGCTGAAAAGGAAGGAAGAATTAACATTACAACCAGATGAAGTTCTTTTCTCCGACGAAGATGAAGAGCCAACTGATGTTACAGATGAAGAATCTGAAGATCCTTTGCAGATTCCATGTGATGATTCTGATGTACCTTCTACTTCAAGTACAAGTCAATATAATACATTACAATTGCGCAATGTTGCATTGCAAAGTATTAGGTATGGTGTCGGTCTACGTGCTACAGCTGCCATTACAACAGCTGCATTTTTGGATGCTGGATTAATTACTGAAGGAGACAGGAGACTTGTGGTTGATCACAATAAAGTAAAAAGGGCACAAGAAAAAGTCATGAAAGCACTTGATGAAGAATTTCATGCTCGATGCAGGACAGGCAATATTGAATGTATCTTCTTTGATGGACGCCAAGATTTCACTAAAGTTCTGTTACAGGCAGATAACTCAAGTCATCAGTTTCCAAGTATTGTGAAAGAAGAGCATTACACTGTTTGCAGTGAGCCAGGTGGAAGGTATCTTTGCCATTTTACTCCAGAGAAAGACTTAACGAAAAGGAAACCTGCTGAAGTTATTGCTAACCATCTTGTGGTTTTTTTTAAAGAAAAACAGCATTGATAAAAGTTTGCAGGCTATTGGTGGTGACTCAACGAATGTTAACACTGGTTGGGAAGGAGGGGTCATGCATTGGGTTGAGGCAAAGCTGAATCGTAAACTCATCTGGTTGGTTTGTGCTCTTCATACTAATGAGCTACCTTTGCGGCACTTGATCACCGAGTTGGATGGAAAAACTTTGTCTAACAACAAGTGGAGTGGTAAGATTGGCAACATGCTTGATGCTGCAACAGAACTTGAAATCAATCCCTCATTTGTCAGAATATCCTTTCCAGAGCCTTTGGTTCCATTGAGTGACACTGTTGTCAAAGATCTCTCTACAGATCAGGCTTATGGTTACAGGATAACTCAGGCCATAAGGACAGGTGTAGTTCCAATTGATCTGGCATTACTAGAAATTGGTCCTGTAAGCCACTCTCGGTGGTTAACAACTGCAAATAGGATTTGTCGCATATGGGTTTCAAAACATGGCCTTAAAGGCAACAACTTGAAGACGTTACAACTGCTTGTGGAATACATTGTTGGCGTTTACTATCCCTGCTGGTTTACAATTAAATTGAAATTCTCTTGGGTGGAAGGACCTCGCCACATTCTTTATCAATTGAAGCTCCTAAAATCTCAGAAGAAGGCAGTAGCAGATATTGTTTTGCCAACAATCCAACGTTCATCGTGGTTCGCATTTAGTGAAATGGTGCTTCAGACACTTTTATGCTCGGAAGACCAAGAAGAAAGGAAAGCAGGGGTCCAGAAGATAACTGAATTAAGGAAGCAAGATGATGATACACCAGGAGACCTATCTGTTCGGCCTAGGAAAACACCTGCAGTAAATCCAAATGAATCTTCCCTTTTGGAACTGATAGACATGTCAGAAAAAGTATATGAACCTCCACTTACTTGTAAACTCAAAATATCAGAAATAAGAAAGTTTGTTGAAGAGCCAATGCAAGTTCCAAAGTGGCCATGTCATGGACAGTCCATAGAGAGGTGTGTGAAACAAGTAACAGAGGCTTCTGGCAAAGTGTATACTCATGAGAAACGAGAAGGATTCATTAGAGGCCAGGAAGCAAGCAGAAGAATGATGTCTAGGAATGAATCGAAGCAAGATTTGATGAATATTGTTGGTTGAAGATTTTTACATTTTTTACAATGTGTTTTTAGTGTTTCATAATAAAGACAAAATACAAATAAAATTGTTTGAGCTCATTAAATTACTTTTTGAGCAAATTTTGTTGGAGTTAATATTAAGTTATCCCCTTTTTTTCGGAAATTTTAATATAGATTATAATCAAGCGCAAATTTACCAAGGTAAATCTTTATGAACAAGGAAAAATCTTTTAAATAAGGATATTACACATCAAAAGGCACATTTTTGGACCCTCTCATTCATAAAAATCACGAATTTTTATTTTTGCCCTCCAAATTGACACGCCCTATTGGTGCAGCCTAGCCATGTTTTAAGCTGTCTATACTCATAGCACACTCATGACAGTAATATGAAGTGCACTCCAGATCTATAGGCTGTTAACGGTTAATTGAACACTTTTGAAATCAACTTGTGAAAAACATCACACTATAATTTTGTGGGCGCACAGACTGGCATGCGCACAGTAAAGTGGGCAATGATGGAAGGAAAATGGTTCCATGTCTCAACTTTGAATAAATAGTGTTATGTTAACATTTGTGACTACTGAAATTATTATTATTATTATTATTATTTTAATTTAATACTGATTTACTGAAAATTAATACATGCTATAGATGAGTCACACATATTCATGAATGCATGATACTCAGTTTTGTTGGTCTCTGTATTTACATTTACAACCATCTTATTGATTCACACAACACCGGTCACGCTTATTGTATTGTGCAACATTCATTATTGGCTGGCTTTCTGCCAATATAACACTAAGTTGAAATGTCTCAATAAAATGTTCTTTCCTTTGCAGTATAATATACACTGAGGCGACAAAAGTCATGAGATACCTCCTAATATCGTGTCGAACCTCCTTTTGACCGGCGAAGTGCAGCAACTCGACGTGGCATGGACTGAACAAGTCGTTGGAAATCCCTGGCAGAAATATTGAGCCATGCTGCTTCTGTAGACGTCCATAATTGCGAAAGTGTTGCTGGTGCAGGAGTTTGTGCACGAACTGACTTCTCAATTATGTCCCATAAATGTTCGATGGGATTCATGTCGAGCGATCTTGGTGGCCAAATCATTCGCTGGAATTGTCCAGAATGTTCTTCAAACCAATCGCGAACAGTTGTTGCCCGGTGACATGGTGCATTGTCATCCATAAAAATTCCATCGTTGTTTGGGTACATGAAATCCATGAATGTCTACAAGTGGTCTCCAAGTAGCTGAACATAACCCTTTCCAGTCAATGATCGGTTCAGTTGGACCAGAGGACCCAGTCCATTCCATGTAAAAACAGCCCACACCATTATGGAGCCACCACCAGCTTGCACAGTTCCTTGTTGACATCTTGGGTCCACGGATTTGTGGGGTCTGCGCCACACCCGAACCCTACCATCAGCTCTTACCAACTGAAATCGGGACTCATCTGACCAAGCCACGGTTTTCCAGTCGTCTAGGGTCCAACCGATATGGTCACGAGCCCAGGAGAGGCGCTGCAGGCGATGTCGTGCTGTTAGTAAAGGCACTCGAGTCGGTCTTCTGCTGGCATAGCCCAGTACAGCCAAAGTTTGCCGCACTGTCCTAACGGACACGTCCGTCGTACGTCCCACATTGATTCCTGCGGTTATTTCACACAGTGTTGCTTGTCTGTTAACACTGACCATTCTGCGCACATGTCGTTGATCTCCGTCATTAAGTGCAGGCGGTCGGCCACTGCGTTGTCCATGGTGGGAGGTTATGCCTGAAATGAGGTATTCTCGGCACACTCTTGACACTGTGGATCTCGGAATGTTGAATTCCCTAACCATTTCCTAAATGGAATGTCCCATGCGTCTAACTCCAACTACCATTCCGCGTTCAAAGTCTGTTAATTCCCGTTGTGCGGCCATAATCACTTCAGAAACCTTTTCACAAGAATCACTCAACTACAAATGAAAGCCCAACCAATGCACTGCCCATTTATACATTTTGTACATGATACTACTGCCATCTGTATATTTGCATATTGCTATCCCATGACTTTTGTCACCTCAGTGTATAATACATCCTGTTCATTTGAGTAATTTTCACTTTAAAGGTTGCTGACTATGTTGCTGAGAACCTTATGAAAAGTGCTGACTATTTATCATCTGTGTCTGCAAAGAATGCAAATTTTGTAATGTTACGGCAAACTCCATACAACTCTGTTAAATTCAGGAAATGTCATATTACATCGTCAGCACTCAAAAGGGTGCCATGCAAGTCCAAGAATTAGCAGTTTGTAAAATATTTACTAAATGTTTCACAGTTTTACTTGACCCGACACATGAATAAAGTGAGAAAACCAATGGCAGTGTTAATATTACATATGGTAGAAGAATACACAATATACATACAAATAGATCTTAAGCAGGTCTTTCAAAAGTGTTACTTTTACTGTGAAAAGTCTATACTTAACTTCAGGAATATTATACTGCCTCTTCTCAGGCAGCTATAGCAGCTGTAATTTTTTAACGTTTATTTACACACAAATAAAAAAAACAATATTATTTGTTTTTATTTATTTTTTGTTACAGTTGGCACTTGTAACTTTACACATCATTTCCATATTTGAAATACGAAGCTGTTTGCATAGGTTTACCTTTCACACTAGTGAGAGCAGTACTTCAGTAACAAAAATTTTTTAGTCTAAACTTTTCTTTCCTTTTTACACCCTTTCAGCATCTGCTAGCTGTAACGTATGCCACCTCGTTGATCAAGTGTTCAACAGAGTCTCTAATATGGGGCTCGCAAAATTTATTTTTATTTGAAGCTTGTGTATTTCAAACGACCTGGGAATGGTTAGATTGACAATACGAAAATGAACTTGTAAGCTGGCTTGCTAATAGTTCTGTAGAGTTCAAAGGGTGGATATTTATAAGCCTCAACAAATAAATAGCTCCCTCCATGTAGAGTTCCACATTTCATTTACTCAATATTGACCACATGTGAGGAGACAAAAATGTTTTTAGCGGGACGTCATTTCAATATGGTGCTGTAAAGAAATAAGTGTACTAAATTTTGTTTTTAAATAGTAGACAATTAATTGATTTTGAAATGTGAAACAAACAGCTTACATAAATTTAATAACCATAAAAAGAACCTTAATTTGTCAATGGTATACAAATAAATTTTGAACTAAGTCCAGGAAATGAAAATATTACTATTTTAAAGTCCATGTAGTAGTATTAATATTTACTGCTGATTAATATCGCTTGTTTGAGAAGATTGTGCTGCGTTTGATAGCTAAGGTCTTAAGAAAAGTGAAATAGAGCTGGGGTAGCAGGTGTATTCAGTAGTTGGGGGAACTGGCGGCAAGAGAAGGCAGTAGCTTAACTGCTGAAGAAGAATCTTCTGCTTTCTCTTGTGGGCCCACGTGATATGGTAGGCCTAATGTTGCATGCCATTAAATAAATACAAGAGATTCCAAACCAATAAAGTAGTCTCCAAGATGACTACCATTAGCATCGCGTGATGTAGTCAATAGTTTTTTGAAAGAAATGAAGCAATTAGGTTTACGTGAACATTCAGTCAGTTCTTGGTCATTTCCTATTGTGATGGTTAAGAAGAAAGGTGGCTCTGAAAGATTTAGTATAAACTATTGCCAGCTTAATGATGTGATGAAGAAAGACTCCCTAGAATAAAGGAAGACTTTGCATAGCATGGCAGGTTCACAGCAGTGGTTTTCTACCTTGGACATGAAAAGTGGTTACTGGCAATGTGAAGTAGCCCCAGAGGATTGGGAGAAGATTGTTTTCTGTATACAAGGGAAAGGTACATGGCAGTTCAAGGTTATTGCTTTTGTGCTATACAATGCTCCCGCTACTTTTGAACACCTGATGGAAAAAGTTCTCCGTATAGATATTTGTCAGGTTTATTTAGATAATATTGTTGTCACTTTGAAAACATTTAAAGTTTCTCTTCAAACTGAAAGTTAATTTCTTGGGATATGTAGTGACTGCTAATAGAATTGAAACTAACCTTGAGAAGACAAAGGCAGTAAAAGATTGGCCTCAAACTACTGGCAAGACAAAGGTGTAGTGTTTCCTCAATCTGTGTGTTTATTACCATCATTTTGTAAATGGTTTCCTCTCAGTTGCATGGGTTGACAGAATCATAATGGAAGTTTAGCTGGACTCGTAACTGTGAAACAGTTTTTAATATCCTCACCAGTCCTGGGGTTTCCAAGAAATAACAGTGACTTCATCTTGTACACAGATACCAGTTATGTAGGTACTGGGGCAGTATTATGACAAATGGAAGCTTCAAAGGAGAAGCAACAAGAGTATTTTAACAAATGGCTACTTAAACCAGAACAAAATTACTGTGTGACTCGCAGGGAACTTATGGGTATGGTGAAAGTAGTTTCACACTTCCATCACTATATATTATGGCATACACTTAAATCTGAAAACAGATCATGCCTCACTGCGATTGTTACTGAATTTTAGGATTCCTGAAGGACAGCTAGGCCAATTGATACAGCATCTCCAGGAGTATTACTTTAAAATACAGCTCAGGCCCTACATCTCCATAGTAATGCAGATACTCTATCAAGAATGCCATGTGGACCATCCTGTCATCACTGTGAATAACAGGAGGAAAAGAACAGGGGCTCACAAAGATCTAGCATTCAAGATTTCCGGCGTGGTGATATGTCATATACCTGGAGTGATGAGAGCATCAAACAAGACCAGTTGAATTACCCTTCTGGTGTGGAAAGAAGTAGACTATCAACCTAAATGGGAGGAGACATCTAGTCATAGTACCACATTAAAGGCATATTGGACACAATGGAGTTCCCACCATGAGAAACTGTGTGCTCTATAGCTATTGGGAGAGTAGTTATGGGAAACATGTGCATTTATAGTTGGTCCTTCTGGAATGTAGAGTTCCAGAAGTGCTAAAGGAACTAGATAATACTGCAGCAGGTGGACACTTTGGCATAAATAAGACTCTCCGTAATGTTCAACAGAGATTCTACTTGCTTCATTGTCGGGTGTGTGCAATACCGGTACAGCAAAGAAAGCACCAAGGACTAAGGGGCAAGGTTATCTTGAGAGGCTGGCTGTAGATATTTTAGTTCCTTTGCCATTTACTGAGAAGGGGAATCAATATCTCCTTGTTGCTCAGGATTATTTGACTAAGTGGCTTGAAGTCATCCCGATTCCAAACCAAGAAGCTCGTACTGTAGCTGAGGCATTAATCATACCCTAGCACAGTATCACTTCTTTTTCAGAGCTGATAACTAAAATTTTTGGGACTCCAAAGTGCCCTTATTTGTTCTGGAATATCATTCAGCAAATCCACGAGGCAACCAAGGTAATGCCGTCAAAGATACTATTTGGAAGATAGCCCTGCCTACCTTGTGGCATGCTGTTTGGATGGCCAGTTGGAGATGCTGCTGTTACCCTGATATATGCCAGAGATCTACTTTGAAGACTGGCTTACATATATGAGTTCACTAAGCAGAATCTAAAAATAAAAAGCAACAGGATAACATGGTATGACTGTAGGACTTCTGAGGTTTTTGAAGAATGGCAACTAGTGTGACAGTATACAACCAATATCAATGCAACGGGCACTGTCCTAAGCTGTAGAAATTTTGGGAGGGCCTTTATCGGATTGTGTAGAACATCAACAATGTTTCTTTGGATCTGTTGCTGGAACTCGCAGCTAAAACCTAAGGTTGTTCACTTCAACTGACTAGCACTCTATGGTCCTGAAGATTCTGAGTCTGTTCAGAATGAACAAATTTAAGAAGAGGACAGTGTTATGAGTCGGTGGTCTGGCTCCCGTCCCCCCAAATCCCTCCTGACCACCCGATGACAGCCTCATCAGCTGGCGCCCTGCAAGACTCATCCATGTGATGTGCCTCCGGTCCACCCTTGGATGACATGGTGTGGGGAGGGGAGTTGTGCCACACCAGTGATTGATATCTTGCACTGTTAGGTCATCGGAGCCAAAAAGTGGTTCAACAAATATAAATACAGTCCTCAGTGGAAGTTCTCATGTGTGTTTGTTGGGAAAGAGGTGCTTGGATTGTTTCACTGAGTTTCAGCAAGCAGTGGTGGAGACCTGGGAGTCACAGCGCATACGTGGAGACGTCGAGATTCTCATGGATGAGTACAAAGGTGTTTGTGGTTAACCCAGGCGTAAGAGCAGAGGTAGGAAATCATGAGAAACTTGAAACATTGGTGCAAGTAGTAGAGGAAAAAAACTATATATATTCTTTTTGATAGAAATGTAAATAAAGTAAAAAATTTACATTTCAGTTCTTTTTTATCAATTTATTAATATCTCCATCCCTCACAAACCTGGTAGTACCCAGGTGCATGTAATAATTCCTTTAGTATTATCATAGCGTGCGTGTTGGCTCTGCTTCCTCTCCACCAGGCACCAGCAATGTCATGTTAGGAGTACTATGCTATCTGCATCGAGGGAAGGGGGGAGAAAGGGTACAGAGATAATGTGGTTGCTCGTATTAATATAAAACAGAAATATGCAAGAAGTAACAAAACACACAAGTAGTAATAACTGAATTACGCGATATACAACAAAACAAACCCTGAAAAAAATATAAATTTGGTATTGTAACATTTAATGTTTGAATGTGCTGTGCGCATGAATAATGTCTTCCCAGTCTCTTTATCTATAATAAGCAGAAAACATAAAACCCTTTCATGTTTATTACATATTACATTAATAAATTAATTTGCTTTACTTCTGTGAAGTTTCTTGTGTTACCAATGTGCGAGTTTCTTACCTCTCAAAGGGAGCTGTTTATACATGCCCAAATACCATCCAAACAATGTTTTCACTTTGATGCATATTAATTAATGGGATTAACACCCTTGGGCTATAAGGAAAAAATCACAATACACTACACTGACACCTGCTTCATTATAACACAACATAACAGGCTGTAAACAGGCAATGAAGAGGTCATAGCGAGATACGCTGAACGTTGAGATGTGATATCCCTTGGTGTGGCCTTTATTTATCTCCATGTTGGGTGGCATGGGGACTCATTTGCACATTTGTCTGTCAGAACAAATATGTCCCTGAAAGTTACATATGGAGGGGGTGGAGCTGCGGGACAGTCTTTTGATCTCTGTGGTGGTCAGCAAGCAGACAGGAACGTTTCTGCATTCCATGGCTGGCTGGGTGACTGTCCCCCATTTGGAGCACAGCATTGTCCTGCGGGCGTGAAGGAGAGGCTGTATGCATCAACTTCACATTAAAAAACATACAGTGTACTGTGCCATCTGGTGAACTCTGCCAGTGCAGCTATGCAAACTCTTAGACATGTTATCTTTTGTGCTCACTTACATGCCACACTTTTTGCACATCTGTCTTTCCTCGCGAAAAGTTTGTTGGGGCTCTGGTGCTCATGGCGCAATCCTTTGTGGCGGAGGCTAAACCACTTATTACAGTGACTGCAAATGAAAACTGATGATGATACTGAACCTACCCTTGATATAGTGGAAGGTGAAGCTGCAGAAGATACAAAAGAAAGAGACGGTACTCTTCTTTCTTCCATTCTGCTATGAGTGGCTCTAAAAATCTGTAACACATGCACAGTATGCATAAGTTTTTTGATAATTAAAAAGAGTTACTGCTGTATATAGTGTCCTAAAGAATGTATTGTACATATGCTTACAAATAATTAAGTCTTTAGTTTTTTAATGCACAAATTTGGTAGATTGACTATTCTATCAGCTATTTCCTTATCATCGTGGAGGAACATTATCATAAATGGATCGGACAAAATATTACCATTCATTACTGGTTATCATGCTTGTACAC
Organism: Clitarchus hookeri; assembly: GCA_002778355.1. NCBI lineage: Eukaryota > Metazoa > Arthropoda > Insecta > Phasmatodea > Phasmatidae > Clitarchus > Clitarchus hookeri. The sequence continues at coordinate 1,227,635 of NQII01000121.1, read as the reverse complement.
TGGTATGGTAAATCTGCAAATTCTTTGTTACGGTGCAGATGTATAGTTTGATTACAGACATGGTATACTAGTGTAAAATAAACTTTTTAACATTCCTTACCATTAATCCAACCTGTCATAGCACCAACTGCATACACATTTTTAACTAATGGATCTTAGTAGTATTATTAGAATACTAGCATGCCATGTCCTGGATGCAAGAAGTAATTCTCAAAAAAATTATTTAGTAGTTAAAAATATTAGACGCATCAGTTTTTATTCCTGTACTCACCTGAATCAACAGAAAAACAGAGCTTTTATGCACTACCAATGCTGAATGTCTCAATTGGGTGATTCAATGCAACTCGCGAAGGCTGCTCAACATTGCATAACCAGGAGTAAACCTGCAAGCATATATATTTTTATTCAATAAACATATGTTTTGTTTAGCAATGAAAATGAGAATACCCACTGACTATTGGTTATGCCCGTCACATTACAAAACATGTTTTTATTCACTACAGACACATAGTGTTTAGCAATGAAAAACATTGGATATTTTACCAAAATGATGCTATATTCCTAATTTTGTTTTGTAAAACTTGGAATGAGATGGTGTGAGAAATGGGAGTACTCTGAGAAAAGTCACCGGCCATTGGTTATTTCCACTATGCGACAAAAGTCCAGGATGACTTCGCAGAATGACTATTATGCCACTGCAGTCCCAGTTTTAAACTGCTGTTATTTACAGTTTACTGCTAGGACAGAGACATCTTCCTTTGGGCCTGAAGTTACATTAAAGTTTGAATACAAAAATAATATTGCAGCTGTTCAGTAGAACAAAGCAATGATGGACCCAGTGTTTTAGAAAAACGAGAACCGCACGTTTAGAATTTCCATGGTGTTGGTGAGTCACTTAACAACAAAACTCGGTTCACACATATTGCCGCTGTAAATATAATAGACCCTCATTAGCAGCAAAAAATTACATAAGACACTTCATAAAGTTACAACACGTATTTTCCTTTGCCAGGTAGCTGGTTACTGTTTTGGAATCCATAGTGGGTTTAGTTAATCCCGTGCACAGTTTTGTGAAGAAATGTAGTGAGTGGTGTCTTTTATTGGCAAATCAGTAAGTGATGGTGGCTATCTTAGTTCTTTGACTTGGGGAGGGGGGTGGGGTGAATTTATAAATGCAATGAAAATGTTAATTTTGATGTTTTTATAGGTAAAATTATGCTATGGCCTTGGGAATAGTTTTATTTTGTTCAGTTTTAAGTGATCATTCAAAAAAATTAAGAGCACTTAAATTTGGCGGAGGTTGATAGAGAAAGAAGAAGCGGGAAAAATTAAAAACTGTAACTAAATCTAATTTAATTCTTTAAATTTAAAATATTTGCTGCTGTAATTTTGGTCCAATTTGAGCCTAACTATAACATACAAAGTACAGAAAGGGGTAGTTAACTTTCCCAAGTTAAGTAAAAGTTTAGTGACCCAGAAGGGAGGAGGGAATTGCGGAACTTATGCTGTTATAAAATTGCAAGGAAATATTAACAAACAATTATTTGTACATGAGGTGTACCCTAAACACTTTTTGTTTTGGTTACTGGCAGCTGTTTGAGACAAGATAAAAAGGGTGAAAGGATAAAGAAGTTTTGCTCTCCAATGTATGGTATATATATATATATATATATATATTAGTGATGCAACGAATATTCGCATTCGCATTCGCGAATATTCGCATGTTTTTGAACATTCGCATTCGCATTCGCAAAAATGATGCCAATATTTTGCGAATGTATTTGGCAATGAAAAATGAAAATGTCTATTAAATAATAATGCAACTGCTACGATTAAGACATATTTGTTTATTAACATATTTTTTATGTATAAGAGTGTATTTTAATGATATTTGGGAAACAGCCTTGCAGTTATTCACTAGATTACATAACAGAAACACACTTTTGATATTCTTTTATTCTTATTTACCTAAGCAAAATTAAATTAAGGCAGGTAATTTTTTAAAAATTCTAAACTATATTATAACACAACTGTATGATCAAATACCATTGAACTGCTTTAACACAAAAGAATGGAATAAGATATAAC
>NQII01000121.1:1134638-1222690 GCA_002778355.1 Clitarchus hookeri | reverse complement strand
ATATATAGTGGATTTCGCGGTAGGGATTAGCAAATACTACCAAGGCAATCTTTATTATTGTTTTTTTGCATACTGATTACTAACATGTTATGTCAAGTTGCTTCAAGCGTAGGGTTACAAAGTTCTAAGCAATTGGAGGTTGCTAACTCCCTATTTAATGTATGAAGGGGTGTACTCTCCGTAATGCCATTTTGTGTGGTAACCTGCCTTGGAAATGTTTGCCTATATGCCAATATTTGTTGCTTAGTAGCAAGTGGTTTCCAATTTATAGTTGCATAACACATTTCCAGTTGCAATGTTACAGTGTGTCTACTGCCCTCAGAAATCATTTTAGGCCTTATGTCGTATGTATTTTTCCCTATTTATTTGTCCTAAGGCTTCTGCTCACACTGGGTTAGCAGACAAATTACTCGCCCTGTATGTGTGTGTCTCTATATATATACACACACACACACAGATGTCGTATGTATCATGACCACCCACAATAACTCTGTACCTGGGCTCCAAATGAAAAGGTATTTCATACAAAAATTGTATAACTGAAAGGGGGAAATAATACTGCTGGGGAGTCAGTCTTATAGCATTAGTTATTAGTGAGATACGAGTAAGAACATCAGTTTTTTAAATGGCACCATGTATCTATTGGTCAAAGTTAAATGAAGCTCGTTAAGACCTATTTAAACATGTAGCACAATGTATATTTTCATTACACGAACGTTAACTACGACAGAAAGTGGGATCTCTACTGCCCGTTTGTATTACTATCTATAGGGGTACTGCGAGGGGTAGAACATTCACATTAGATGTTCAAAGTGGTGACCATTGGCATATATGCATGCTTTTTGCTCCTATTCAATAAGAATTTTCTTTTTGCCTCAAATGATTCAAAAAGAAGTGTTATACAGTATCAAATGGAAATCCAGATCTCAGTATCCCACAATTTTTCAAAATGTAATATGTTTAAAGACAATGTTTTGAAGAAATATCCAAGCACATAATATTTACTGTAAATTACTTTAACAAACCATGTAATACAATCTTATTACATTTTTATAACAGCCTGTGTTCTTCAACCCCCCCATGTCACCAACCTTTTACTTAGTTGGATTAGTTAACTGCCTTTTTCTGTACTATGTACAGCATACTTAAGCATAGTTTGACGTCAATAGCATATTTTCAAATAAAAAAGTTTTAACATGTCTGACATTTTCAAAATTTATCCACTCCCCTTCCTCCTCTCCTAGCATCTGATGAAAGATTTATATGGCCTTAGTTTTTTTTGTAAAAACATTTTAAAATATGTATACAATAAAACTATTTTTAATGATCTAGCACACTTTTACCCACAAAAACATAAAAATTAACATTTTCATCCTACATATAATAAAAGGAAGTCCCTAGTGCACATCTGTCTGTCTGTATGACTACACTAATCTCAAGAACCACTGAACGGATTTGGATGCAGTTTTTACTGTTATGATCTACATATATCAAGGAAGATTTGTGTTTATTAAAAATTGCCCTAGCACATATAGGAGCTGAGCATTAACGGTATTAGTGAATCAAATCGGGGGAAATGTTTGCCGCAAGCGCACTCTCATGGAATATACTGCCTAATATAACAAAATCATGTACAAAAGAATTGTGTAAAATTAAATGATCTACAAAAAGTCAGTGGTAGCATATATCTATCTTTAATAGATTAGTAGTAATAAACGTATTTACAATTTAAATTACGTAGTAAAAACAAACAAAATTTACTGTCTTTTCTAATATTTATCTTTAACTTAATCTTTATCAAAATAAATTAATTCAAAACTATTTAATGTAGATAAGAAATGTCCTTTACAGCATACAATTATCACCAATACTTTAAATTAATGAAAAGTTTTGTGAATAAGTAATTTCTAAAATCGAGACATGCGCACACGGACCTATACGCAGGCGGGGGCAGCAGCGCGTGGTGTGGCTGATGAAGTCAATGCATCATTAAAAAGATCATATCTTTGGCCTAATGTAACAAAACTATCACTCAAAACAAACATGAGAGTACTTATGTCTTCAGAAGATAACAGCATGTTTGTTGACATGCTACTGAAAGTCTGAAATGGAGAGCTTCCAATGGATTGTGGAAAAATGTCTCATGTGTTTAAGTCACCGACCACCAACAACCGATAGATAACGTATACCCTGAAATACACGACCTTTCAAATAAGACACTGTCGTGGTTAAAAGAAAGAGCGATATTATCGCCTACTAATGAACAAACTGAAAAAATTAATGAATTAGTGCTCGCTAAATTCAATGCGCAAACACAAGTCTATTACTCAGTAGATACAGTGCTCGGCAGTGAAGAAGCTGTGCACTATCGCACAGAATTTCTTAATTCATTGAATCCTTCTGGCATGCCACCACTCAAATTGATTTTAAAAGTTGGAGCTCCCATAATTTTATTGCGAAATATATATCCACCGGGACTCGATTACAAATAAAAAGTTTAAAAAGTTATCTCATTGAAGGTACTGTTCTAACTGACTGCGGTACTGGAGAAAATGTTTTAATACCTAGCATACCAATGATTCCCTCGAATTTGCCTTTTGATTTTAAAAGAGTCCAATTTCCAATTAGAGTTGGTTTTGTNGAGTCCAATTTCCAATTAGAGTTGGTTTTGTTATGACCATAAATAAGGCACAGGGTCAAACACTTAATGTGGCTGGAGTGGATTTGAGTGGAGCATGTTTTTCACACGGACAACTATGCGTAGCCCTTTCGCATGTCACATCAAACAGAAATCTTTTTGTGCTGGCAGTCGGGAGGCAAAACAATTAATGTTGTATACAAAGAAATTTCTAAACCACTATTATATAATATTGTTATATTAGAGATGTATGAATGTGGATAAAGCGAAGGAGGTAGGTATGTCAGGATCATGGTAAATTGAGGTCCATAATCTCTGCCTACCCCTCTGGGAGACAGGTGTGATGTGTATGTATGTATGTATGTATGTTATATATGATAGTAGTTTACTAATTTACTATCATATCATATAATATTATAATTGTCTTTTCCCAATTTATTTATTAGTTTATCGCTGTAAAAACTAAATTGTACCCGGGCGAAGTCGGGCCGGGTCACTAGTTGTGTTTATAAATTCACTCCCTCCCCTTTCTCACCAGTCATGGATGGAACTGAGGCAGCCATCATCACTTTTCTGATTGTCCACTAAAGGACAAACAAAATTGTATCACTGATTATGTTTCTTCACGAAATTTCACATGGGGCCCTAAAACTGCCAATTCGTTTCTTCTGGATTGCACTCATTACGCTACTCACAGGATGGTTTGTTGTAGGTTTTATAAATATATGGGAGTTGTCGTCTGGGTGGCTTAAGAGTGCTTTAATTAATATGCAAAAAGTTTTGAAAATCTTGGCAGTGTGATGTCATGGTGGAGTCTTCATTGCCATGACCGTGCATCTGAGTTTGAAGCTATTGCTCTGAAGGCAATAACAGAAAAACCACTGATAAATTAAATTGTAACTAAAAACTTAGCCACTCTGGAGAAACACTTCATAATTAGCCTTGTGAATTATACACAGCTTTAATTGGCTTCCTCTACCTTCCATGTGCAATCATGTCATATTAGATGCATTACAGTGTCTTGAGTCAGTTTATTATTAACTTTCAATGTCAAGGTTGTTACACTTTGAGGGCTACAATGTGACATACTTGAATTAGTTGTACAGGTTTGTTTATAATCAAACATGCTTATTTAATAAGTTAATTGGTGTTTTGGATATACATTCAGTTGACATTTTGTTGCAGAATCTGGCTGTGTTTCCTAAGTGAGGGATGGTTTTTGGTTGGCGGTGGTGTGGTCCATGATGCGCTTGCATGTGTGATGTGCTGCATGAGTCTGGAGTCACAAGTGGTGAACTAGGGACCGCATTAAATGCCTCCCCATTCCTTTTTTGGACATCGCTATCATGCTGTCTGGACGGCACTGCCCCTCTCACATCACTCTTGGTTGGTAGTACACCAACTGGTTGCCTAACATGCTTGGCATGGTTGGAGATGTTTTAGGCTTTGAAGTGGGAGAAGGGATTGTGTTGCTCATCTGTATGCACATCCCCATGGGGGGCAATCCACCTTGTGCTCAGTATGTCTTGTCAACCAATTAGGTACATCATTTCAGGCTGAAGGAAACTCTTTTGTTTCGTATCATATTCGATTAATGGGCATCGGATCAACTAATTACGGGTTTGTTGTATTTCTCACGCATGCTCGTGATGTATTGTTTCTTGTGTGTTTCGTATAAAACATTTGTTAAAATATGTTTGCGTACATTCCCTAGAATATTCACTATCTAAAAGGTCGCACTCTTACAAATTTTCGCAGAAAAATTGGTTCGCAGGCGATTGTAACTTCCGAATGCCGTTATTAATTATTATTATTTTTTTGTTTGTTGTTTCGCGTATATCACCACTTGAGTGCTTGCGATGGTTAGAGTTACATGGAGTTTGCCGATATATAACGAAGTCTAAATGAATCACTTGGAAGGAATTGTCGTTCACTGCAGCATAATAATCCGTCGGCAGCACTCAACTTAAATTACTCATATGACCACAATGGGTTGCATTGCTTGCGTATGCTACGTTACATAGAAAATAACCTGCAATTGGGACATCAGCAAATGACCATAACATTGTCGGCCGGTAACGAACGTTGGACAGTACAGTGCAGCGTTACGGTGTATTGTGGACTTTCAGGATGATGGTAAGTAGGAATATACAGCTAACTGGTTGTCATCTCTGATGGTTTGTTTGATGTGGGGTGTTGACTCATGTTGCTTCTGTCCCCAGTGCCGTTCCTTTGCCGCCAACGTATTTAGACGGCGAACAGATTCTCCTCCACCTGATGAGTTGTTGGACTATCTGTAGCCCTGAGGGCCCCTCCGCTCTTGTCTGAGCCTTGTGCGGATGGACCCGGGACTGTGGTACTTCTCGTATCTCCGGTTCTCCCTCTGCGTGACAGGTAGTACAGTGTCGTCGGCATTGCTCTCTGTCAACCTGTAGTAGGGTGGTTCTTCCACATTGTCCATTTTACTTTCTATTGCACCTAGTGTTGTTTCACAATGATNTCGGCATTGCTCTCTGTCAACCTGTAGTAGGGTGGTTCTTCCACATTGTCCATTTTACTTTCTATTGCACCTAGTGTTGTTTCACAATGATACACCTTAGGGGAGCTTTAAGCACTTGTTTCTGAACTGTCCATCTCCATCTTCCCAGCACTCACAATCACAGTCACTTGCTCTCATGTGTGGCTTGCTGCATTTGGCATTATATCAGGTTCAGGTGGAGCATGGTTGCCCAGTGTGCTGACGGAATATTTTGTATCATTCCCTTGTTAACTCACTTTTGATTGGTTTTCTTCCTGTGTTCTCCAAGATCTGCCTCCTATGCTCTTAGTGGCAATAATTCACAGTGTGTTTGGTTTTCTTGGAAAAGAATAGGTAACCTTGCTTCTGCCTATGTACAGCTCCCATTTGGTAACTCCATGCAAGCTAACAATGCGCCATTCTCACCCATTGTGTGTCCCTGCTCTTTGCCTGATACATGCGGGATAACCCTCTGGGTTATCCCGCATGTATTTTCCGGGTCCTGTCCCTGTATTCTTTCATTGTTCATCGTCACTACGGTTTTACGATTACATGTAGTCAATTATATTTTTGTCTCAGTCCTGAGCAGAAATTACATTTGCGTGTTGACTGTAATTGTTCCCATATAAATATCTCTTGTTATGGTTGTAGGGCTGGGAGTGGACAACTTGTGTCTCTTTTCTTTGCTCTTCAGGTCTTCCCCAGTGTTATTTACTGGTACCGCATGTTCTTTTTGCCTGTTGCTTTGTTTGTTCACTTTCACAAGCAAAATAAGATGGTGTATAAATTTTTGCCCCACTGAATATCATCACCTAGGTCTGTGCACAACTGTTGTTTTACATCCTGGTTACACCGTTATGTAGGATTACAAAGGGGGTGGTACACAAAGGGCTGTTGTGGTGGTCAGTTTTCCGATATTCATAGAAGTCACTCCATTTCCTTCCAGTGAATTGCATTCCTTTGTCGATGCTGATAACCTAGGGGTAACCCCACTGTGGAAAGAAATCTTCATTGAGTGTGGCTGCTATTGTTTTGATGCATCTCTAGCAATAGGATAGGCTTTCACCCACCATGAAAATCCATCTGTTACCGTGAGTAATAACTGCCTTCCCGTAAATGTTCTGAGATAGGGGCTAATGAAATTGAGGTGATAATGTCAAAAGACTAAGTCGGTACTCTGGGTTGTGGTTGCCATTGTACGCCATCGTTTAGGCATGCTTTGCATCGGTGTTAGTGTTGACATTGGTGTAAGTGTTCCTATCTGCACTGATATGCCTGACAAATAATAGTGTTTCACTATGTTTTGTTCTGTCTGCTCAGCTCTGGGGTGTCCTGCTGTTGCACTGACCTACACCCATGAGAGCACAGGATCTCTCCCCTCATGTATATATAACCTCCCCACGTTGTCATTTCCAGGGGTTCATGTCTCTATTCTTCCATCGACTACACACCAATCTGTCATTGGCTACTTGAGCACATGTGCTTCAGGAAGAGTTTGTTTTTCACTCAGCACTAGCCTACATATGTCTTCATGCAATAAGTTAGGTAGTGTGTGTGTTCCATTCATGCCCCCAACTTGGTTAAGAAGAATGACTTTTGTGCCATCCCCATATGTCATCATTGTAAGCTGTCTCTTCGCTATTTGGCGACAGTAATAATGCATTGGCTAGCTTGTTATATTTCCCAGGTACATGCTTTACAGTGAAATAGTCTATTTGGAATAGTAGCACCCATTACATGAATTTACTCCTGGCACCTTATGTAATCATAAACAAAGATTATCTGTCTGTAATGTGTCTGGCACTTGAGGTATCGTGAATAATCTTATTGCCCATGCTATTGCCATGCACTTCCTTTCATTCACATCATATCACCACTCAGCCGCCCCCACTTTCATACCGGCATAATCCAAGAATCTTTTATTACCCTCATTGCTTAGTTGGAATAAAACTGTGGCAATTCCCTCTTGACTTGTTTATCGGCCTGGACGTAAATATGACTTTTCATATACAGGAATGACAACCCTTTACACTGATTGAAGCATGCCTTAATTTACCCAAACGCTTGGTTTGCTTCCTCGGACCACATAAAAAGCCAATGCGGTAAGAGGAGGGTGCTGAGGAGGATAGTGACAGTGGCAAATTCCTTGATATACTGACTTTGCCATATAATAAGACCGAAAATCATCAAAGCTGTTCATGGTGTAAATCAGTTGATCAGCCATAGGTGTTCACTTGATAGGTTAACTGCACTTTTTTGGTTACTGTAACAGTTTACAATATGACATAGATATTCTAATTTTGAAATACTGATTTTACACTTGTGATTGATGCATGTTAGTCTGTTGATCGCAAGCCTCTCTAACACAATTGGCAAGTGCTTGAAGTGATTCTCCTATGTCTCTGATCACATTATTAAATCATCCAGATATACTGTTGTGAATTCACCAATCATGCTATGTAACACTGGCACCATTACAGCCTGAAATTTAACTGGAGCACATTTAATGCCAAATGGCATGGTACAAAACTGATAGTGCCTGCCAACTGGAGTTGTGAATGCTCTCTATGACCTGTCTGTGAGGTTAACCAGATTTGCTAAAACACCAGACTATAGGTCTAACAATGTAATGTTCTTGACTGTCTTGAGGTTTGTTAGTGCATCCTTAATACAGCTAAATTGGGAGGATAGGGAGGGTTTTTGGGGAGGGGGGGAGCATACAATCACGTGGCTCATAGAACAGAAATTCATGCAGAATATCCAAGTGTCATTTCACTTAGGCGCCAATGTGATACGTGAGTTGTATCCCTTCTCAGTAGGCTCAACCACTTCATTATACACCATTTCACAGACATGCTCCTTAAGAGTCCTATACAGCACGCCTGTTACTGGGCTACCCGGACCAGCAAACCAAATGTCACAGTGGGTGGGCAGGACAAGGCAGGGTGGTAGGAGGCTTGGATTGGTATCTTCACCTTGCGTCACTCCGCTATGAAGGCCATGGAGGGGGAAACATTCCCTCCCCTCCAGCAGTCCGCTCTAAACTGCCCACCCTGCAGTGTCGTCCACTGTGTCCTCTCTATCTCTAATGCTCTCTCCCTCTTCCATGCCTTGGAAAGTGTTCCCGCGCAAGTGATTTACCGCTATTCAGTGGCATAGGGTATGTCATATGAAAAGTATACTATAAATTTCAGGTCACTTTGCACTATTTTGTCGTTTCACTTCCAAGAAAAATGATGGCAGATTTTATTTTGCTAGCACATGTCTTCATGATATCCTCCATTTGGCTTGCATTTGACAATGAATATGTTACAGAGCAGCCACATGGATTATTTTCAAAAATAAGTCAAATTACTACATATTTGAATGGATTTTTAAATTTGTATGCTTATTGGTGAAAATATTGTTATCCATTTATTGTGTTCATGATATTCTTGTTAGTTGTGGCTGCTATGTTATAGAATTATAACGAATCAGTTTATGAATGATTGTATATTTTCAGAAACTATGCAAATTGATGTTTTTTTATTGTATTTATGTCTATACACAAATTTTTTCATAAATTAATATTAATGTACGCAAATTAGTGTACCAGTCAAAGCGAAATGTTTTTGCACAATGCCAACAATAACATGTTACAATACCTATTACTGATGTTTTCTAATAGTATAATAAGTTTGTCTTCGATAAATCGTACAGGGTCAAACTAGTGACAGTATTACTTTTAAAAAAATAAGTACAATAGTCATTGAAAGTCAAAGTATTCAAAGAAAAAAATTATTTTTGCATCTACAAATCAATTTTTTCTAGTATTATACAGGAATTTAAATGTTGTCTTGTGTGGAGCAGTTTGACAATGAACTCCCCGTTCTAGGTAAGTATGGAACATAACATGCTAGTTTGTGCAGAAATACACACTACAAATGGAAGCTATAAATTTGCTGGGAATGACTGGCAGAAATATAAGTAATTCATTTACTGAAATACCATAAAATATGCTAATTATTTCCTTGTCAAAGTACTTGGAATAAGAAATAATTTCTTCAATATAAGTCAAGTGGGGTGATATATTTAAAACTAACATAGACTCATACTACATAATTGTTTTAACATAATCTACAAAAGTTATAATTATTATATTTACTCAGATCTAGACTCTTAGCGACTGGATAAATTGAGAAGTAGTGATATAATGCTTACAACTCTCAATTACGTATGATATTGTTATACTATTGTAGTTGTTTTGTTATTTTTTCTACCAGCTTAATCATCTTCATATTTTTCGACCTGGGTTTCTTTATTATAAAAATAGCAAAATTTTGCAAAATAAAATAGATGGTACTTCTACAATATAACCATTCTTAAAATAAAAATATATTTTAGTTGAATAGATGGATACTGGCAATTGAAAGAAAAAAATGACTCCCATATAAATGACATAAGATAAATTGTAAATGCTATGGTTCTTTGGAACATGTTCTTTATTGATTACATATTTGAAAACGTACATCCTGACACTATGTTTATCTTGGTAATGGCAATGGTAATGCAAATTTATCCCTTTTTTATTTAACATTATTTAATAGCAGCAGTGATTCACAAAGTGAGTGCAGCTACGTAGAGTGAAGTAACACGAATAACTAATCAAAAATAAGATTGATAACTGTCACACAATGAATATGACAGTATACATATAAATTACCATGTTTTTGAAATAACTGTCTCATATAAAATATTCTGTATTCAAAGACAGAATATTTAATTAGTTTGTTTTTTTTTTTCGTGGTTTTCAAAGTTGCTATGCTGCATGTGCAGCTTTACAACTCAGTTTTACAACTCAGGGTTAGAGTTCTTACCAGTCAGACTTTTTTTACATTTCTGTAACAGCTTCAATAATATGAGAGGTTTAGAATTTCCATTTTTCTGTATGCTTCTGGTCCGTCAACTCTGGCAAAATGCAGTTATAACCGAATTTCTTAAGATTTTAACGCCTGTTGGCTGCGTTGTGCTGAGTTAATGGAAATTTTGAGTGGCGGTGAAAAATTGTTAGGTGGGTTTTGGGATGAGGATACCCGACCATGTGCCAGACACCGTCGGCAGGCGGTGTCAATGATAACTGCTGATTATGATAATCTCAGCCCAGACGTACGCAGTCGCTCGGTGGATTGTTGGATGAGTCCCTCTCGACAGGAAAATCAGGCATTCCTCATGCCTGATACTTACGTTGGGATGAAGTGGGCCTATTCAGGCTGACCCACACGCCTTAAGGGACCCGTACCCCAAAATATCTGAAGATAGTGCTGGAAATAAAAGACACAAAGTCTGAAAACTTGCATGTAATTATCCTTACACAAACACTATACATCACACTGGGTGATAACTTATGCGGGTTCTGGCCTGCGGCCTGCCATATAGGCTAAACTGTAAACATACACAAACGAGTATAAAAATTAAATAAGTCGTACGTTAAGCTTCCCCGGGTGATGCTAATCCTAGGGAAGAAGGGGTGGTGTCGATTTGTGCGAAAATGTGAAGGCACCTGGAGCGCAACACGACGCTTGCTGACTCCTTGAGACACTCGATGGCGACTGAATCTGATGAGCTCACGAGGCGCAAACTATGGTGGCATTCGGCTCGCCCTGCACTACTTTCCGCTTGCTAGAACTTGCAATAAATAAAATAGCATACATCTTTGCATGAAAAATTAACAAAATAAATATACAATTTTCCCTTACACACAAACTATTCAAATTTAAGCATGGATGGTATGAAAATAAGGGTGAAACAACTAAGGCAAAAAATACATGAATTTGAAAATAAACAAAATTAAACACTGAAGCACTTATAGGGGCTGTCTTTGAACGTTCACACTCTTGGTGTGTCTTTATTTCCTTTTGAATATTTGCTTTTTTAAGTGTCCTATAATTTATATGCGCTTGGCCCGTCATAATGCACCCTTGCCTGCCCGGGTGGGAGGGGGGTTGATATGTTTCTGCGTTGAACTGCACTACACGTTCCTGCACTTGCACTATGCTGCATATGGCACTCATGCACTGGGGATGCAGTGGATGCACGGCGTGGCAAACTGTCTGAGAGGCAGGGTGCCATTGTGTGTCAAACGCCCCCATCCTGCTGAGACCATTTACGGGCCGCGCATCATCAGGTGCTGAAGGGGCATACTGAAGTGGGCGCCGCGACACCAGGCATCGTGATTTGGGCAGGCTGTGTTGCTGCTTCCTCTTGCTGGTTGAATGCCTATGGTGGCATTGGTGCTGGAATGGCAATGCCAGGTGGTGCTGTACCATCCTCAATGATGGGGCTCCTGCTTAGACAATCCCTGGTGAGCGCCTGGATGTCGTACGTCGTCGGGCTTGCGAGCCCTTGTAGATAATCCTTGAAGGGAGGTGCTGATGCACCTTACTCCTGCGTGAATGGTCGGCGGACCTCGACGTCAGGGTCGCCATCATGGGGCACCTTGGCACCTGGTGCATCGACATCACCTGGTGTTATGCGCAGGTCATCCTGGTGCACCTTGACACTCTTCATGCCAAGCTGGACCAGGTAGATGGTCGGTCTGATGGCCCGTGCTATCACGTGGGGCCCACTCCACTTCACCACAAATCCCGCACAGAAGCCCCTGCGTACTGCGGGTGCGCATGGACGTGGATGTGCTGACCAGGTCTTAGTCAAGGCGGCGGTCGTGTGGTGGTTGGCAGCCACCGCACGATGTAACCCCTCTTGGTGTTCCCTCACACGCCGTTCACATCGGGTGCCACTGCTGAATGGGTCACCACTTTCTTCGGCCTGTAGGCAGTCTAACTCACCAGGCAGGGTGAGGTTGTGGCCCAGCAGGACGTCGGTAGGTGAATTGCCGATGGCGGCATTTACGCGCCGTTGGATGGTGAAGAGGGCGGCGGGCAGATGGTTGGCAGGTGGTGTGCTGGTCATCCACTTGGTGCTGCAGCTGGGTCTTCAGCTGCTGGTTGCGGCGCTCCGTGGGGTTGATACGAGGGTGGTAGATTGCCGTCTTCAGGTGTCGCACTCCCCAACAAGTACACAACACGCCCCACTTCCTGCCTGTGGATTGCGTGCCATTATCGGTAAGCAGTTTCTGCAGATATCCCCACTTGGGGAAGAAGTTTGTCTGCAGGACCTTGGCGACACTCATGGCTCGTGCGCTAGTAACGGGATACGCCTCGACCCACCTGGAGAAGTTGTCAGTTGCCACCATGATGAACATCTTCCCCCCTGAGGACCTGGGGTAGGGCCCTATGAGGTCGAGGGACACTGCCTCGAAGGGCTTAGTGGGCAGTCGAGACTGTTGTTGTTGCACCCTGTCAGGTCGCCGTGCTTTGAATTGGTTACACTTGACACACTGTTGCACATATCTGCGAGTGTGCTTGGTTAGTTCAGGCCAAAATAAATGTTCAGGCACATTGCAAATTGTTTGCTCCATCACCATAAATCCTGCCACATTGCTGTAGTGCATATCTCAGTACCTGCTCTCTAACTCTGGGGAAAACAAACAGTCTCCACACGTCATGGTTACTAGGTGAACTAGTTTCTAAATGCCCATCTATTATGCGCCAACACTCAACGGCTTGCTGGGCGCAACGGACTTTCTGCTCACAAGTGAGTGCATACTCTAGCTGTGCTTGCACTACTTCTCAGTAAAGATCACACAGTGAGGTCTTTATTGCTGGCATTTATCTGGTGAAGGCTTACCTCACTTAGTGGTTCCCACATTGTTGGTGGTAAAATTTCCTCCCACTCTCCATTGTCCTGCACCATGACGTCGGCTCATGGCGACATGGACAGTGTGTCTGCTAGCTTGTTCTTGCTGTCTGGGACATGCTCCACAATGAATTCATGAACCTGAAGAAGCAATGCCCACTGGGTCAGCTTGCTGCATGCCTCGCGCATGGTGTGGAGTCAGACTAAGCAGCAGTTGTCGGTGCAAAGCATGAAGCGCTGGTACTCCAAGGACGCTCGGTACTTCTTGATAGACCATACCACGGCTAAGTATTCACGTTTTTGGATGTTGTACCTCCACTCAGTTGGTCAAAACTTGGCACTAGCGAAGTCGATGACATGATGTTCGCCATTGTCACTGCACTGGTAGAGTCCTTCTTGGCTGTCATCGGTTAGCAGGTAGAGGTGTTTTATGGCATCGTACCTCGCCAAGTTCGGGCAAACTCGGAAACGTGACTTAATTTTCTGTAAGGCGGCGGTGGCGGCGCTGTCCTACTGAAATCGCCGCTGGGTTGACAGCAGGTCAGTGAGTGGTGTGATGATGATGGCAAAGTCCTGGATGTGCTCTCAATGCCAGTTTATTAGCCCAAAGATCTTCTGGAGCTGCTTGCGCGTATGTGATGGTGGGTACTCATCAATCAACTGCAGTTGATTGGGGTTAGGTTTGTTGCCTTCCTCGTCAACGACATGCCCCAGGAAGTCAATGCTGGTCTTTCCGAGGTGGCATTTTGCAGTTGTGCGCGTGAGGCCATTGATGGCCAACCTCTCGAGCACAAGGAACAGGTGGTGTAAGTGCTTCTCCCAACTTGCCAACCATATCACCACGTCGTCCAGGTAGGCGAGTATGAATTTGCCAATGAAACCATCCAACAGTCTTACCATCATCGCCTGGAAGGTGACCGGGGCACACTTCAGTCGGAATGGCATGGCGCAGAACTGGAAACGCCTGCCATCGGGGGCCTTGAAAGCTGTCTTGCCATGGTCTTCAAGCTTGACGGGCACTTGCCAATAGCCGTTCTTGAGAAGGGATGCCATGACCTTGGCTTTACCCTAAGGTACTGAGGGCATCTTTGACGAAAGTCTACACAAATCCTACATGTGCCTTCTTTTTGTGGTGCCAGTGTTATGGCAGTGTTTAAGTCGCTGTTTCTTCTTGGTTCAATAACACAGTCATTCATCATTTCTTGAATTTGCTGTTTAATAACCTTTGCTTAATGCAGTAAATATCTGCTTGGTGGAGTATATATAGGCTTGTCTTGCACTAGCGGTATGGCATTCTCAGCTACTGCGGTTCAACGAAGGGCGTCGTGTGCTGCAAACACGTTGTGGCGCTTGTCAAGGAACCGCTGAAAAAGCTGCTTGGTGTTCGGGCAGTGTGTTGTTGTCACAGTCCACCAGTGAAACAGCTGGTACTGTATCGGCTGGTCGCCGGTCAAGGTTATAGAGTGTGCATCGCTCCTTCAGGCCGAAATGGATGTGACGTGCCACGTGTTCAACTATGGTGTTTTGTTCAGTAAGCCACGGTATACCAAGGATGGCATCTTCCCTAATGTCCTGGGTAACTACTTCTGTGGTTATTGTTAGGTCACGTATGCAAACTGTCACTGTGGCTTAACCTAGTGCGGTACTGGTTTGTTGATTAGTGGCTAAACAAATTACGTGAGCGGCTGGAGTGATGACTGTAGGATGTACGAAACTAGGCTGTATGAAGTTATGTGAGGCAGCAGTGTCTATTAATGCGTGGCAATGACGACCGTTAATGAACACTAGAATGTGGATGAACTGTGAATGACTGCTACTAACCTGGTATAATTAGGGCTTATTGCTGTGTCAAGTCGGTAACATTGTTCCAGACTGGGGTGTAGGAACGTCTGGCTCATTTACCCCTGCTTCCAGTTTCCCGGATTGCTGCTTGCACGGTTGTCTGTTTGTTTGTTTGTTTGTTGAGGTGGGGATTATTAGGGCATGCACTGTGCCAATGGTATTCCTGACCATCACAATAATGGCACGAAGTTGGCGGTGGTTGGCTTCTATCCCACTTCACATTTTTGTTGCGCGCATTGTCAGCTGCACTATTGTTTTTGTCGTCACCTGTACCGGTAATTTTTGCTATATTATTTCCTTCACTGGAATTTTTGTCCTGTTGTTGACCAAAATAATTTGTTTTAGCACTGTTTTGCACTATGTCCTTTCCCTTCGCACTGTCCTGACGTTTCTCGTGGCTTCATTGTGCTGCACTCGGTTCCCGTTTGCAATGCGACTGGCATGGATTTCGCTCCAGGATTGTAGCAGTGTTCATGAGTTTATTTAGGCTACTATTGAGCAATGGAACCAACGTGACACGGTACTCTAGGCGCAATGTTTCTGCCACCACTTCGAGCACTTCGCGCTCAGGCAGGTTTGTGTAGAAACATCTGACAAGGTGTATTTTCCTGGTGATGAATGTGGTCAATTTCTCGGTTGGTGGTTGTTCTTCCAATGTCAGCTTGCTTTGCGCTTGCAGTGATGTGAAATCTCCTCGAAAGTAGCACCGGAAAGCATGGAGGAACTCCTCCAGCTGTAGGCCGTATTGATTAATTAATTGCCACCAAGAACGCACTTCTCCGGAGAGTTGCGCTCCAATGCAGCTAGACCACTCCTCCATGCATACCCCATAGCATTGCAGGTGTGATGTACAGTCACTTAGAAATCTTGAGGGGTCCTCTGTAGGTGCACCCACAAAGGTGGGTGGCGACTGGAATTATGAGGGCGTGGTAACACTGCTTGGTTCAGGCGCAAGGATTGGGATGGCTGTAGTGGTTTAGTGTTGCCTTCTGCTACTTTGTGGCCACGTGCTTGCAGCTGGTGGAACAAGGTTATACGTATGGAATTGTGTCACCGTGTTTGGTTGCGGAAATTGTGGTGCATGGGTTGGTAACACTGGAATCATCTGTTAAGGGAAGGCAGGCGTGGGAAGGTAGGTGGTGAGTGGTGGTATCTAAGGGGTGGATGGTAGGAGAGGCAGAGGTGCTGAAGTCAAGGCCGGCTGGCGGGTGTGGAATGAGCAAGCAGCGCTTCTTTGTTTACATCTGCCATGTGCGTGTTGGTAGTGTGTAACAGTTTTGGTGCTGTGTCGGCCGCTGCTGTACATTGCTGACACGTGAATTTGCCATCTTGTATTGTCATTCTCTCTCCAGGCTGCAAAATTTGCCCATGTACATGCACTGCACACACACTGCATTTCAACACGTCATTGCTCTTGCCCCGTGGGCAAACTGGGTGGTGACATTGTGTTGGCTGATAGTTTCAGTTGCGGTTAGGCACATTTGATGATAATGCTGTAGGCATGAGGTATACTGGCCCATGCACAGTAAACTGGCACACAAAATTTTGTTGGCTGGAAAGTGGATGTTGGAATTTTGACTAGTATTGTCCAAAACTTTAAATTTATAATAGCTTTGAATTTGGTTTATCACATCAGAGCTGTTCATGTGTTCGCGGTTGTTTGTGGCGTGGCTGCTTGTTTGGCTGGTCTTATGAACGCACTTGCAATATGTTGTGCCTAATTTGTACTTGGCCACTATATCCTGTGGGGTAGGGCGCAAGCATTGCCAACACAGAGGCATTGGGATGCCTTTAGGTGTCAGAGGTGACAGGCATGCCATTGTTGACGGTCGTGGCGTGACAACCGAACCCTGCGGTGGGGGTCAAGACTACGGCCCACCTCTCATGGCTGACCTCCCTGCCCTCGCTTGGAGGGGTGTACCGACTGGTGGTGGAGGGGGTGCACGTGCCCGCACACACAGGCCGCTGTGCCGATCGATACTCCCAACTAGTATTGTGTTGCTGAAGCGGGGGAGGGGGCGAGTCCAGGTGCACCCATCCGCTCTTGCTGCGTAGTTCATGGCACTGGAGGGAGGGGGGTGATGACGCCTCGCTCTCCCATTATGGCCAACTCGCTGCGCGTGCCTTGCGCCGTTGATGTAATGGTGGCTGAAAAGTTGGTTTTCTCACACTTTTACGTCGTGTGGTGTATCTGGGTATTGTTCTGGCATCTGGCTGTCGTCAGAGCAGTGTCCCAGGTTGATCACACTGCTCCTGACATACTCTTGATGTTGTCGGGGGAGTAGGTGGGAAAAATACTCAAAGTGGGGTGGAGGCGCCGGGAAATTTTGGGGCTTTCTGGGTTGAAAAATGTAAGGAATCATGAGATACAGATACGCCACATGGAATGACAATAATTTAATGCCTGTTGGCTGCTTGGTGCTCGGTTAGTGGAAATTTTGAGGGTGCGGTAAAAAAATTGTAAGGTGGGTTTTGGGATGAGGATACCCGACTATGTGCCAGATACCGTTGGCAGGCGGTGTTGATGATTACTGTTAATTATGATGATCTCGGGGTACGGCAGACCGTTCGCCTGGATGTACACAGTCCCTCTGTGGATTGTTGGCTAAGCCCCTCTGGACAGGAAAACCAGGCGTTCCTCACGCCTGATACGTTAGGATGAAGTGGGCTTATTCAGGCTGACCCGCACGCCTTTAACTGTGAAAAGCTCTGTGTTGTGCATGCTAATTGTTAAGGTGACTTACGTGAAATTAAGGGATGGCGGTTTGTAGGGGGGGGACCAATACTCTGAAACGCCTGAAGGCAGTGCTTCAAATAAAAGACACAAGTCTGAAAACTTGCGTGTAATTATCCTTGCACAAACACTATTCATCACACTGGATGAAACTTATGCGGGTTCTGGCCTTCAGCATGCCATATATGCTAAACTGCAAACATACACAAACATGTATAAAATTGTATTAAGTCATACGTTAAGCTTCCCCTTACGATGCTAATACCGGGGAAGAAGGGGTGGCGTCTCCGGGTGCAGAAAGAAAATGTTCTGGCAAGCTACATCAGACTATTGCAGTTTAGTGATTGGCGCGAAAACATGAAGGCACCTGGAGCACAATGCGACGCTTGCCGACCCCTTGAGATACTCTGTGGCAACTGAATCTGGCGAGCTCACGAGGCACAATCTATGGTAGCATGCGGCTTGCCCTGCACTACTCTCTGCGTGCTGGAACTTGCAATAAATAAAACATCATATACCCTTTCATGAAAAATGAACAAAATAAATACACAATATTCCTTTACACACAAACAATTCAAATTTAAGCATGGATGGCATGAAATGTGAATGAAACAACTGAGGCAAAAAATACATGAATTTGAAAATAAACAAATTTAAACACTGAAGCGCTTGTAGGGGCATCTTTGAACGTTCACACACTTGGTGTGTCTTTATTTCCTTTTGAATATTTGCTTTTTTAAGTGTCCTATAATTTATATGTGTTTGTCCCATCATAACGCACCCTTGCCCGCCTGGGGGGGAGGGGAATTAGTATGTTGTTGGGTAGCACTGCCCTACACTTTCCTGCACTCGGACTACACTGCACATGGCACTCGTTGTGTACTGGTGATGCACTGGTGCCGGTTGATGCCGTGGATGCACGGCATGGCAAACTGTCTGAGAGGCAGGACGCTTTCCTGCGTCAATGTTATATTGCTTGCTCCCAAAAATTTTTAACTCATTCCATTCAAAGTGTTGCCATATCTGATCCCACAGATGTCCAAATACAGAAAATTCAATATTCTTTCTCAGAAATGTGTAGTCTCTAAACTTAATAACAGTATTAATGTTTTTTTTTTTCAGTATGAGTTGGTCACATTCAGAGCTTAAATTATGTTCTTTCACAGCTGCAGTAATATCTTTTCCAAATTCTGATGATGGACACTTAATTTCTGCAAAACCCTTTTTTTCCCTAAAACTGCTATCTGGAGTAGCACCCAAGAAGGGCAAGTCTTGAAAAATCCACATTTTTAAATTTTAATTCCTTCTTTTTTTTATAATTGTTTAAGCTCATTCACTTTAGAATTTTTATCACATTCAATTTCAAAAAGGTTAACAATTTAAGCGAACTAAGCAATACTGTGAAATAAATTCATGCAGTTATTTAATGCACGCCTACAACAAAATAATTTTTTGACATACTTTAAACCATTGTCTGCTCGCTCCTAAAGAAGTGTATACCTTGGCCTTATTGGTGACGTTCCTCTTGTGTTAACTGACAAAAACTTCTTTCTGTTCCTTCAATGTTTCTGGACTCACATAAGGCAAGTCACATTGGGGACCATAATTTCCAAGTGTTCAAAAGACTATCATAAGTGTTATCACTATATTTATATAAGGCATAAATAACACACATTATCAACAAGGGTGGTTGATAACTTTTGACTTTCAACATATTTCATGCACTATGACCATGCAAATATGTTCCAAGGTCAACTGTCAGCATCAACATGGTCTATGTGGGAAATGTCTTTCAGCGCAACACATAGTTTGATGCGCCGTAGTATTAAGTAGAGTCTTTGTCAATGCCTGAGGTGTGGCNAATGTCTTTCAGCGCAACACATAGTTTGATGCGCCGTAGTATTAAGTAGAGTCTTTGTCAATGCCTGAGGTGTGGCGTTTTTGTTACAGGTATTTTTGGTAGACGCACAGTGAACAATAAGGTAACTTCTGCAAATTTTGTTTCGGCACAACCTGTGCATTCACCTTCTTGCATGCCCAGGGGTGTTGGATGGGCAGCAGACTTGGGATCAAGGATCTGTGCTTTATGAATTGGCATCAGGTTAAGGAACAATTTATGGGCCAGACAAGCAGCACTATTGATGTATTAGCACAACTGCTATCGGAAGCATAACGAACTAAATATGTGCATACATAATATACACAAGCATTCATACAGATGTATTGTGTAAATAGATAAAAGGAAATCTTGTAAAAATACGGACCCCTCAGATATATCTTAAAAATTGTCTTTCTATACTCACACTATACAAGTTGTAAACATGCAACACTGTTATAGGACTCTGTACTGACATTGTCTACGGACTTTCAACCAATAAAATATTTATAATCACTGCCTTGTGTCTCCTAGTTATATCATATTTAATTCTCTACGGACCACTTAATATTTACAACATGGACACTGGTATTTTTCGGCATCGACCACTATTTAGTGAATAGACCTTGCCATGTAAATTATATAAATATTTACTGTACTAGTATTTAAAAACAAACATGCACAAATGTGTTTAGCACATATGTATTTGAAAATTGTTCTCACCGATAAGTGGATCTTGATTCGAAGTATGCAAAAAAGCATGGTAGAAAATCTAGCAAATTACAAGTGCTACCAGTGATTAAAGATACCAAAATGATAGGAGGACAAGCAGAATAGATTAATTTATTCAATCTGCCATCAGACTGATACATATGAAAATAGTTTGAGACAGTCCATGTATGAATCAGAGCAATTTTATTGTCTGATTAGTCTGTGGGAGGGGAAATGTGCACTCTCTCTGCCCTTCTCATTTACATATTTCCAGTCGCCCGTGCATGAGGCTAGCAATCCAATTTAAATGACGTGGACCTGACAGGATTTTCTTTTTCATACTGTAGGAGGGAGATAGTAACTGGTTTTTTCATCATACACGACATACACTGTCATGAGACTATCGTCTTCCTTTCTAAGGCACTTTGATGAGAGAATGAAAGTTTAAAATAGTGCTTCAATAATGTAACCTAAGAGCTGGTGGTGCAGTGTGAGGGCACGTACACCCCTTCAATTTAAGAGCTCTCTGCACAGCTAATAATATACCTCCCAGCCACGTGGTGGCACATGTGTAATTATAATGTGTTGTTTGTCCTAGCATACATTCGAAAGCTGCAGATATTGTGATTTTGAGCAATGAAATACACAATTGTTCCCGGGTGCTTGCCACCTACCGTAGCAATGGCACTGTGCATGCTCTATACAGCCTCAGTGCACGTGTCATTCCATTGGCTAAACAGCTGCTTTCAAATGTGAGGTCTGTTAGTTTAGGACCGCTCAGTTCCATAAATTTGATTTAAAGACACTACACATGCCAAAATAGATGGGCTATGTTCCACTTAAGTCGTATGGTATTTCATCCTTATATATATGTGGAAATAAATAAACACTGCGTATCATGCACCTGATGATGTAGCCACACAATAAAAAAGGCTTGCAGCACACACTGGCATTTTGGAAACAAATGATACTTGATTATGATGTGAGAAATTTATTTAAAACAATACAGTGGTATCTAATTGAGGGATAATGAGTACATCAGTGCTCCTAGTGAGCAACAGTGCAAATAAATGACAAACAAAAGATTATGTGAATAAATTGGTATATCAGTACTCCCGGGTAAATTTCACTAGAAAAGCCATGATGCCCTGTTACATCATCCAAGATGACAGATGAATTCTGAATTGTATTCCTCAATCATTTGAGCCCAAGTCCCCATTTTTATACTACTGTTGACACGACTGAGTTCTGATTGTCCCTGACTGACATCTTGGTGAACAATGCACTGAAACATTCCATTTATAGATTTTAATGCAGACAAAAGATATAGTACAATTTCTATTTATAAAGTACTGACATTGTAGCTACAATTTTATGCTTTGAAAATCTCTCCAAACTTAATACAAAATTTATGAGGAAAAAAAATCAAAATTAAATAAAGTTACTTTTACTATGTCTTTTTATGAATAAAATATTATACCTCCTTAGATTGTATTATTTCTCTGAGTCTATTTTAAAATATTGTCTAAGATTTTTAAATTTTAATTCATAATATTGTGCAACATTTGTCAAAGTTTCCACCTCCCCCCACCCCCTTCCTCTATGAGTCCATTATGGCTCAGAGTGGTGTGGGTATAACTTTTTGGGGTTAAATCTTGACATATCAAGAATTGGGTGGGTTTTTAGAGGGAACAAGGTTAGAGTTCACTTACTATAATCACCCAAAAGCCCTGGTAGTTCACTCATCACTAGGAGTACACGGAAATATTCAATTTGAATGCTGCACAATGTCACTCATAATTCCCATGCATCCCATTGATGCCCCGTTTTACATTCTTTTGCATCCAAATTTTTATATACTGCACTGTCAAGTAATGATACTGCAGGACACTGGTGGGTGTTGGGTCACGTGGCACCTCTTGGAGTCAAATTGTGAGCGTATTCCAATGTGCAGTGGTCATGCCAATGTGCCGTGCAGGGATGAGAATGTGTCAGTTCGTGATATGAGAGACGGGATACAGGCCCACATATACTTGTTCATGTTGTGGTGATGAATTTTAAATCTTTTGCTGCCATAATAGTAATTTCATATGATTTGACATGAGACTTTGCAATTTTTATGTCAAATTCTGTAACGTGTATCTTTGTGCAACTTTCTTTCTATACACCTTTAAACTGTAAAAATGATTGGAAAATTCTAAATGTTCAGCTATTGGCAAGATTTTGGAAATATAGTGTGAGAATCCCTATATAATGCAGTATTATTTCATACCTACATTAACGTTAGAGCAGCCCTTTAAAAATATAAATAATTAATTAGTAAACTGTTTGGTGCAAGTACTATATATAAATTGTGAAGAAATGTTTTAATTAATCGTAGTTGACTACATCTGTATCTGTAGAAGTACTTTTTTTAATTTATAAAGACTCAGTAGGGAATGTACTTTCACAAAGTTAGAAGAGAGTTCTTTCAAACCTTTTATTTAGGTCCATATTTATTTCTTATGTAAGGTAAAATCGTGAATAAAGCTTGCTGTATTTCATTGCATAATGGGTGCATGTGTCATACCAAAAATTTTCTTGAAAATTTGAGGTACTACTATCATGTGAATCATAAGTTAGATACTTGACAGAAAAACATAACTGCACCTATGTTCATTGTGAATAAAGTTAATTATATTCTCTATTGACATCCATTCTTGTAAAAAGTGCAGATTTCCATTAAATTATTTGTTTATGCAAATGACCAGTAACAGGGAGTGTACTGCCAGTCAACAAATGCAGTATTCATTGTGATCTCTCCTTTTACGGCTGTTGCTCGGCATAGCATGCCCGTGCTTCCTCCTCTTACCCCCTTGCAAGTGGGGAGGAAGTGCTTTATTGTCACTTTGGGTATGCTTGGCTGTTGCTTGGCAATATCACTTCCTCCCCTTACACGTCTATCATGAGGGGAACTGGTTGTGTAGAAACTAGCACAGCATTCTCTCTTCCTCCCCATTCGCACCTGACAAAAGGGAAAGTTGTTGCTTTGTAACCAACATAGCTCCTTGCATCTTCCTCCTCTCAAACATGTGGTGGGAGGAGAATAGCCTTCACACCAGGTCAAATTGCACCCTTTGTGAGAAGGGTAAAACATTATGGTTGTCCTCCTTGGCTACCTTCAGCTGCAACTTATCTTGCCTGAACCACTTTTACTCATCCTCTCCATGCTTTGTAAAGGGAAGGCTAATGGAATCACTCTCCTCTGGAATTTGTGGAGGGATGTCTGGAGCAGGGTTCATGTATGAATACATTTTCTTTCTTGGCTGTAGTGCTGAAAAGACCATAATTTTTTGGTGTTCATTAATTTTTTTACTTTTTTCAGCACTCTAAAGGCATGATGCAACTATTATGGTATGGAGTCCGTTCTGCAATGAAATATGATAGTTTGCACAAACATCATATTCAAATTCTGACAAAAGTAAAGAATATTTAAAATTAAGGTGCTTATTTTTAACAGAAAGAAACATTTTTTTGTAGAAGTGAAAGAAAATTATTTACAGATCTATGGGGCATGTTGTGAAAAGTAAAGTAACGTTCTGCACAACTTGCAGTTTTCTTTCACCACAACTACTAATGGCACTGGATAGCAAAATTGTTATAGTTTTATATTTCTCCACTATTAAAGTTATGGACATGTGTACTATAATATTCAGTAGCTTAAATCATAAGCTTTCAAGTTGCATAGTGTTGCACAACTATCTTTAAAAAAAAAAGGCCAAAATGTGTTACCGTATGAGTTTTTAAAGGTCCTGTGTAATATTTTTGTAATTTTAAATATGAATATATTAACTTAGTTTTGATAAGAGTTTATAAATGTATTCAAAAATGCATACTATTCCTGGTAACTTTTTAACTCAGTATGGGTAAATGATGTGGTTTTTAATAAAAATCATCATCTCAAAACATTTTTTTTAGGCAGGGAGGAGCTGTCTTATCCTGGCAAACTTAAGGATGAATAACCACCATCTGCCACTCCCTACAGAACTTCATCCAGCAAGTTAATTCAAAATAAGGTATGGAAAAAGATGCAGAGTTCAGATATAATGTGTAAATACATGAGCCAAGTTAAAAATTTCCTTTTCCCAGTGTTTGAAAATATGCGTACTGATGATGATAGTTTATGGACGTGCAACTAAAATTATCACATTGTGTTTTTAGTTATTTAGAGTTGGCAAATACTTCAGAATGTTTAATTGATCAATTATCTGTTCTTTGGAGAAAATGAAAATTATTTTTCAAGTGGTTATCAAATAAGAGTAATTTGTAAATGCTCAAAGTTACCGCTATTTCCTTTCGAATTAAAGGATAGTACTCTTACAAGATGCCTGAGGGAAGTATCAGTGGGTGTGAGGGATGGAGGTCTTAATAAAAACAAAAGAACTAAATTTAATTTTTAATTTTCTTCACAGAACTATTATTTAGAGCGTTTAATTATCTGTCTCCACCATTACTCTTTCCATTTTGCAGTAAGTTCAATATTTAATGTCTATCTCAACTCTAATTAAAGACCTTCTCAATGTCTCTGTTTGTATATAGTCAATTAACTCACACTCATCATTAACACATGTTCAGTCTGTCTGTTGCCACCATTTGAAAAGTCTATCATTCATGCATCCAGTCCAATAGTCCAGCCTGTCAGTCGCACTCTTCACTGTTCCACCAATGCTTGCAGTTGCAGATTTTTATACCGCTGGTCACTTCCGGTGCCATTCATTGCTCTTCTGGCTCATTGTCTATCGCTTAAGGTCGCACAATTGCCCAAACTCCAGACTCTCACAAAATTTGCGGCTCGGAGGCCTGTCGCGTTTAAATTATATTGTTGGCCTTGATCTGGAAGGTTTGCTGCACCCCGAGTCATGCTGAGAGAAACTAGGTCATTAGTCAGAATATTCCTTCAGATAAATGAAGAAATTTAATCTGTTGAAGATCAGAAGCGTGCAAGCTGCAAAAGGGCCATTCCATTGTCATGGGTGTGACACTTGCACTACACTTTTTAGTTTTCCAAATCATATAAAATGTTTTTAATACTATTTAAAAAATCTCAACTTCAACTTCAATATATAATTTAATCTTTATACTTTCAGCATATATTTGTATTATGCAATTAACTAAATTCTGCATTTAAATATTTAAACTTCATATCTTGTCACAGGTGTGAAAAAAAAAATGACATAGACCCAGGTACAGGTTCCATTTTATAAAAAACTCTGTGACTTGGCTAGCAGTATAAATAATAAAATATATTTTGCCAAAAGAATAATTATTAACGTACGCAGTCGTTCATGAATGAAAACTGAAACTAATTTATATGTTATCCTTATAACCTAACTTTGTGTCACAGGTGTGACATCTGTATCACAGGTGTGACACTTAATAACACAAAAAAAAAACTTCTGATGAGTTTAAAAGTTGCTGAAATATTTTAAACCATTTGTAAAGCACTATTGCAAGAATATTTAGCCCACACACACAATTGTGGATTGATTTCAAAGGACTCACAAAAAAACCGAACTTCAGTAAAGATTTTAGAGCAAACTCCATCCACATAATTATTCTACTGAAAGAATAAGTATTTATGTGCACAGTCATTCATGAAAGAAGACAAACAAATTTTAATTTTATCTTAAGGCTAAATGTCCCACGTTTCTGTTGTAGCCCTAGCAAGGCCAAAATTTCTAGGTTGATAATTTTGACCTGCAAAATGGTGGCACAGAAGTTGATTACCACAAGGCACGGTCAGATAATTTTTGTACCCCTCAGGAACTTAGTAATTGGAGCAAAATCCACAAGCAAATTAACACTCACAAGTAACATGTTAAATGTGACCTTTACTGACTCTTAACAATTACAAGTGCCAACCTTTAACGGGCAGAATGATGCACCTTCTTCACCAATACTGTACTAAAATATACAATGTAAATCACATTTGGATGGCTCAAGTAATTTATATCTGTTATACTCTCAGTTAATTCTTCTGAAAATAATAAACAAAAGTACAATAACGCTAATATTTATTAAAGACAATTTAAAAAAAGTTAGATAAATTTTATTAAATTCAAATCTGCAATGCAATCCCCTGGACTACTTGCATCAACATAGAAGTAAGGCAAGTTTGAAGAACCATTTTAATAAAAGTGATTATCAAACCATGATCACACACAGAAATGGCAGCTAATTAACCATTGTCACACAGTGACTATTAAATTGCCTTAATGCACTTATTAAAAAAAAAAAACATAAGCTTGTTGACACCAATAGCGTGTTTCAATTCTAGCATATTTTACCCATGCAAGTTTCCTTTAAAAATAAATTCCCAAATTCTACCCAGTTCACTTCTCCCTACTCACAGTTAATTTTAAGTCGCTCTGTGCGTGCATTTTAACAAGGAAACTCATTTAGCAGTGGAAATCATTTTCCAAAAAAAAAAAAAAAAAAATGCATGATTAATGCTTCACCGATCCATGATCCAGAACCTAATGCTTATCCATCACAGCAAGCAAAAAAATTTAACCAGAGATCCTTGTTCCTTAACCTGATGCCAATCCATAAAGTACAGATCCTTGATCCCAAGTCTGCTGCCCATCCAACACCCCTGGGCATGCAAGAAGGTGAATGCACAGGTTGTGCCGAAACAAAATTTGCAGAAGTTACCTTATTGTTCACTGTGCGTCTACCAAAAATACCTGTAACAGAAACGCCACACCTCAGGCATTGACAAAGACTCTACTTAATACTACGGCGCATCAAACTATGTGTTGCGCTGAAAGACATGTCCCACATAGACCATGTTGATGCTGACAGTTGACCTTGGAACATATTTGCATGGTAAAGAAATAGCGAGCAACCGCATGAGCTAAAACTCGCACTTCTAGGTTAGCCTCACGTACGGTGAACGGCACCTGTTTGCCGGCCATTCATTCCACAGTCACCACCAACTTCAATATGCACAACTGCGTACTCTTGTTCGTGCGGAACAGAAACATAAGCTCCGCCTTGTTTGCCCGGTAACTTGCCACTGCCACGGAATAAAACGGTCAGCCTGCGCCCTGCCGGCCAGCAGCTGCGAAACTAAAGCACTCGCCAGTTAAGCCCTGACCCAAGAGATATTCCACTTCACACTCTTACACCTAGCAGCCATGGGGCCTACTAATCATTCGCACGTCGGTGGATTGGTGAACAAAACCTAATTTATCAAAATGTGGCACGCATGACAAACTTGTGTCACAAATTGAAAACCAGTTATTGAATTTTCAATGTTAAAATGGAACTGTTCATGTTGCAGTCGTACAATTTTAGGTAATTATATTTGAAGTTATTAAAACCAGTGCATGTAATACTTTTTTAAAAAAATTCTTAAATTTTAATTTTTTGAGAAAAGTTTAATAATAGCCATTTTGCTATGAGTAAACTGAAAACAGATCCACAATCAGTTTTTGACTTGGCCAAGTACTTTAGGAAGAAAAACAGACATAAATGAAATCATAATAATTAGTGGTGGTGGGGCTGGCCCCAGGTCTAGAGCCCTGCTGTGGCGGATGACAGGCAGCAGCAGCTTACAGGGCTCTCTAAGAGTAACCCGATTCTGTTTGTGTTTATTTCTTGCACTCATTCCCTCTCTTTCATATGTGCACTTGCACACACACACCTACAACACACAATCACACACGCTCTTACGTCTGATGTTCTGAATCACATACAATGGAAATTTGACAATTCCCTGTTGACCTGGTAAATTTTGAAACAATCCCGAGTAATTATAAAAGTTAAAAATTGCAGATAGATGCATGGATACCTAACAATCTTTGTTGGAGAAGTACAAGTCACGTACTTTACGAATTATAAATACGTGACTGACCATATGCACAGAGCTATCAAAACAATTTCAAGTAACCTTGGTAAAATTATTGTAACTGTTAAAAAGCATTCAGTACATCGTTACTCATTTGGCCACCATTTTGACACAGAGAATTTCTTGGAAATATCTCGGCAATTAATTACATTGATTCACTACAACTATAGCGTGCAACTAGTTTTACTGTTTACCATGCACTTTTATGTTACTTTAAGGACAATATATAATTATTTTAGAATTAATTATAAATTAATTTGACATATTTTCTGCTCTTTCAGTCATGTTTCAGCAAAACTTGTTATGGTAGCTGTATATTTTGCAAGCACAAATTTTGTCTCTTTATCTGCAATTCTGTGACACAGCACCCCCTCAGATAGTGAAACTTCTTTATCATGTATCGCATATATAAAAAAATTTTGTTACTTAAATAGCAGGCTTATTTGGAAAATAGAGGCTTCATTATACTCTGTTATACATTATGTGCTTTATTCTGGAACCACTCAACATATTTGGTCCCAAATCAGTATTTCAGTAGTGCATATTATATGTACATATTACACCAAGTTTCTTTAATCTTCAATTTTGGAAGATTTTGTCTCTTTAAAATAACACATAATTGTAATCACTTTTTTAAAATGGCAGTTTCATTTTTAGTGTTGTACTTTACTAAAACCACCAAATAAACTTAAACCAAAAATTATCTCCTGAAGTACTTTTATAAGATAGCAGTGCCTTCAAAATAACAGCCACATATCAGATCGCTCAAAGATAAAATTTCCACAAATTTTGTGAAAAAAATGTTACTACATGGGGAAAAGTTCTTAAATAAAAAGGTGTGTAGGAAAGTAGAATTTTAGGCTTTTATGAAAATTTTTGCTTTTTAATCAGTGGCAGATTTGTTATTTGATGTCCTTTTAGAGAAGAAGTTTATGAGACTTTTTTTTATCAACTATACACATCTCAGAAATGCCAAGGAATAAAAGAAAAAAAAAGAAAAAAAATAGTAGACAACTTAAAGAAATCTGGGAAGGACAAAACCTCACTTAGGTATTTTAGAAATTTCAGGTTCCCTTATTGGTATTGACTTAGTCATTCTAGGGTCAATTATCCCGAAAGAATGACTTCTTCATAACAAAATATGAACTTTCCAATAATTTGCATGTTCCAGAAATCATAGCTTTTCTTGATTACTTCTATGTTTAGGTCTGTTGGGGTCCAAACCACAAAGTAATACCTTTTCCTGTCGGCGATTTGTAGTTGCCCTTGGATTTGGAAGTAATAGTTATTTTTCAGTCTCAACTTTTTTGTATTTGGATCTATACAGTACTTCTTGATTTAGTTGGATGCTTCTGTGGTAATCATGTTTTTCGCTGATTCAGTTAACTTTATTTCAATTATTGCATCATCTCCGATTAGTCCATCGGGAGAAGCTCCTAGAAAACCATAAGTTTTGTGGCCAAACCACAAGGATTGACCTGTAAGCCAGTGGTACGTTTGAAATATTTCTTATCAATACATTCATGTTTGCTTCCATATTCCACTGCTCGGGAACAATAATTTTCGTCGAGCAGTTTAACTTCTGATGCCTACTTTGACCTTTTATAGTCACACATACATCTTAAGTTGGAAGCAGTTAATCTGTTTTTCTGAGCAGATAACCACTTTTAATCTTCATTTTGTCCTCTTGTATCAATTTCCAATGATATCACCTTGTCACTTAAATTCAACTCTTTGAGTTTTTTTCTTTTTTCAAATCTTCTATTTTATTGTCTTCAATATATATCTAATTGCTTTGCTAGTTCACTATGGTCTTGAGCTCCATTGTTGGCTTTCAGTGATTTCTTTGTTATTCTATTGGAGGGGTCTCACATGTATTCTGAAGCTCTTCGCTCAAATCTGCAGTTTATCTACATTTCGAGAAAAAGTAGAGCTTGCAACTTGCATGGTTGCTGAAAACGTGTAGTAGGCCATTTATTAGATCTTGTTTTAATTGATCTACATTTTCAGTCTCAGCGTTGTGAACAATAGCTCCCTGAGCATCTGTCTTCAACCTTTTGATTGTAGCATGTGAAATAAAAATTTTTACTAACTGCAGAATTATTCTGGAGAGCATATAGATTTTTTGTGTAATTCTTAACTGCATGGTTGACGCATTTAACTTTATGTACCTGGAGTACATAACTGATTTCAAGTTGTAAAGTATGCTTGAATCGCTGTCTCTAATGACTGTGTGATACTGTACTCCATGAAACTCCATACTCTTCCGAAACGATTCAACAATCAAATCCATTTCCATAGTTGGCGATGGACCATCCCAGTTTTTGAAGCAGTTGGAGTGATGATGTTCCAGTTCCTTCTTTTTTGTATACTCATACATGCTACAGTATTTACTTTGGATGCTTACATCTAAGAGCTGCTTTGTTCGTGCACCAATTGCACATGCTACTCCACTGTTTGCATTGCAGCGATACCCATGACTGCGAGATGACCATCCTCCTTTGACAATAACTGTAATGATAGGGATGCCATCTTTGGTGACATCCTTATGTTCTATAGCAATTTCTTGCTCCTTTGCTCCAGCTTCCTTCATTGAGTCAAAGAGCGTATCACACCACTCCTGAAACAAGAAATGAATCATAGTCGGAATGAATTGAGATTGAATAATAAAGAAATGGGCCACAGTGATAGATACGAGTCACTTTGCTGGTTTCCTCCTTTACCTGTTTTACTTCCCACTGATCGTTGACGATTTTTTTATAGGATCAGCTAGACAATAATATAATATTTTTTAATTTTTGTGACAATGATGTAGTTGAATTAAACACAGAAATTTGTTTGACTTTCTCCATTGCCATGGCTTAAAGACGGAAACAGTCATTAACTCCTGAAACGTTGTACTGTAGTGCTTTTTTTTCTTGTACTATTTTACATTTTTCATTCTGTATTTGTGTCGTGTTTTGTTTGTTTTTTGACTTAATAATTTTTCTTAATCGTTGCATAAGTTGCTTCTTGATTAATTTTCTTCTTCTGTTTTGTTTTTTTTTTCTATGTATTTTTGATAATGTCCATTCCTTTATGTTTTATTTTATAAACTGATGATTAGGTGGTTCTTGTCCAGTTACAGGTTGTGTTTGTCTGTTTGTTGTTGAGAAATTTTGTCATATTTCTTCCTGTACTGTCTATTTTGTTTATTATGTTTGTGGATATTTGGTCTTTTTTTGGATATACATACAACAGGATTTTATTTTTAATTTCAAATCCAGTTATTTAATAATTTTTTTCGGTTTTCAATTTTTCAAATAAAATATGATTATTTTTCCATGATTTTTTGGGTGAAATTAATTTCCAACGTTTGCATCATCTTGAATTTTATTCCTCCATGTTTAGCTATACGTTATAAGAACCACTTTCTAGTAAAATTTTAACCTTCAAATTTTTTCTCATAAATATATTTGGCAATGGGGAAACTCCAACAAACTTCAGAGTTAAATATATAATAAAGTATACAGACCCAGCAATTTCATGAGTTCAATAACTCAGAGACTAGATAGACTCTATTGTCCTCTCTATATTCGAGTATTAGCTACATGTTATTGATTGTAGCATCAATGTGAAATTTGTGTTACCATAGACAAGCTGGCTTGGGATTAGGTCCGTGTGTTCTTGTTGGTTTGTTATTGGCACAGAGTCATGTAGAGCATGTCTAATAAACCATGTACAAAAGTTACTGAAATATCCATGTGTTTGAATTGTAACTTTTCCTCGAACACACAAAATTTCTGGGTCTCTAATGTACTCCAGTCATTAGCAATAAGTATCGGGGAGGGCAACATTTCCCACCAATTCTATAACTACTTGCAATACTTTCATATCTAGTTATTAATGTTCAAATTTAATTGTGGTTTTTTGAATTACATTGCATTTGAATGCAAAAATTACAGTATAGTTTTCGTATTTATAACTAAGGTTATAGAAAACATTAATGGAAATGTCATATTTGTGTATACTCGCACGTGTACGTGTGCACATACACAGTATGACAAAGTGAGAGAAACCAGGATAAGATTATAAGTACGTGTATTGGTCACACAATGAGACTCTCCCCTGTTTTGGAAACAGTTGAAACTTCAAATCACTAGGATGACGTTTAGTAGAAATCGTGCCAGTGTTTGGGCATATTATTCACCCTACTAGCTGCTTCTCAGTGCATTAAAATTATAGAAATTGGTATAACAAAATTAGTGAAAATTTCTAATGACACTTTTGCTCGACAATTATATAAAGCATTACAGTTTCACAGATGCAGAATAATGATGCAAGGAATTCATTTCAGAACAATAATGTGAATAAAGTTTTCGAACTTACCTTTCCAAGCTTTAGTTCTGCTAGTCAAAACATTTTTGAGCAAAAAGGTTTAATCTTCATTGTGGTAAAAACTTATTCCATGTTCTCATGTCTACACCTATCAGATACAAATCCCCAGACTGCCTTTTGTGTCAGTGTCAAACTGGTGGCCTCAGTTATCATATGGTGACTGCATTTTACTGCTTTTTTCATGCAGTGAGGGCACTGAAAATCCATTCTCCATACAATATTTGTCACGGACGATGACATTATTGTCATATACCCATCATTACTTTTGGGAGAGCTATATTTGTGCAATTCAAGCATTCGTAAAACCTTTACGAAATGTTGTCCATCTACAATGTAGTTACCCTTTGTTATTACTGCAGTGTTCTTTAAACAAGTTCTAGTAATGTTTTGAAAAAAAAATGTGTACAAGAATAGAAAAGACAGTATATAGATTTTGGTTCAATCTGTTCAGTTCCATATATGTATTTTCTGTGTAGAATAATATCTTGTGTCCTCATTTATAAATATATTTTCTGCACATAGTGAGTTAATCGCTAAGGAATAGTTTTCTAAAACATTCAACAAAATCATACTATTAACAACCAGGGGTATAGCAAAAATTTTTTATTGTGATTGCCTAGTCATACTGTAAAAGGTGAGGGGAACAGGTTCTTCCACAAGACTATGCTATGTTTTAGCAGGCTCGTGAAGCAAGTAAAACAAAGATAAAAATACTACCATAGGAGAAGTAAGGTGATACATTCATCATTATCTCTTTCTTTGGCAACCTACGCATCTGAATAGTGCAAAGAAAAACTATTTTCTTCACCACACAATATAACACGATTTTACGTCATCTAATAGGTGCAAAGAACCACGAGAGATGAAACTTGACTGCTGGCTATAGCACAAATAATTATGTGGTAGAAGTGTATGCATGCCAAGCTCCATACAAATAAAGATTTATCTTAGTCAGTGTATGCCAGGCATCTCTGCTTATTATAAAGCTATGCCACTGGCAGCATTTGTCTACATAGACATGGGTTTACATGTACCTATAAATATTGTCTAAATAAACACTCTTGAACAAAATATGTTTTTTATTAATTTTGAACTACAATAAAACAATCTTATTGAGTTTTGGACAATATGCTTTATTTATATTTAAAAAATTATTGCACTCATATTTCTATGCATGACTGATCTACATAATTTATTTTGATTTCATGTACCTTTTATAAAAAGCAATGAGTCTACCCAAAATTTCTCACACTTTTACAAAAGAACCATGTAAGAGATTGTTTCTTGCAGAGCTATACAGCCATCGAATCCGGCCCTCAAGCTGCATGCGGCTGCTGCTGAGTAACCGAGAGACATAGACAAAGTGGCATATATGGATGGGGCATGTGCCGCTCACTAGAAAATTTTCTGGGAAACATGACACCAGAAAGTCTTCACTCGCAACCTTCGCCTCTGCCCTCCTTCATTTTTCCTCTCGTAAGCCATGCCCTTCCCTTGCTTCGCAACAACTGTTACTATTGTCTTATTTTCCAGTTTTATTTCATATACTATTTTTCTCTTTACGCTCATATATTGAGAGCAATTGAAATTCTTCTTGATGTATTGTTCTCTGGCCAGATTACATATCATCCTATTAGTCAAGGTTTAAAGAAAAAAATTGATTTTTAGGATTTTACATGTGTGCACTAATGTTTTCGCTTGTTTCATACAGGTGAGACATAATTAGCTCAGTTATTGTACAGTAAAGGGACCAGCTACAGTTTTTACACTGAAAATTAGGTCACTCATTAAAGAGAAAATTGCTTAATAAAATTGACTTATTTTGGTGCTGCGACATGGTGGCGGAATTTAGAACTAATCAAGGGATACGCAGCCTTAATAACCTAACTTTGTGTTACGGGTGTGACACCGCACATAACACAAAAAATAACTTCCTGTAAATTTATAAGTTATTGAAAACAGATAACGTAGTTTGTAAAGCACTTTTGCAAGAGTATTTAGCCTGCACACACAATTGTGGATTGATTTCAAATGACTCACAAAAAAACTGAACTTCAGTAAAGATTTTAGAGCAAACTGCCATTACATTATTGTTCATCCACATTCGTATACATTAACTTGATCACTGAATTCATAAAACACTATTCCTTACACTTTTGATTGCAGGTTGAGGAAGAATGGAAGAAATCTGTTCAAACTGTACCTATGATACATCAGTTTCATCGGTTTTAAAGATCTTGCCTGGTTCACCAACTGTTCGCATGCACATTACATTCACTTCTCCATCGTCTTTTACCCCACTCTGTGCTACAGCTGCATATCTGTATTTGGTTTGCATCTTTTTATTGGTAGTCAAGAACTCAACCAATAAAAATATACCTGGTTTTATAGCATCAATTGCTGGCTCTCCTGAAACCATTTTTACCGATTACATGGCACCACTAGAGCACCATTACTACTGTCAGAGTATATGTCTGAACACTGTAATTTAAAAATTTTATATTTTTCAAGATCGGATTGAAATGTAAATCCAACAATAAAATGGTATGTATTGTATCCCTTGAAAAATGCTTAAATTGTAAGCCTTTAATTGTCTTCACATATTTTCCCATTGTTTGTTCAGCATGCCTTTGTTCTCTTCTATTTCATGTGGTGATACAAATAAGACTCTAATTGAAGGAAGTGTTGATCTTGCACTCAAGAGAAAGTCATTTGCAGAATTAATAGTAACTCTTCATTGCTTTACCTGGTTCCAGACTGCACATTTTGTGAGACCACCGATACCATCAACTGCTCCCTTGCCATGGGAAGTAGCAAAAAAAAAAAACCATTTCCCATCCAAACAAAAATCGTGAGGCATGAAACACAAGTTGGACAAAGTAAACTGGTTTTTGAATTGTGCTGCACAACCGTATGAAAAAATTTTTGACTGTCCTCAAATTAGTTGCAGTTCTTCGATGATCTTTTTCATAAAGCAAATTTATCATGTTGCAAATAATTGCCTACAATTGCAAATGAATGTGTGGCATTGTTAAGCCATGCAGAACCAGTGAAAATGGTTATTTAGTTATGGCTCTAATTCTCACTCTGTATTTCATCCTGTGACGTTGCCATATAATTTTCAGCAAAATCCACCTGCAAAATGACTTAATCCTCCGTTAAATTTTTATCTTTTTAAAGGTTTGTGACTGTATTTGTTTGACAAAACAATGTTTCTTAAATTTTGTTAACTGTGACTGCAGCTCATTTACTGCATCCTTTACCAATCCTTCAATTTCAGTTCTTTCCACTGTTTCCTCTGCACATTGTTGCAGTGAATGTCTTTATCAATTGTTGAGTGCAGATCGTACATACAGTTATTGCACTTATTAATCATGTACTTCTCAACTGTTGAATTACAAGTCCTTTCTATAAGCTGAGCACATGGGCTTCAGAAATGCGGATCAAGTTTATTTATCGACTCCACAAGAAAATTAAAATTTGCATGAAGTTTGCAAATACAAACACTGTGCAGCATTTCTGTTGACAGAAGAATGTGTTTTGGACTTAGGTCATAGAACTTTAATAGTTTAATTCTAACATTTAGGTGTTCAGATATGAACAGTTTATATGCCTCTTTTACAGTCATGATCATGTTGC
This sequence comes from Clitarchus hookeri, assembly GCA_002778355.1. NCBI lineage: Eukaryota > Metazoa > Arthropoda > Insecta > Phasmatodea > Phasmatidae > Clitarchus > Clitarchus hookeri. The sequence continues at coordinate 1,186,730 of NQII01000121.1, read as the reverse complement.
GCTTTTGGCATAATATGTGTTGGCCAGTTTGTAGATCTTTAACAGATTTCACATCTCTGATACCTGGAGCTTGACGGCTTATATCATCCTGATTTAAAAATTGGTGAATTTTCAAAACTACATTATCATCAACAGCTGCAACATTTTTTCTATTTCCTCTTGCTGTAAAATTTATTTTTTTCAGTTTCAGGCATGATTTCACTCAATATTTTTCTTACAACTGCTGTCATTTTTCTTGGGCTAAAGGGGAATGCTTTTTTTACCCTACTTACAGCTTTCCCTAAGGATTGAGGGCATCTGTAAGAGCCTAGTTTTAATGAAATCTCGCTGCTTTTCTAAATTTTTTCCTCCTTACTTTGCCTGCACTGTCTTTGTCTTTAAGTATCATTTAATCTCTTTTTCTTCAATTTGCTTATGTTTCCCCAACATAACTGCTCTCGCTTCCTTCTTTTCCTGTCTCTCTCTCTTTTTCTAAGTGTGACTTGTTTGTTTCATCAGCTTTCTGCCTCTCTTAGTTTTCTCATTCGTTCGGGTGAGGTTGTCTTCACCATTTCTGGAAACAATTTAATTTACCTTAACAGTTTAATCCAGACATAAGTTGTATACCAGTAGTCTGTATTGATTTTAACTTGTAACATTTGAAAAATTATATTAAATTCAAATTTAGAGTAAAATCAGTAATAGTGATAAAGAACTGCATATACCTAAACAAATTATATAGGCAAGAAATTCCTGTACACTTAGGCTTGTTAGTTGAATGAATCTCTTAACCTAAAAATGATACTTCTTAAAGGCACTGAATTTGTTACAGGTGTGACAGATTTAATATTTAAAATATCTTAAAATGAGATACTGTTATGGACCTGATTATTTAGGAGTACATTTTTATTTAATATATTGATACTTCTACCACAATATTACATCAACCACATACGTTGTTACATGTTTATACAAACTTTTACTTATTTTTTGTCACAGGTGTGACAATGAAACATGATCTTTTTGAACAAGGAGTAATATCTAAAAGAATACTTTTGAAAATAATATGCACATTCACCTAGAATAGTAACTAATTTCATACTAGATTCCACAAACATAACATTGCACCATACACGAGAACAGTAAGTCAGGTATACCAACATTGAGTTTGAAACTTTTTTCATACCATAGAAGTTCCCTTACTTTCAGCTGTCATTTATTTCATAATTTTAATAGATTTAATTCTTTTTTGCAGAGGTATTTTCATTACGTTCCTTGTTACATTCAGTAACAATCAATTGAAATTATTTAAAAAATTTATGTTGAAGCTCAGTTTTTCATGGGCCCCAAAAGGCTTATCGTGGCACCATGCGACAGCTGGTCTTTGTCATCACCGCCACCCACTATCATATCACAACTCTGTCTCTTTCCAACACTTCGCTCACGCAATTCAAAGAAGCAACATGTAACACTGCCCCCTCCTCAAGTCTGTTTGTATCAAACCGACTCTGCAACATCAAGACTATCCTAGAGTGCCAGTTGGTCAATGTGGACAACCTTCGACTTCCCTTGACAACAAATTTGAAAGACCACATTATTAATTTTATTCAGAATCCTGTAGGGGCCTTCCCAACATTTCTGTAGCTTCGGGCAGTACCCTTTTCGCCTCTGTGGGTTGTACAGCCACACCAGTTGTCCTTGAAATACCTCGTCTGACATTCTCCTTTTATACTGTCTCTTCATCCCTGTCACTATTTATTCTAAGGTGCTGTTGAGCCTAATCTTGAATGCCAACTAGTCTGTTACGTAATTCGCTGGCATAATCAGGCACTGCAGATTCCACTTCTGTCAGTTGGCCAAACAGCAGGTTACTAGGAAGGCATAGCTCTCTTCTAAACAGCATCCATGACTGCTCTATCCCTGTGGACTCGTGAACTGCCGAGTGGTAAACAAGGAGAAACAATGGCACCTTTGAATCCCACTCCTTTTGGTTGTCTGCCACAAAGATCAACAGGTACTGCTCAAGAGTGTGGTTAAGCCTCTCGACCATTCCATCCGACTGAGGGTGTAAGGCTGTAATCCTAGTCATTTAATCCCCAGAATCTTTGTTACCACCTAAAACACCACAGCTTCAAAGTTTCTTTCTTGATCAGAATGTAGTGCTAGTGACACCCCAAACCTCGAGAAGATGTGTTCTATATGTGTATCTGCCACAGCATATGCTTTTTGATTTGGGAGGGGAATGATCTCAGGCCACTTAGTAAAATAATCTTGGGCCACTAGGAGATATCAAATACCTCTATCTGTGGCAGTCAAAGGGCCCAGAATATCTACTGCCATCCTCTCGAATCGAATGGGGCTCCAACATTGTATTTCAGGAGGTGACCTTGTCTGCTGGTCCTTGGGCCCTTCCTTGCATTACAGGTTTTGCACAGTCAGCACCACTTCTCAATGTCCTCCTGACAATGAAGCCAATAGAATCTCAGTCTAACTCTGTCAAGGGTCTCATTAACGCCAAAGTGATAACTGGCTGCCCCATTATGCAGTTCCTTTAAGTCTTCGGGAACCCTGCATTCTGAAAGGACTAACTGTAAGTGTGTACATTTTCCATCATTACTTTCACAGTTTCTGTAAAGCACGCCATTCTTCAATATGAGGGAATTCCATTGTGCCCAGTATGCTTTGACTGCTGCACTCAAGAGTAGATATCTCTTCCTGTTTTGGTCGACAGCCAGTTTCTTTCCTAGTAATGGCTGCAAAGTGTTATTATTCAGCTGATCTTTCCTAATATCCTCATCACTCCAGGTAGGTGAACCATCACAAGATAAAGAACTTTGAATTCTTGTCCTTCGTACCTTCAGCGATTCACCAATCTTTTCTTCCTGGCGTTCGCAATGACAACAGAATGGCTCACGTGGCATCGTAAAAAGTGTATCTGCAGTGCTGTGAAGGTGTCCAGATCTAGGTTGTATTTCAAAGTCATGTTCTTGAAGATGCTCGATCCACCAGGCTATTTGAACTTCAGGGTTCTTGAAATTTAGTGAAATTTAGCCAGCATAATGAAGCACGGTCAGTTCTAAGATTTAAATGTTAGCCATAAAGGTAGGGGTGAAAGTTTAAATTGCCCACCATGACCAGAAGCTCTTTGCGTGTTACAGTAATTTCTCACAGGCTTATGTAATACCTTACTGAAGTATTCTATTGGCAGGGCTCATAAAAGTCACTTTTTAAACTTTTTTGAGCATAGTCACATTTGGTCACTTTTTTTCCTATAATCATCATTGGTATTTTATAATTCTCACAAGAATTCATCAGACAGTTTATAACTACTGTGAAATCGTATTTTTATATGTACGGGTTTTTTATTTTGCATCACTTTTGTTTACTGCTTTTCTATTATAAACTATTTTTGCCAGATGAAAATCTTGCTGCTTACTGTGGGTTGCCAATTTTGAGTATTAACCTTGCCCTAGTGAACATATTGTGAGGGGTATATTTTATGCTCCAAACTTCTGTAACCCTGTCTGTTGTAGCATTTTTTTTTACAGGAAAACATTGAGTCTTTAATTTTTCTAATCTTTTGCATTTCTCAAGGTTACAATACACATAGTAACTTTGTGTTTTATATGTTGTACTTACAAAATTAATATAATATAAGGTTCTAGAAACAAGCCATTTGATTGTAAGTGCGAAGTAGTTCTCTGTTCTTTACGAGTGTATTTTGTTTCTATTTATTGAGTGTATTTATGAGTTTAGTTTATATTCTTTTATAGAAGCATTATAATTTTAGGTTATTTGTACATTATTTTTATTAATAATATTTCATGTTAATTGTGATTTACTCTTCATGTTATAGATGTTCTTCCAGTGAAAGATGGGGAAGTGTAAATTTCGTGAAGCTTGGCTAGATAAAGATGACAGTCAGGGTGAGAGAATGGGGTAAAAGGAAAAATGATGATGAACTTTTTTGTATGGTTTGTCAACAGACTATTAATATAAACAAAGGATTTCAGGTAGTTACCCAACATGCAGCTTTTATGAAACACAGGCAGGAGATAGAAACGAAGTTGGCCTCCAATCAACTTCATCTTCTGCCCCTTCCTAGTTCAAATATTGTTTCTAGTGAACAATGCTCAGTGCTGAAAGTATCACAGCATGTATCATTTCCATCTTGTGCATCAATTGTGTTGTATAATTCTCGAGAAAACAACAGCTGCAGAACTTATATGGTGTATGAAGTATATAGCTAGTGATTATTCATTTTCATCTTGTAGTGGACTATGTGAAACATTCCAGGTAATTTTTCATTCTAGCAATATGGAAAGTAAATATATTTTTTTGTATTCCTTGCAAATGGTAAAGATATAAACTTACTGCACTTAATAAAAGAAACACTACTGTTATATAAATGGTACAGTATATAATTTGAGGTGCTCTATAATACCAAAAATGTGTTGCGTGAATTTTGCTACTTTTTTAGTGCTATTGTGCTGTTATCTTTCAGGTAATGTTTGGTGACCCAGTGCCACAAGACTTTTCTCTTGGCAGCAGTAAAGTTCATTACCTGATAACTAATGCATTGGCACCATATTTCAAGAAGCTCCAGGTACAATAAATGGAAGGGTATTTCTTCACACTGTACTACAATGAAACCACCAATACTGCGGGCATGAAAAAACTCCAAAATTGTGTTAGGTACTGGTCACGTAGAGATAATAAAATTGTTTGTCAGCACTTGGAAACATTTTACATCACTACAGCCACTGCTCAGTTCTTACAGACAAGATAAATTATGCCATGACCAGTGCTAGTCTTCCTTCAGCCAACCTTCATATGCTTAGTTATGATGGACCTAATGTCAACAAAGCTGTTACTCGTATCATAAATAATCACCTTGTATCAAGTAGAAAAAAAACATTTAATAGATATAGGGACATGTAATAATTCACACTGTTCATAAAGCTTTTCTCAAAGGCCTTGAAAAATTTGGAAAATATGTCTGTGATCTTGTTTTCGCACTTCACCATTTCTTTCATGGTTGGCTATCTCATTGGGTTGATTACTGCAAAATTCAGGCCAGTTGAAATATTCCACCTCATCAGTTCATTAATCATGGTTCTAGCAAGTGGCTCACATTACAGGCAGCAGCTGAGAGATTACTAGAGCGGTGGAATGCTGTAGTAAAATATTTTCTGGACTTCATCCCAAGAAAGAAACATGATATTGACGCTACTCGCTCCCTGTTATATACAGTATGATTCATAGGGTTCGAGTTACCTCTCTGGCACAGACTATGAGCACCTTGAGTGTTGAGCGTTGAAACCTCGGGTAATGCTTTGTCTCTTTTTCTCTGCTCTATCTCTCTGTGTGGCCTTAAGGGCAATGCGTCGTTGGAGGTAATTTGGAGGCTTATTTTACTCTTGTCTTATCAGGGTGCCTGTCGTCCTTTGCGATGAGGGAGGAGTAGGAGATGTCACTGTTCTTACCAGGGGAGACGTGGGTCTGCAACTGATGGCGGCTGCGATGTAGGTGTGCTTCCTCCTTCTGTTGCAGTCCCTCCCAAAAGGGGGAGGGGGGAAGCAGTAATTACCAAAAGATCGGATAAACTGAATTTAACTAATTAAATACACTAGTCCAGTTATCCTACTAATATTATAAATGCGAGAGACTGTGTGTGTGTGTGTGTGTGTGTGTGTATATATATATGTGTTTGTTGCCACTCAGCTCCATAGCGGCTGAACGGATTTTGATAAAATTTGGTCTGTAGGTACTTTAGGTCCTGGAATAGGACAAAGGATACTTTTTATCCTGGTAAATTGTACGGGTCCTGAGGAATAAAAACAAAGCGTAATTCTGCAACGGCTGGGAACATGACCGAACTCAGCTCTATAACGGCTGAATGGATTTTGATGAAATTTGGTATGTATATACTTTAGGTCCTGGAATAGGACATAGGATACTTTTTATCCTGGATAATTGTACGGTTCCTGTGGTATAACAACAAAACATAATTCTGCAACCGCTGGGAACGTGACAGAAATATTTTTTTCCTCTGGTGTCAGTGTTTATCAGACCGCCCAAGGACCTCTGAAATGGCTTAACGACTGCTATCAATTGATAACTACCGGGACAGAATATTTAACTTGCCCTCTGAAGCCCGGAAGCGCTCAGATGTTATGCCACTAAACTGTCACCCATCCAAATGTCTGCCACTGGGAACGATGCTTAACTTTGGTGATCAATTGAGATCCCTCAGCCAAGCGCAAAAAGTAGTACCTAGGTACACTTATTTTTAAAGCTACAACTTGATGAAATTCACGTTTTTATTTTCATATATCAAAAGTTTAAATGTGGTAACTACGCTATAGTTGCACAGATACACACCAAAAACAATATTTTACTTCTTGGCTATCGGGTAAAAAATATTTCCTTCCTTTTGGGTTGCCTTAATCAGTTAAAAATCTAGGCCAATATAGTGTAGTATAATTTTATAAGTATGTTTTCACATAAATTAATTGTCTTTTCCCAATTTATTAATTAGTGTATCACTGTAAAACTCTATTGTACCCGGACGAAGCCGGGCCGGTTCACTAGTTAGTTATGTAACATACTTTTATTTGTCTTAAAACAGACACACTGCCTGATTCTCTACCCACCAGATTAGGGGCCTTAAGAGCGGTATCAAATACTAATGTTACTAGGAGCGTAATCCCACTGACTATCTTGATAATTAAGGATGTTAGGCGTCTGACACACAAATACTCAAGACGTCTCTTGAGCGATGAACGTCGGCACTAAGCTGATAGTGGCTCCTTCTGGAGTTGCTCCGGCGGTAGGTTGAGGTTAGGTCAGCTGTGTGGCCCTTCATGGGCTCTCAACTGGGTCTCGTCGGCATGGCGGTCGTAGCTGGTGACTTCCTCTGGTGCTGGAACCCTTTGGCGGTGTGGTGGTTTCAGCTGGCGTCTTTCTTCGTGGCTGGATCTCTTCGGTGGTGTGGAGGTCTCTGCTGGATTCACCTGACCTTGTTCTGCTCCATTGTCTGCTTACGGATTGCCTCGCCACGCACTGGGACCTGGACAGTGTGCAGGGAGAAGGACCCCGTTGCCATCCTCTCGTCCTGGTGCCCTGGGGCCATCTACAGACTTCTGCGGGCCCTTGTCATCGGGCAGGCTGTGGTCCCTCTGTACTTCTTCTCTTCCTCCATACTCATTCAGTTTGGTTCTCCGTCGGTGCTAGTCGTAAGGGGTGCCTTTGTGTTACCTCATACGCGTTGCTTGCTTCCTTCCACACTCTATCTCCCATGTTCCATCACTCGCGGTTTCCACTCTCTTCCTTGCTCTCCCTTTCTTACCTGCTTGCACTTCCTCTTTTGCTCTTCCTTTCTCGCTCGCTTCCACCCACTTTCTCCTCCTCATTCGCTCTCTGTCTCCAATCGCTTCCTTGTTCTCACCTTCTCGCTTGCTGCCATCCCATTCTCTTGCACCCTCCTTCTCGTTTGCTCTCCCCTCCTGGCTTGCTTCCACTCGCGTTCTCGCTCTCTTCTCGTTTGCGCTCCCGTTCTCGCTTGCTTCCACCGCCTCTCTCGCTCTCTCTTTCTCACTTGCTTGCACCTCCTCTCTCACTCTCTCCTTCTCGCTCGCTCACACGTTTGGGTTGTTGGTAAGATGGTCCTACTGAGGCCCCTGGTACCGTTACCGGCTGGCGTGTTTGTGTGAGTGTCCTCGGGACTTGAATTATAAGGTAGGGCTCCATTGGGGTAAGGGCAGTGGTGGCTGTGCGGCTTTATCCATTTTACCCTCTATCTCCACGTTATTGTCTACCATCCTCTGGTCTAGTGGCATAGTACGGGTTTCCTCTGGGTCGTCCCATGGTGACAGTGCTGGAATCCCAGGGGTGCTACTGGAATACGACAGGGTTTCAATAACCGTATCTGGTGAACATCGGGCGCCCTAAGTTGTCAGGTTGCAGCTTTGTTGATCCCCATCGCGGAGGCAGAATCCCTACTTCTCCTCCTTCAGCGGTTGGAGTAGGGAGGTGCAATTTGTTGGGCTGTGTCCCCTCTGGTTTGGATTCTGGGTATTTGCCTTCAGCGTCGAACCCACAGTCATTTTGGAGTCTGTCTTGGACGGACCTTTTCTTTGGGGCCGTGGATGTGGAGTTTGGGTATACGTTGTATCTGGTTCCTTGCCACCTTCCGGATTTTTCCCATCTCATCCTCCGCCCAAAAGACATTTCCTTGTTGCCCAACTACTATGTACGGCCCTTTCCATTTAGGTACAAATCCCTCACAGACTATGTCACTGACTTGGTTCAAAGGATGGTTGCATAGTAATATGTGACTACCGTCGGGTAAGTGATGTTCAATGGTCGCTTGTTATGGGTACTTACGCTGGATATACCTTTGTTGTTTTCTCTGAGCTACCCCTGTTCTCTGGATCACCGTTCTTATTTCTTCGGGGGCAGGAAGTTCTGTAGGTTCGGTTTCCCATTGCCACTCCCTGGGTGGTTGGAGGTTATGTCCTAGTATCAACTGGCTAGGAGAAGTTCCAATGGCGTCATTGTGCCGTTGTCACAATGTATACAGGATTTCCTGTAGCTGCGTATCCTATTGTGTATGATTGTTGCTCATTATTATGCAGATGTTCTGTTTGAGCTCTTGGTTCTGGCGTTCAGTAGGGTTGGCCTGTGGGTGGTAGGCTCTAGTTGTCCAACTTTCAGCCCCCCACATCTTGCATGCTTTCATCCACCTTATGCTCGTAAACTGAGCTCCATTGTTGATTAACACATATTTTGTATGTCCCCATCGTGGGAAGACCTCTCGCTCCATCTGTCGATAGTCGTGATTACTTCCTGATTGGGTAATGGGATAATTTTCGTCCATCAAGAAATCTGGTCCGTCACTACCAGGAGGTATCTCATTCCTTGGTGGGTGCGTAGGTAGGGGCCCATGATATCTGTGGCTATGTGGGTCCATCACATTTTCAGATGACGGGGTGTGTATCGCATCTTCAGTATTGGGCAGACTTTGTTTCCACAACAAGTCCGGCATTGGGCGACGTATTTTCTAACATTGTCGCTGATTCCTTCCCACGTGTACCTGTTGGTCAGGGCCCTTAAGGTGTCCTGGAATCCAGGATGTCCTACGTGGAGGTGATCATGGTGGTGCTCACAGATACTGGTTCGTAGCTCGCAAGGGACCCAGATTTTCCACTGATTTGTTCGCATGTGCCGTCTCACCCAAATTATGCCATCTTTTACCTCATACTGTTCGGAATGTTTTCTCAGTAATTCCCATAACTTGGAGTCGGCTTGCTGATGTCTCGTAAAAGACACTTGTTTTCACGGAACTTGACTAGCTGTAGCTTCGTGTTATCTGGCTGTGGTAGTTTAGGGGGCGAAGGGGGCAGCATTCGTTTCCAGTCATCAGCTCCTCTCTCCTTGGCTGGGAATCTGCCGTTGGCGGGATAATGCATCTGGCAACTTGTTGGTCGAACCCAGGCAATACTCGATTGTGAATGAAAATCCTATTAGAAATAAGGCCCACGTACCGAATTTTGCCTTTTTGCTACTCATGGTTTTAGCCTTATTGTTGGTTCTGAGGATGAATGGTCGGTCATCTAGGTAATAGCAGTATTTGCAGACAACCCAAATAACCGCCAGGCGCTCCTGCTAATTACTATGGTAGCGGTGTTCGTCTCGTTAAGCATGGTGCTGGCATATGCTATAATCCTCCATTGGTCCTGTGAATGTTCGTGGTACAGGATCAATCCCATTCTAGTTCTGCTTGTGTATGTTTGCAGGATTAATGGTAATTATGGCAGAGGCTGGTAGAGCATGTGTAGGTGGCAATAACTTGCCTTCAATTTGCGGAACGATTCCTTGTGTCGGTCGGTCCACTTGCAGCGAGTGGTTTTGGGTAGGAATTTGTTGAGAGGGGCCATAAAGATGGTGACATCTTCTTCGAAATCTCGGAGCCCTAGGAATCGCTTCAATTGTCTTCAGTTGGTTGGTACTCCAGCCTCCTCAATCTCTCACATCTTCTTTGGCTTTGAATAATTCCCATCCAGGGTAATTATATGTCCTAAGTATGTTATCCTGTTTTCCTCGAAGTGGAACTTCTCTAGTTGGCAGGTAATGTTATGTAGTTCATATTGCTCCAGGACTTCTTGCAAGTGTACCTGGTGTTTCTCCCATGTTCTGGAATATACGATCACATTGTCCAAGTAAGCCAGATAAACCTTGCAATTATAGAATGTCAAAATCACGACTGATATCAATCACTGGAAGGTGGTGGGTGCGGTTTTGTAACCCGAAGGGCATTATGCAAAACTGCAGCATTTTGCCTTGTGGGGGGGGGGGTAAACACCTTGTATTTCCTGGACCCTGAGTGTACCGGGATTTGCCAGTACCCACTGCGCATGTCTAAAGTGGAGAATATGCGAGTGTCTTCTAGGTGGCCGAGCGCATTAGCCAGGTTTATAGTTGTGGGTGCTATCGGGTACGGGACATCATTCAAAGCCTGGTAGTTGACACAAAAGCGGAGCTCCCTATCCTTCGGCACAAGCATTACTCTGGCATTATACAGTGAGTCGGTCAGCTCCACTATTCCTTGCGCTTTCATCTCGGCTAACTGGTCTAATATTATCTGCATGCGGTAGGCTGACAGGTTGCCTGGTCGGCAGTATATGGTATGATGATCTTATTACCATATTTCATGCTATATGGTGGTGGTCTGATTTAATCAGCCGGTATGTTCGAATATGGCCACATGGGTTTTGAGTATCTGCAATAGGGTCCTAAACTTGTTGGCTCCTTCCTAGTTGGTGGTTGACCTCACTGCAGATTTCTTTTTCTATTTGCGGGTTTGCTGAGCCTTCCCAGTTTATGGCCATTCTATCCTGCTTGCCTAAATATAGTCTCTGTTATCGGCAGTTGATTATATAGCTTTGGTTTGTTGGCCACGGTTGTCTGAGGATAACCTCTTCCCCTAAATGCGGGGCACAAAATAATTCTGGTTCTACTGTTTCTATACTTGTGGAGACCAGCAACGCGACAATCCCAAGGCCAGTCAGGTCTCAGACTGGGCCATTTGGTTTATTTGGGAGCTTTCCTTTATCTGGGTTTTCTGTTCTGGTGTTAGCAGCTGGCTTTAAATTAAATTTGTGGTTGTAGTGGTGTCCATAACGGCCTTAATATGGAGGTTGTTGATTCGGATCTCGATCCGAGGGGCGTGTGCTCCAGGCTTTAGATCACTTAAGGTTAAGATTGGTTCCACCCTATCACTTATGCCAGGGGTGATGGGCTACTCGATGTCCTGGCGGCGGCATTTCCCAACCCTGCTTCTCATTGTTCTGGTGGCTCCCCTTCCGTGTCGTGATGTGAGCAACTGGATCGGCAATAGCCTGGTCCTTAGTGACTTTCTCTCTAGCGGCTGCAATGAAGGCTTTCACTTGTGGGGCAGTCGTGATGTAGGTGCCTCTCTGAACAGTACCAAAACCTCAGCAAGGATCTCCACTCTTTGCTTCTGGCACATTTGATATTCTCTGTTGTTCACACCGGGAAGGGCGCCTGGGGAAGGGGGGGGGGGCACGACAGGCATGACAGAGCATCTGCCTTTTCTTGCTCTTGGTAATTGAGTTCGGTTTCGCTTGTTCTCTCCACTAGCTCCTTTATCATGGTTGCCCGCGTGTGATGGGTACTTTTTATGTCTTGTATTAACAATTTCGTAATCATATGTACACCCCCTGTCTTGGTCTCTTCAGGAGCGATTCGGGAATACATCTGCGCTTTTCTCTGAATAAATATCTCCACTTCCTCCTGTTTTCGCTATTCATGCATGCAGAACTCTATGCGCATGGCGGTGAGTACGTCTTCCCCAGCGATCTTACTGTTCAGGCGAGCAGCGAATTGGTCCCTAGTCGTTACAAATTTGCTGTACCGATTCCACTAGGTAAGGGTGGCGCCCTTTAACTTGTCACGTACCTTCAGCACCTATCGCTTGTTGGGAACCCCACCAGCCTTGAATCCGTGCTCACAAGTATTGATAAAAAACTTGAGGTCTTCATGGGGCCTTCCTGAATATTCAGGCAGTACTATCACCTCGGGTATTCTATGTTCCTGTTCCGCTCTGCTAATTGAGGGCTCGGCCGGGGTTTGAAAGGCGTTCCCATTCTACTTATCTTTGTCATACCTCACAGTAGTATACCATGCCTCTTGTGCTATTGGCATCGTCGGGCCATCCCAAACAAATATGGTGGAACATCTGCGGACATGTTGCACATTGGGTTCGTCGTGTGTTGTGTCCCGGGCATCTAAGTAGGTCGCAGTGCATTTGCTGCTGCCGGCAAAGGAGACAATGTTGCTCTATCCCTTTGGTTGGTCTGAATGTGTCTGGCCAGCCGATATACTCATAGCAATAGCGCTGTGGACAGTGGCTGCATGTGATCGTGTACAGTCCTGTTCCACGGCACTGGGAAGCATAGTATTGCTCCAGCTGGTAACTTCATATGGGACCTCTTCCCTCGCCCGTCCGTAGGTTGTTTCGGGTTATTTTGGATGGGTTTACTTAAGTTCTCGCATCTCTCCTCCCCTGTCCTATGGTACGCATTTCCTCCATACTGCTTGCCCGCCTACTATCAAGATTCCTTGTCTGCAGGCCTAGTTCAATCGACTCGTCTCTGGCTAATTGGTTATTGGGCGCCACTGGGCTTTATTCATGACTTCCCGAAGTCTCACTGTACATTCTGACTAGCTCGGCAGGAGCGAGACCCCTTCTCTCGGGTATCCTGTAGTCTGGTTCTGTTCTTCTGCCTACACAGAATTCACTATGACCTTGCCAAAAATAACTTGAATCTTCTCGCTCCCTGTGATATACAGGTTGATTCGTAGGGTTCAAGTTACCTTTTTGGCGCAGTCTACGGCCGCCTTGGGTGTCGAGGGTTGAAACCTAGTCTCCTTTTCTCTTCTCTATCTCTCTGTGTGGCTTTAAGGGCAATGCATTGTCGGGAGTAATTTGGAGGCTTATTTTACTCTGTCCTACCAGGGCGGCTGTTGTCCTCTGCAGTGGGAGAGGGGTAGGAGGTGTCACTGTTCTTACCAGGGGAGAGGTGGGTCTGCAACTGATGGTGGCTGCGATCTAGGTTGTGCCTCAAAACTGTGGTCCCTCCTCCTGTTCCAGTCTATACCACAAGGGGGGCAGGGGGGGGAGGTGAAGAAGCGGTAATTATCAAAAGCTTTACTAAACTGAATTTAACTAATGAATATGCCAGTCCAGTTATTAGTTATGTTTGTAACATAGTTTTATTAGTTGTAAAACAGACAACACTGCCTGAGTCTCTACCCAGCAGGTTAGGGGCCTTAAGGGCGGTATCAAATACCAATGTTACTAGGAGCATAAACCCATTGACTATCTTGATAATTAAGGACTTTAGGTGTCGGACACACAAGTACTCAAGACGTCCCTTGAGCGATGAACACCGGCACTAAGCTGATTGGCTCCTGCTGGAGTTGCTCCGATTGTAGGTTGAGGTTAGGTCAGTTTTGTGGCCCTTCATGGGCTCTCAACTGGGTCTCGTCAACGTGACGGTCGTAGCTGGTGGCTTTCTCTGGTGCTGGAACCCTTTGGCAGCGTGGTGGTCTCAGCTGGCGTCTTCCTTCGGGGCTGGATCTCTTCGGTGGCGTGGAGGTCTCTGCTAGCGGCTTCCTTCGGCTCTCAGACTGTTTGGTCATCACAGCAGGGCTGGAGCATGGACTCCAGTAGGCAACCTCTTCCTTGAGGTCGCCGGCATCAACTGTCGTTTGGACGGCGCGTCTCCACATATATCTTTGCGTTGAGCTTCGCGTGCCGCTGCCACAAGCACTGAGTGCAACACCTTCCTTACTCCGCCACTGTGAGGCCGCATTTGCTCGTTACTGGGTCATCGAGCCTCATGGCAATGCGCCTTGCAGAGCTACGAAGTTACGGCGGGTTGCATCGCCACCCGCTCAGGCGCGGAACACGCGGACTCGTGTACTATTCTCTCTTTGGGAGTGCTGGTTTGCGATGGTGGGGGTATGACAGCGGCACTTTAGAATAAAAGCAGTATGTGGCACACGTCAATATGACCTCAAAACCAAGTTTCACAAAGATTGTACGGCTACTGAAGAAACCTAAATTGAAGGCTGAAGTCATGTTTGTAATTTCCACTGCTGCTGTTTTAGCCGCACAACAGAGTTTTTTGCAGAAGAAAGAGCCACTTGTTCATTTGTTGTATTGCAATATAAATTCTCTAGTGAGAACATTACTTGGCAAAATATGCAAATTACAATCTTTGAGAGCACTTGAACCTGAGAATTATGAAAGTATGTTCAGGTCAGAACATTTACTTCTGGTTACTGACATTGTGCTTAGTCATAACATCATTAAAGTCTTGACGGCTGTAACAGAAAAAGACAAAAAACACTTTTTTGTTTCCAGGCTCAAAAGCATTATACTGAAGGCATAAAGCACGTGATAAAAAATCTTAATTGTCTTCTGCACTGGTTAGTAGTTTATCCTGCTTCCAGCCTTATGAAAGGCTTTCTACAAAGAGCTGTTCCTGTATTGTTGAAGTTGCATGAGTAATGCCATGGGAGGTGCCCACAGATGCGTTGTTAGATGAGTGAAAATTGTTACAATTTGATTTTGATGAAGAGGGATCCCGAATTATGCGTATTGATTTGTACTGGTTTCAATTTATGAGAAAGAAAGATCTCAATGGTGACCCTAATATCCAACTGTAACAAAACTTGTAAAAGTTGTGTTGTCACTCTCGCATGGGAATGCAGATGTTGGAAGGACCTTCTCATCTTCATGTAGGGCTCTAACACCAGCCAGAGCTACAATGTCTGAACGAACATTGAATGCTGTGATGACTGTTAAAACCACTTTGACAGCATATGAAAACAAGCCATACTTAATTCCCAAAACTAGATAATTTTTTGACTTGGGGCATGTAAAATATAAGAGCTACAGTGTCTATTTGGAAGAAAAATGAAGAAAGGAAGAAGAAATAATAGAGACCAGAAGAAATGAGGAAGAGAGTAGGGTAGCTGAAAATAAAATAATAAGAGATTAGATATGAAAAAAAAATCCATCCTTGCAGATGAAGATAACCTAAAAAAATCTGAAAAGAACAAGATGGCTCACTCGACAATTCTGCAAAGCTCTTGAATGAATCATATGCAAGACTATAAAAAACCTTGAAAAATAA
The DNA here is from genome assembly GCA_002778355.1 of Clitarchus hookeri. Lineage (NCBI taxonomy): Eukaryota > Metazoa > Arthropoda > Insecta > Phasmatodea > Phasmatidae > Clitarchus > Clitarchus hookeri. The sequence continues at coordinate 1,171,521 of NQII01000121.1, read as the reverse complement.
GGACCTAAAAGAAGTAGCCTAGCTCAAGGTATGATTGAAGGAGTTACGAGAGTGCATCAAGAAGCTGACAATCAAAGGCGCTCCATGAAAAGTGAAGAAAAATCTGCAGAAAATAAGAAATCACAGCTGATATCTGACTTTTTTGGAAAAAAAGTAGCACAATTTATAGTATTTTTAAAATATTAATTAAATAATTTTTAGAATATTATTTGTGGTAATGCATTCATTTTGTATTTTATAAGTATATGTAATAGGATAGTTATTTGATAATGCTTGCTGACATTTTGCTTTCAACTAGTACATCATGTACAGTTTTAGAAATGAGATATTTGTAATCTAAACAATCTCTTGTGTATTTCTCAAGTATGATCAATTTTGATCATCTTTGTAACACATTTGTTTTATTTTACATTAGTACATTTAATAATGTGATTAGAATAGTAATTTCATGTCTTTAGTGATGCAGATATTGTGCTTTTTGCATGTACAGATGATAACAAACATTTTTTGAAAATAATTATTGTAAACAAAAATTTTGTATTTTATGTATACGGTTGATTAAATTTGTAGAATTGTTATTCTTATCATTTTTGTAGTGTAAACATTTTGTATACAGGTCTTTTATTTGTAAAAACATTACTGCCACAATGATATTGATTTGTATAAAATAATTGTAATAAATTGTTAATGTTATAAAGGAAAGAAAAAGATATTGATGGTTGGAGTGGATCTTTTTCCTTTCTATAGATTTCTACTCATGTTTATAACATTACTTATTGTGTAAACATTTCTAAAAAGTAATTTTTTGTCACTATTCAAAATAAGCTAAAGTCATACAAAGTCACTTTTTCATATCATAAAGTCACTTTTTCAACTTTTTTAAAGCTGTTAACCTGTTATGAGCCCTGTAATGGTCTTACCTTCCCATCCTAAACCTGAGATAACACAGCTGCAATGCCTAAATCACTAGCATTAGTGTCCAAAATGACTACGTCCTCCCTTTTTGGAAAACCCAGGACTGGTGGAGATATCAGAATTTCCTATAGCCTATTAAAAGCATCTCCACACTCACTGGTCCAATGAAATTTCCTTTTTGCCTCAGTCAGTTCATGCAGTGGCAAATCCAGGTAAAAATCAACGATTATAGGTACATAATCCCAGAAAACTTCGCACTTCAGTTTTTTCAGTAGGTGTCTACCATTTCCTATTACTTTAGTCTTCTCGGGGTCTGTTTCATTTCCATGGGCTGACACTATATGCCCCAAAAAATTTATTTTCCTTTGGAACAGGTGGCACTTCTTTGGAACTAGTTTCAAGTTGGCTGTGGCTACTTTCTGGAATACAGAGTCTAAGCGTGATAGGTGCTCTTCAAATGTTCTTCCTGTCACAACAATGTCATCAAGGTAGACCTTGCAGATATCTAAAGGTAGGGCTTTTTTCATCAGGTATTCGAAGTGGCCGGGGACATTACATAGCCCAAAAGGCATAACTTTAAACTGCCAGATTCCTTTCCCTTGGACACAAAATGCAGTCTTCTCTTTGTCCTCTGAGGCCACCTTGCACTGCCAGTACCCACTCTTTATGTACAAAGTAGAAAACTGTTGCGAATGTGCTACCTGCAACTCCTTCATTGTCTTCATTATTCTGTCTTCGTCGTTAGTTCAGCATCTCTGCCCGTACTGGACGTTGGAGTGCGGCCCCCTGTCTTACTAACTCCACCTCTAGTGCTCGGACCAAAGCATCCCACATGTGGTGGGGTGCAGCCAGATGTATTGCTCGTCGTACCTCTGTGTCGGCGATGTCATCGATGAAGAAGCCGACATTGATGATGTCGCACACCTCGTGGGAGCACCCTTACAAAGATAGTTGAGACAGCCGCACGATGTATTGCCATAATTCCTGCAGTAACTCCCCTGGTCGCTGAGTGCGGCTTCGCAGCTGTGCATGGTTGGCATGTCGCAGTTAACAATTACCGAAAAGTAATGCCAAGGCTGACACCAGTATGGGGTACCCCAGTCAATTTTGCTCTGTCAGATATTGTAGCATGCTGAGTGCAGGGCCTCTCAGTACAGCCGCGAGGCAGTATGCCTGCTGCTCAGCTGACCAGCCATTCAGGGTGGCGATTTTTTCAAACTGGTGTTGGTACTCCCACCAAGAAGTCTGGCCATTGTAAGGAGCAGGCTTAATTGGAACCCTCTTCCCCATTCCTGGCTGTACGACACCAATGCTGCAGAGTTGCTGACTATCCTCCTAAGTTGCTGTGTTGGTTACGACTTGCACTGCTTCCCTGATTTTGTCTGCTGCTTGTGTGATGATAGTGGAACTCCGCTGGTAAAGAAATTCCTGTCTTTCCTTCTTCATCACACTTATTTCCTGTTTCATTTAATTCTTGACATTGTCCATCCTTTCACTTACACTGTCCACTTTTTCATTTACACTGCTATTCTTCTTGTCTACATAGTCAGCTCTTTCATTCGCTAACTTGCTAATGCCTTCAATTTTCCCATCAACATTTTCATTTTTGTGTCTATTTTTTTATCTTCATGACCTATTTTATTGCCAACATTTTCATTTACAAAGTCATTTTCCCATCGACTTATTCACTCACATAAGTTATCTGACTATTTACACTACTAATTTTGGTATGTGCAGTTTCATTTACTTGGCCGACTTGGTTGTTTACATGTTATTACATGCTATTTCAAGTCCTCGCTGTTAAGAGGCTCCCAAATCTCTTCACTCATTCTTTCAAGCTATTTACACTTGCACTCACACTAACCATCTGGCTACCTAGCCCCTCAAGTAATGCTCGCAGTGCTTCTAGTTCTGCAGACATTTTTCTAGTTAACATTCACTGCGACAGCTGTACAAAACAGTCTTAATGCATTGAAGACTGGTATCGTATTGGGGTTATTGTAGGTCCAGACTGCCAGATTCTACTACAAATTTCAAAATTTATTGACCTTTTAATATTATGATTACTTAAAGTTTTTTCTTTCAGATGATATTAAAATAATTACGAAAATACTGTTTCGTAAAATAATACTTTTCTTTATTGCTTATGTTTTTCAAGAAAATAAAAATACAATACTGTGTCTATTTTCATTTTTACAACACAATACTTTGCATACACTATACTGTGTCTATTTGCATTTTTATAACTATACATTGCAAATTTATATTGTTTTTTAATACAATACACTATTTTCAAATGAAACAATATAACTGCAACATTTGACATTATACGTTTTATTTGCTTCACTATAGTAACATTTACAGTTTACATATTATTTTTGTTATGATTCTTTCAGAATTATTTTTGCCATGCATAACAAAACAAGATCTCACCCTGCACAATATTTTTGATATGGTACATTTTTTTAGAAAAATATGATTTTGCAATAAAAAAATATTGTTATTATGATTTTTTGCATTTTTCAGAACCCAATATTCACATTTGTGTTGTTTTATACTACAATAACTTATTTTCAAATGGAATGATGTATTTTATAGTTTTGTCATAAAATTTTACATTTTACATTGCTTTTTTATATTTGGTACTTTCTTAATTATTTTGCCAAACATAGCAAAATTACACCATGACCTGCACAATATTTTTGGTTTATTACATATTTTGAGCCAAAATGAGTTTTCATTGTAACATTTCTTTTTACAGTCATAGTTGGATTGGGTGTGATATTTTTTTTAACATGTTGGAACACACAATACCAGCAAGTCTCTTTCCTTGTGCTTTTTCCAATTTGGGCTTTTCCAGTATCTCTACAAACTTTACATGTGCATGTTGGGCTTGTTCTTTTATCTGTTGGAGGAATTTTCTCCACAAAGTGTCCTCCAAGCAGCCTACTGGATTTGGAGTTTGTGAGAGCTCCCAATTCCACCATGAAGTCTTCTAGTCTACACTTCTGCCTTTCATCTGGATTTATGGTGTCTTTGAATAGAACAAAAGCATTTGAAACAGATGTGACAAAGAGATGAAAAAAACAATTGTTTGCACCAATTCATTTGTTTTCGTTTGAAAAGGTAGTATGCTATAATTTTATCAGATTTGTCTACATCAATCTTGCACAGATTGTAATCAAGAATTAAATCTGGTTTTGTTTTTGTTTGGGTCCATCCCACGATCATACAGTAACTTGTGATGTGGTTGCTTGGTGGAAAGTAGACAACATCAAAATATTGCGCGTGTCTTTCCATTTGAGGAATAGAAGATTGTTCCTCCTCATGAACACAATTTCATCCCTTTTTATCTTCTTCTGCACTACACTGGTTTGAGGAAGCTCTTTGCAATTTTGCATGCATGTTCCAACTGCTGTGGTCGTCTTTGTCCAAAGGCGGTCAAAGACTGCTGGAAAGGTGTAGTAACGGTCCATGAACACAGTAAACCCTTTTCCATAATAATCTGACAGCAGCCTATCTATAACACTTATCACACCTGGATCTTGGACACCTTCCCTCAGTAAACTTCCATATGCAAAACATATTCAGTTGAAGTATCACAAACAATAAATAATTTTATTCCATTCTTCTCTGGGTTACCTTTCATCTAAACCTTGAAATTAACGCCTGTTGGCTGGGTGCTGTTGGGTTAATGGAAGTTTTGAGGGGCGGTGAAAAACATTATTAGGTGGGTTTAGAGTTGGATACCCGACTAGGCGCCAGACACCGTCGGCAGGCGGTGTCGATTGCTGCTGAAGATGATGATCTCAGGGTACGGTGGGCCGTTCACCCGGATGTGTGCAGTCCCTTGGTGAAATTGTTGGATGAGCCCCTCTGGACAGGAAAACCAGGCATTCCCTATGCCTGATATGTACATTGGAATGAAGTGGGCCTATTCAGGCTGACCCACATGGCTTTTACTGATAAAAGCTTTGTGTTGTGCGTTCTGGTTATTAAGGTAAATTAAGTGAAATTACTGTGAATTACTGCCCAAAGGCAGTGTTTGAAATGAAAAACACAAAGTCTAAAAACTTGCGTGTAATTACTCTTGCACAAAAGTTTACATCACTCTAGGTGAAAACTTTACACGTGTTCTGGCCTGCTGCCTGCCAGATAGGCAAAACTGCAAAAGTACATTGGTGTCCACAACAATAAATTACTGGTGTGTTAAGCCTCCCCGGGTGATGCTATTCCTGGAGAAGAAGGGGTGGCATCTCCAGATGCAGACAAGAACAGGTTCCGGTAAGTTACCACAGACTATTGCAGTTAAAGATGATTGGCGCGAAAACGTAAAAGCACCCGGAGCGTGACACGGCGCTTACGACCCCTTCAGACACTTGACGGCGACTGACTCTGACGTGCACTAAAGGAGCAGACTATGACGGCATGTGGCTCACCCGGCACTGCTTTCTGTTGAACTAAAACACTTGCACAACTAAATGAACATGAATCCTTGCATAAAACATTAATTAATAAATACATAATATTACACTGCACATGAACAAATATAATTTAAATGTGGTTAAATGTGGATGGCATGAAATGAGGGTGAAACAACTTAAGTGAAAAATACGTGAATTTTCAAATAAACATAATTAAACCACTGAAACGCTTAAAGGGGCGTATTTGAGTGTCCATACGCTGATGTCTCTTTCTTTTGCTTTTAATTATTTGATCTTAGATTGCCCTATAATAAATTTGTACCTAGTCCATCATAACGCACCCTCGCCCACCCTGGTGGGGGGTATGAAGTTGCAAGGCACTACTTTCCACTCTCCTGCTCTTGCACTACACTGTACACGGCACTACACTGTGCACTGAGAGCACACTGGTGCCGGTTGATACGGTGGATGCGCGGTGTGGCAAACGGCCTGGAAGGTAGGATGCTGTAGTGGGTCAAACTCCCCCTCCTGCTGAGACCGTTTGCAGGCTGTGCATCTTCAGGCTGTGGTCCCACGACATCAGAGCCGCAGGGCGTATGGGGCCCTTAGGTGGCCTGAATGGTGCTGGTGCAGCTGCTGCTGGGGTGTTGACGTGGGTGGCCTGCTGCGGTGTGGGACGCTGTGGCATCACCGCAGGTCAGGCACGCCCGCGTTGGTTGATGTCTCTGGCGTGAGCAGCGGGGGGAGGCAAGCTGAGTCCCCCGCTGCTCTCATTACCGCTGTCACACTGCTCCTGCTATTGCTGCTGATTTTCTGACCTCACAGCTTCCGGTAGCGACCCGGGCATGCAGTTACCGAGGCGTGTTGATCACTTGGTGATGAACCCTCCGCTGGGGGTGGCGTTCCTGCTGTGGCACTGCCCCAGTGCATCACCCCCTGGCCAGCAGTGGACACCTCTAGAAGCCGTCCTGATGCGGTTGACACTGCGTCAGTAGGTCTCGAGGTGTCACCTGTAGCGAGCAAGGTGAGAGGGGTGGAGGCCCCCGTCGAGGAAGGCGTCGTGACGCAGGCAGGGAGTTTTACTGCTTCCTCTATCTCGTGCTGGTGGTACTCCTGGGATGGCATTGGCGCTGGGACGGTGACGCTGGAAGGCGCATTGCCGTCTGCGATGTTGGGGCTCCCACCTCGACGATTCCTGAGAGGCTCCTGGACGCAGGATATCATCGGGGTTGCCGTGTCGGGGCACCTAGTGCGTCCTCATCGTCAACGTCATATAGTTTTATGTGCAGGTCATCCCAATTTACCTTGACAGTCTTTTTGCCAAGCCGAACCATGTAGGTGGTAGTTCCGATGGCTCGTACAATCACGTGCGGCCCACTACACTTCGCCGCAAAGCCCACCTAGAAGTCTCTGCGGACTGCGGGTGCACACAGACGTAGACGTGCTGATCATTTCTAGTCGAGGTGGTGGTTGGCAGCCACCACACGATGTAACATCGCTGATGAGTGCATACCTCTTGGTGCTCCCTCTCACCCCGGGTGTTACTGCTGAATGGATAACCACTGTCTTCTGCCCACGGGCAGTCAAACTCACCAGGCAGGGTGAGGTTATGGCCCAGCAGGATGTCGGCAGGTGACTTGCCAGTGGCGGCATAGACACACCGACGGAGGTTGAAGAGGGCGGCAGGCAGATGGTTGGCCCAGGTTGTGTGCTGGTCGTCCACAACGCAGCCGCAGCTGGGTCTGAGCTCCTGGTTGCAACTCTCCATGGGGTTGGCACGTAGGTTGTAGATCTTCATCTTCAGGTGTCGCACTCCCCAATGGGTACACAATTTGCGCCACTTTCTTCCATTGAATTGCGTGCCATTATCTGTAAGCAGGTTCTGCGGGTATCCCTACCTGGGGAAGAAGTCTGTCTCCAGGACCATGGCAACACTCGTGGCTCATGCGCTACTGATGGGGTATGCCTCAACCCACCTGAAGAAGTTATCGGTGACCACCACAATAAATCGCTTTTCCCCTTAGGACCTTGGGTAGGGCCCCATGAGGTCGAGGGACATCGTATTGAAGGGCTTAGTGGGCAGTCGGGGCTCTTGTTGTTCCCAGTCAGTTTTGCCATACTTTGAATTGGTTGCACTTAACACACTGTTGCACGAGCCTGCGTGTGTTTGGTTAGTCCGGTCTAAAAGAAATGTTCACGCACATTGTGAATTGTTTGCTCCATCCCCAGGAGTCCTGATACGTTGCTATTGTGCTTGCCTCTCAGTACCTGCTCTCTAACACTNACAGTCTCCACGCGTCACGGTTACTAGGTGAACATGTTTCTAAACGGTCATCTATTACGCGCCAACATTCGACAGCTTGCTGGGCGCAACTGTCTTTCTGCTTGAAAGTGTGTGTGCACTCTAGCTGCGCTTGTACCATTTCATTGTATAGGTCACGTACAGTGAGTTTATTGTTAATGGCATTTATCTGGTGAAAACTTACCTCACTCAGTGGCTCCCGCGTTGTTGGTGGTAATATCTCCTCCCGCTCTGCGTCGTTCTGCACTACGACGTCGGCGCATGGTGACCTGGATAGTGTATCTGCTAACTTGGTTTCGCTGCCTGGAACATGCTCTACAACGAAGTCGTAAGCTTGAAGAAGCAATGCCCACCAGGTCAACTTGCTGAGTGCATCACGAATGGTGTGGTGCCAGACTAAGCAGTGATTTCTCGGGGATCTCCCATTTCCCCCACCCTTGCATTCCGGCACTGTTCCATACTCACCTCATTTGACCCTCATCTGCTCTCAAGACTCCGATGTTAAGAGCCACCCAAATCTCTCCACTCCACTCCACTCCACTNTCATTTGACCCTCATCTGCTCTCAAGACTCCGATGTTAAGAGCCACCCAAATCTCTCCACTCCACTCCACTCCACTCCACTCCACTCCACTTAATGTTTTTCTACATAGAGGTGAGTTCGGATATTTAACACTCAATTACGTAANACTCCACTCCACTCCACTCCACTTAATGTTTTTCTACATAGAGGTGAGTTCGGATATTTAACACTCAATTACGTAAAGAGTTCGCTGTATATTACTTGAATGCCAGTTACAACACTGTATTCAACACTTAGCTAAGTACTTGGTTATCATTGTCAATTGGTGAAGTGGTAGGAGGAAGCAAAGCGGTAGATATAATCTCAGGGCGCCAGACTGATTTTGTGCATGGCTAGGTGGTGAGCAGAGACTCTTACCAGGGTTGTGATGTTGCCATGTGGAAAGTCGATTGATGCCAATATGCTCCGTTGTTGGCCACGGAGCACGCTAAACGCAAGCATGGGGAGGATGGGTCACTTAAGCATAGGAATTAAGAGTGACCATGTGAGTGTTAGATCCAGAGCTATCTGTGGTTTAATACACATTAAAATCACAACAAAATGCATGGGGCGCTACATGCGTTACGAAAACAATACAAAGGCGCTATGGTGCAGAAACAATTACATGAGGCCTTGTCTGAACCAGCCCGAGGTAGACAGACTGCATTTCATAGGAAAATAAAATATCTAAGGCAACATGATTATTTAAGGACCCTCCAAATCAACGGAAGGGCCTGGCCGGCTGCGGGGGTAAATAAAAAGGATTTTGAAAGAACTTACACAGCAGAATTACCTGTTCATAGTATACAAATTTGAGGCCCTCGCAGGCCATGCGGCACACAACCGTCTGGCTAGAGCTCTAAGGAGAGAATGCCCAATGGCCGTCGGAAGCTGGGATACGAGCCCATGCCAGAAGTGGTGGTCCATGCAGATCATGTGCATGGAGAATGAAGCGTAATCAAAATGGAAAATAAATTACACTAATTTACAAAAACGTGCATAAGAGTGCACTGCAGAATAAATACATAAAAACCTTACTTGCTAACAAGAACCCTTTTTTCCACAGTTGACTTCAGCCACCAGCCATCACATGACCCTGCATTTCGTGTACGCGCGGTTCACAACGGGCTTGTGCCCGCCAAGGAATGAGGTCGGATGAAAACTCATTAGCAAGGCAATTGCACAACTCAGTTCATTCCTTTTGCTATTCAACACCACAACTATATTAATTCTGTACAGGCTTGCCACAGTAGCTATTTTTAAACCTCTGCAGTTTGGTATTTTCATGGTCTAGGTTACTGTCAGGATCAGTTCATGGTCTTGTTCAGTTATACTCATAATCATATTAGTAAAATATATTAATAAAATTCAATGTTACAACCATTAGATTATGGTGATGTAGAATGTGCGCTGAAATAAAATTTGACAGCCACATATAAAAGACATTGAATTTTTTTAATAGTTTTTCTAGTCTTTTCATATTTTGGTTTGTCAACGGTTACAGTCACACAAGGTGGTGATAGCAGCAGTGGTGGCTGTGATTGTAGGTNTTTTCATATTTTGGTTTGTCAACGGTTACAGTCACACAAGGTGGTGATAGCAGCAGTGGTGGCTGTGATTGTAGGTGTTTTGGATTCGTAGAACTGTATTTAATATAATGGCTTTCAACAAGGATGATGTACTTTGAGCAGTGACATATATATTGGTAGTCACCTACAGAAGTAGTTAATTTCTTTTTACTATTTATAAAGATTCTTAAATAGTAAGTTAAAATATATTATTGAAATTCAGTAAAGTCATCATTGAACTAGAATGAGAGTGTAGATGAATAATAAAGCAAACGCAGNAAATATATTATTGAAATTCAGTAAAGTCATCATTGAACTAGAATGAGAGTGTAGATGAATAATAAAGCAAACGCAGATTTGGAATTCTTTCCAAAATTTTTGGAATTTTCATGTTTTGTAACTATTAAAATGTCAAGTTCAAGGTCATTAAATTTCTGTGTCACTGTTACTTAAAATTTGTATTACTTACATCCAACTATAATGACAGAGCATGAACATCTAACAGACTATCACTTCAGCTGCTGCTCAACAGCATTTTATTTGCCCCAACAAAGAAAGTTTTACTGATTGTGACAGTAAAAGAAAAAAAATTTGGTGAATTCAGTTGTACTCTGCTTATAAGTTCATTACCCATTAAAAAATAATTTTTGAATATCAAGATACTGAGGTTTTTAATAAAAATATATTGATGCCATGATGATTAAAAGTATAGTTAATACATGGTTTATAGCACACTAGCAAAAGCGGCCCGGCTTCGCCCAGTAACAATTTAGTTTTTACAGCGATACTTTGAAAGACAAAAATGGTTACTATGGGTCATCCTCAAAAGATATAACATATGCTAACATGGACTTTTCTGTAGACCTTTTTGAGAGCTACAATTCTATAATACATTAATTTGATATATCTCGTATGGGTTAGTCAGCGCAAGCCATGCAAGCGCCCTAAAAGCGGTTTTTAATGACTTGATTACAAACGGTTCAACATTTCTCTACTATCCTTACATTAAATATAAATAAATTTTATACCAACACCTTCCTCAAGAAATTTTTTTAATGATGTTGAAAACCGCATCAAAATCCGTCAAGTAGTTTAGAAGTACTAAGCGAATACACAGACGCGGATAAGCTACTTTGTTTTATACTATTTACAGATGTGCTTTTTGCATGCAAACTCAGCTAATTAAAAATTTGATTTGGTTTCAAGAATTCTTCTTTTTATTTAGCTGTATTTCCATTCAAAAATCACATGTTCTGTAAACTATGTATTAACTATACCAGTAAAGATAGCAACATCAATATTTTTTATTAAAAACCTCTGTATCATTTAATTTTAAAAGAAGAATTTTTTAAAAGTAATGAAATCATAAACAGAGTTTAACTGAATCCACAGAAGTTTTTTTTTTTTACTAATTGTCAATATCAGTAAAACTGTATTGATAATGGCAATTGGACTGCTGTCTTGCAGAAATAGCCAATCATGGCATTCTGTGGTTTGATAGGAGTAAATGATGCCATTCCATGAATTGTTATTTGTACTTGGACATTAAGTAGGTAGCTGGGGTTTCGCTGCATGTTATTTTGCAGGGCAGAAAGACATCATCTTTGTGTAACATGTCAAAAATGATGATAGAGCTCCATGCAGGTTTATTTTTGTAGACATCTGGGTTCCCTGCCTAGCATAAATCTTTTAGTAGTTAAGATTACTGGTAATTATGTTCTGCATGATTATGTAGCATTTGTGAAAACTGTGCACGGAGTTCATCAATGATGTCACCGTGATCACATTGCCCCACTTCAACAACATTATGCAATTCATCCATGTTAAGCAATCTTCCCATGTTATTGACAACCCATGAGGCAGGAGAGTTATCGTGCTGGTACAGGAAAGGGCCTATTTAAACTGTTGCCACAGTATGGGAAGCACGTTATTGCCAAAAATATTGTGGCATATACTAGAGTTTATAACCAATCAATTAAATGCAATTCTCAAAGTCTAAACAAAAAATAGACTACAACAACAAAATTTTACTGTCAACATCACACACTCAGGTAAATAATGTTCAACAGGCATCCATTGATTCTACATGCATGCATTAGAGTGCTAGATAATGTACCATCACTTATCACAACAACAACAACTTAAATTGCTTTAGAGTCCAATGGTGGTGTTTATTCACTGCTCAAAAAACTTTGTACATTGGTGCATTTAATCAATAGCCTAATGGTAGTGGTATGACCATGAAAAACAAGTGCTATCATCACTTGGTAGACAGTCCTATCACTGGCCTCTTTACTTCAGCTTCAATGGAAGCCATCTGCAATCATTGACATTGCTGTGTGGTGGTTGGTCCACACAACACACTTCAGAGTTTGTGGATCCTGATTAGTTAGTTCTAGAGCATAATAGTGCAGAGCGTGAGGCCAGTACTTCCATTATGTTGCCACTTAATTTTGTCATCACTAACCGATCAAGGTAATGTTCAACTGCTATGAAATATCTCTCTGGTGGAATGGGTCCCTTCAATATTGACTCTATTGGATGCATATATCTCTCTCCATTGACTCATGATAGCCAACATATGTATGATGTTAAAGTACACTGAAGAGCCAAAAAAACTGGTACACCTGCCTAATATCGTGTAGCCCCCNAGACGACGTGGCATGGATTCTACTAATGTCTGAAGGTATGCAGGAGGCAATTCACACCATGAATCCTGCAGGGCAGTCCACAAATCCAATCTCCATCAATTTGAGAAAGGGTTGCACATCTGTCACGTTTAATGATTATTTTCAGTCGTCGTTTGTCCCATTCTTTCACAATTTTTTCTGGCCGCAGCGATGTCGAAGATGTGATGTTTTACCGGATTCTCAATATTTGTTTTACCGGATTCTCAATATTCACAGTACACTCGTGAAATGGTCGTACACGAACATCCAAATGTTATCGCTACCTTGGAGATGCAATGTCCTATCTCTCATGTGCCGACTATAACACCACGTTCAGACTCACTTAAATCTTTACAACCTGCCATTGTAGCAGCAGTATCCGATCTAGCTGGCGACCGCATCACATTACTCTGATTGGTTCCATACCTCTGTTATTTGCATATACACGCCTATACCAGTTTTTTTAGCTCTTCAGTGTATTATATCTTTTTCCTTGTACAGCATCCTAGTGGGCAAATTCACTGGGAGAAAAGGGGTGTCCTGTGACTTTGGGCCCCATAATATACTTTCACAATAAGAAGGTATTGTTAAAATAACTTCTTTGGTTTTATTACCAAATGGATTCTCGACTTGCCCAATAGGTGTGGCAGGTTCAGTTAATTTGTGTAGCATCAATTGTACTGTTAACTATGAATGCTTGTACACTTAGTGTATTAAATGATTAAGTTATGTTTATTTGTAATTCTGGGTTATTTACATTACTGAGAAAATTTGCTTAGTATTACTTTTTTACTATTATGATTTGTTTCTGAACATTTTATATTGTAAAATTATTTCTGTGACTTTTATAATTGTTTCAGCACTTCCGTTATGTTGCCCATGCTAAGCAGAAGGAACCAGAAATAATATTTTTGGGTGATTCAATTGTACAAAGAATGGAAGGAACACAGTTTTGGCGTGAGAGTTTTGAACAGTTGCATGCTTTAACATTTGGGATTGGAGGTGATCAGACACAACATTTGTTGTGGCGTATTCAAAATGGTGAACTTGATTTCTGCAAACCAAAGGTATGTGCTAAAATGTGAGAGAACATATTTAGTCGTACGTGTAATTGATTATTGGTACTGATGTTTTTCCCATTATACCAAACATTCATTTTCTTATATCATTCATACAATTAGTTAGGTGAGTAGTTTAAGTTGTTTCTTATATAATATATATAGTGTGCGAGTGTTAGTGTGTGACTGAGAGTGCGCGTGCGTGTGTGTGTGATATCCATTTCTCGTGGGAGTATGGACATAAATAAAAAATTCAAGGTGACCCTTTCAATTACAGGTAAGTGTATAATTGCAGGTGTTGCAGCAAACAAATTTTATGTTTGGATCTGTACTAATATTAGTATAATGCTACATCATATATTGGAACCAATAAGAATGTGTTTCTACTTGTTATTGACAACAGCTATTTGTGAGACTACATGGCAATGTCTCAACAAATGGTGTCTCCCGCATGTTAGAGACCTCTCTTGTTGGATGCTGTTCTCTGCTGTATACTGCCCAGTTCATTAAAAACACCTCTGTAGCATCTCATATTTTGGACATTGTGACTGAAAGGGTTAAGAGCTGTGAGCATAGAGAGTGTGTATTAACAACTCACTGATAAATATTGTTATGCATGTAAATTGGTAACTTCATGGTATGATACAAAATGATCATTATAATATTTTCTACTTATTGTTTATAGTGGTGACCAAAAATGCACTGTAACTTGCACACCTACAATAAACTGAACAAATACACTTATTTGCCAAAAAAATTGATTGCCCTGAATGTGCCATCGAAAGGTACGTGAGTACAGGCACAGGACATGGTTTTATATATATGTATAAAACAAAAAAAATTGTACCACACCAAGCATGTATTGCAGGATGCACTCAGTACGATGTTGGACCACCCATAGCACGCAGACAGGCGGCGATATGGTAAGGCATGGAAGCATACAGACATTGGATGTTCTCCTGAGGAAGATTCTGCCACAGCTGGTGCAACTGATCCTCTAAATCCAATGTTGTTGCTGCTGACCAAAGTTGCTATCTAATTTGAATCCAATCGTTCTCCATGGGCAAGAGGTCTGGGCACTTTTCTGGCCAAGAAGCATGTTGACATCACGAAGGTAGGCTGGAGATATCTGTGCTGTGTGAAGCCGGGCATTATCCTGCAGGAAAATGGGGTTGTCAAGCTGCATCAGGAAGGGGAGTGCACATGATCGCAGAATTTCCTGGATGTATCGCCGCGCCATCAGGGTTCCTTCAGTCAGCACCAGATGGTGTGAGAATCGTAAGAAATAGCACCCCACATAATGACACCTCTTGTTGGGGTGGTGTGTCATTCTACAATGAAAATTGGATCACGGTGCTGGCCAGGACATCTCTAGACTCAATTTTAGTGGTCATCTGTATCCAGACCAAATCTTAATTCATCGCTAAACACAACTTATCACCAATCCACAAGCTGCCATGCTGCCTGTTCCCGACAGAAGGTCACACGTGCTTCGCAATGCTCAGGTTGTATTGGTAGACATCGTAAGGGACGTCACGATGATAGATCCTGTTCTGCTAGCCGCCTGTATATGGTACTGGTGAACACAGGCGTAACCCCAGCTGCCATTATATGTTTGTGGATGGTGCATAGCGATGCCCGTGAAGTGCTTACAGCCTGTCGCATGATGAAACGATCCGCCCTGCTGGTGGTTCGCCAGGGTCGCCCCGGGCTTTCTCTATGGGTGTGTGTACTCTTCTGTTCTCACTGCATCCAACACTGACTCACAGTGTAACCAGAACGATTCAAGTGGTGAGTAATGCACTGAAATGTTCAACCTGCATCTTGGAGGCTGACAATGCAACCTCTCTCAAACTCATCCAGCTGGGCAAAGGCTTGTTGAATGTGCCTTTGGGACATGCTGCATGTTCTCTGAACTTTGCTCTGTGTCTCACACTGCTCACTTAACTACTAAGGCCTTATTCGCTGTCTTGCAGTTATGAATGATGGAGGGACATGTACGCCCCCTAGTGGCACATCCACGCAAGCAAACCACATTAAACACAAATGGGACACATATTGGGCTATGACAATACTGTGTGTCAACTTTTGTTGTACTGCACAATTTGTTCATGGTGATTGACTGTTTTGAAAATGAGTGTATGTTTAAAACTAAGATTGTTTTCAGCTGAACAGTGTTGAAAAGTATTTGGTTACAGGTAATCAGATTACCTGTAATACAGATTGCCTGTAATGCTTATATTTCATGTAATCTAAAGTGTTATCATTACATTTCAAAATTTGTACTTTCAATTTTTAATATTAATCATAAGTTTTGAAAAGCAATTGTTAGATTTCTTTGATTAAAGCTGTATGAAATGTGAAGCATGTGCTATTCAACAGGAAGGCCAATTCTTGTTAAACATGTGAATCCATATTTTTTTTCTGATTAGTATCAATATTTCATACCTGTAGTTTATCAGTTTTGGTTTTGGTCTTGTCCACCAGGCCAAGGTCCAATGGCTCATGTTAGTATGGATGTCACATATACACTTCTTTCTATAGGTTTTTCAAGGTAAGGTGAGCACTTTTAAAAGACCTACTTAATTTCTATTTTCATCCAATTTGCATTATTCTGCCATGTGTAAATATAAGCATTACTACATGCTCTTCTTTGCAAATACAGCATATACATTTCACTGCTTGGAAAATTACAGTTTACAATATTTACCCAATAAATACACCAGGTATTTAAATATAATTTTGATTATTATGAATACGTGCAAATTAATGTGTGCAGGATTATTCGGCTAAGATGTTCACTCAAAATATCTTCTGAACTACTGAAGATATTGAAATATTGGTTCAAATTCGTTAATGGCACCATGGAGCTCATAAGACACAGTCTATGTCTGTTCCAGGATGTAGTTGAGTACTGAGATAACGATATCAACTTCAATTTTTAAAATGTGAATATACTTATTTCTCCTAATAGCATTACATGTTTTTAAGTGGCGAGTTCAGTAGCGACGTGATTATTTTGAAAATTCGATGAGCACTTTTTGAGATATAAGGTGGTTTTCACAGGTGTATACATCTGACTGTAGCTGTGGTGGAGTAGGTTGCATCATCTGCTGGGATATCCAGCAGAGTGTTCCTACATAGGTGACGCATGTGCTAGTGATACAGTAACACAGCTATTGAATGCATGAGACAGGTTGTTTGTTGGTGGTGGTGTTGATGTTACAGACATACAGAACGTATGTTAATTCTATCTTCATAGCTTGATTACAATTGATTCACAGAGCAATTGTGTCTGTTTCATAGTCTCCACCAATGCAACAAAAACATAGAAACCTTGCAGTATATTGCATTTTGCAATGTATGGAGCACATTTATAACTTAGTTTTATTCTGATCAATGTGTACAGCAATGTATGTGTAGGAACTTTTTGCCAGGCATCTCCCAGCAGATGATGCAACATACCCCACCACAGCTACAGTCAAATGCATACATCTATCTCTAAAAGTTCTTGTCAGATTTTCAAAATAATCACATCACTGAATTCGCCAATTAATAACATGTTATACTATTGGGAGAATTGGGTATATTTCCATCTAAAAAACCAAAGTTGATATCATTATCTCAGTACTTAATTACATCCCAGAACAGACATAGACTGTCTCTTATTAGCCCTGTTGTGCCATTTACGAATTTGAAATCAAAATTTGGTAACTGTAGTGGTTCAGAAGATATTTGGGGTCAACATCTTAGCTGAATAACCATGTTTATAATTTCACTCACTTGTACGATGGTTTTCTATTTTTATACAATGCATTTACTTTGTATTCTACTTTTCCAAGGCTCCTAAATGTAGATTTGTATGCTGATTCTGCTATTTACTGAAACAGGCACAACTGCTTACTATAAGAGTGAGCATTTCTCAAGTTGTAAGCGCATGTAACCAAAAAGTAATCTTAGACCAAATTTTCTATCGTTGTAGGCATAAGATTCTCCTAATAAAATGATGAATTATTTTGTTATTCAGCACATCAGAAAGCAGAAATTATGCCATAGCATATGATGGAAAACTTTTTTAAATACATTTTTAAGTAACATCTAGGCAAATGTTTGACATGAGAAATGCTTTGAATTTACGTCAGTAGTTAGAAAATTTCAGTATAAATACATTAACAGTTTCTTTCTGTGTTTCTTCCAGAATTAGTGACATACAAGGTTCATTGTTTGTATAGTGCCTGTAGGGTAACTGGGCACTCTGGCGAAAGCAGATGGCTCCATGGATCCGGGCAGGGCACGGGTCCGACTTGGAGATATAGGCTATTTCATCAGAGGGCGCTTTTGTCATTTGTCAATTGTCCTTCGTAAGAAACAGATAGGGATGAGCAGTCCAGGTAGGACAGCCACTAGAGGTAGAATAAGCTTATAGAAAAGAATGGCATCATAGAAGGGAAATAAGGATAGGCAGGCCATGACCGAATTGGGTCTGGTCATGCGTGCTAATTTATCAAGAATTGTTATTAGTTAACATTAAACTAGTGAGTAACTAGTGAGTAACTATGAGTTTATTAAGGATTCATTTTAAGGGATGTCAGTATATCAGTATATGAACGTATTCTATTCGTGTGATTTGTACTTATTTGATGCTAAAATATAATTAAAATTTTAACCTCATTCATTGTTTAGTCATTGGTAATATATTTTGGAGTATGGATCCCTCATTTTCCATGGAAGTTCTTAGTCGTCCTGGCTGTAGGCTGGCGTCTTATGTTACCTTGTTGATGTATAAGGTTGTTAAATGCTCAAAGTGTGTTTGTGCAAATGGTGCCCATTAGGCACGTGTAGAGGGGTATTATTCTTACTGTGATGCCAGGTTTACATTAGCTTAATGCATAAATAAGTGTGTAAGTTATTAAAAATGTAGACTATTGTGAAAATGCTCAGGAGATGTATAAAATAGTTTGAAGAAATATTGAGATGAGATGGTTGAGGATATGCATGGAGGTAGGTGTAAAATGTGTGAAGAATATAGTATAAATGTTGCAGTTACGATAAGTGTTTACGAGTTTCAATAAGATTGTCAAAAATTGGAAAAATGTTTAAATTGATCTTGTATCATAGGTGTTTGAGAGCGAGCTAGGATCCCACTGTGTTGTATTATTCAATGGAGAGATCAAGGATAGGATGCATGTATAACATAAAGGTGTTGCCAATAAAAATTAGGTTTTAATGTCTCATAGTGAGATGTAATTTGAGTTCGCAAACTATTATTTAAAACAATTCCGCTCATTATTCATTAGACTGGTCTGGGCTAACACAGTTTGTGAGCCCACTAACCTCAGTAGTTAAGCCTTGCCTTGTTCTATTTATCAGTGTTAAGCAGGTCACAAAACAAGACTGTGTGATAAGCTGTAACATTGAGCTTTGTCTGGAGTTGACATTAACACTCCTGGTGGCAGCCTACCCTTCCAAACTTTCGTTCACGAATGGGTATGCTGCTGCTGCGCACCTTAAGTCAGTGCCATAGTTGGTTTGTTGATGGCAGTGTCATGACAGAATGTTTGGCTGGCATTTCTTACAAAAGAATAATTTCCACTTTTCAAAATTCCAAGTAGCCCTAATTTTCATGTTAGGAAAATGTCATTAATATTAAAGACAAAATTTAGTTCTAACAAGATAATAAAAAAAAGTTAATATTTTACAGTTGTTTTTCATATTTAAAATAGTTTTTCACCTTCATTTTTGTGGTTTTTAGCAGGGTTTTTGAAATGATTAGAATTTTAAGCTTTTTGGTAGCCTCACATAATCATTTTTTAAATATATTTCTCACAAAATGTACTAAAGATTAATGTGAATTTGCTCAAAGGCTAGGTTGGAATAAAACTATCAACGAAGGTAATAAAATATTTATGAAATCAAAGAAGAGAATTAGCATTTGTAAGCTTTTATGTGTAGTGAAATTTTCTTCGACATCAGGTATTGATATTTTGAGGAAGAAGTGAACAATATTTATAGGAAGGACAATTGAGTTTTTTTTACCTATATATGAACATACATCTAAATTTGACTTTTTGGTCGCCAAGCATCTGTGTACAATTTATTGTGAAGAAAAACATGTTTATTATTTGAGTATAACCATGCAGAGTGAATAGACTTGGAATCTCTGGAGATTCAGAAATGTTATCTTGCATAAGGTTCAAAAGCTATATGCATCACTATACATTAATATTGGATTGTACATATAATGTAATTTGTACAAAATATATGAGTATGATAATACAATTTGTTGAGGTTGAACAAGTGGAGGGTATAGTTATTCTAGAACATGATGTTGGGTTTGTACCTTCAGCCATTTTTCAATTGAAGGAATTACACAAATTTTACTTGGTGAGCATGCAAAATTAAAAATTCCTTCAAAAAAACATGAGAAGCCAGGAATATGATGGTGGCTTAAAAAGTAAAGAGAGAAAATGTGAGAGTTCAGAACTTCGACAACTCATGTGTCTTCTTTGTCCCTTGTGGTAGCCACTCTTTGAATCTTATGCTAAATGATGCAGCCCTTTCATGCACACAAGCAGTAAACTTCTTTGGCATTATACAATAAATTACAGTTTTTTGGGCATCAACTCACTCATGGATGGGGAATTTAAAAATACTACTTCTTTCACAGCAATCCCACTTATGCAATTACACCAGGTGGGAGAGTAGGTTTAATGCACTATTTTCTATGTTACACAGAACCTTGGCCTCTCACTCTCTGTCTCTCTCTGTCCCATATATATATATATATAGAGACAAACACACATTGATCTTAAACAATTCTTTTTTGTTAATTTAACGAGGTGCTCTTAGTCACCAGGCCATACCACCCCTCTGCTACCTAATTGTTGGGTATAGAGTTCACACTGTCAATGCTGACGCTCCTCTCAGCTGTCACTGATTTTGACCAGACACATGCTACCAATCCAATATCAATGTGCATGGTTACACACTCTTACAAGTGGCAAGGCCCACATACTCAGTCACGCATGTGGTCTGACTGGGACAGTACTCACTCTCTCCTGTTCGTTCAGAACAGCACCTGAGCTTCTTCACTTCTCAATACGTTAGCCACTCTTAAGGAGGGTCATCCCTCAAGGTCTCCTTTAGCATGTAGAGTCAATCACTGCCACCACGGACCTAAACTCACGTCGTGAATTGGACACCAGAGAAAAATTCTGGTGTGGCCAAACCAATTGCCCCATGGTACAATGTTGGAACCTGTTTATATAGAACCTCTATATATGGAAAACCTCTATGTATGGAAATAATTCTGCAAGTTTTTGGGCAAAAACCTTTACATATGGAATATTTTTGCTTATACGTAAGAAATATATTTCCTAAACATCATTTCCTCTTTTACTTATACTCATGGAACGAGCTAATGTCATTACCTCTGTTTATAAAAGGTTTGTGTTGTTCCTTCAGAATAACTCTATGGAATAAATTTAAATCCCCAGTTAAGGGAAATAAACTTTTACAGTTTACATGAACAGTACATATTCAAACAATAATAAAGCAGTCAACAATTATGTTTCTACAGTACATAGAGCTGTGTATAAGTTTAATCCCAAAACCTTCTTATATAGAATAAAATAAGAAGAAACCTGGATTTATGGAAAACTGGGTTTATGAAAAACCTCTATATATGGCAAAATATTACTGTCCTTCTTTGAAATTCCTTATAAGTAGGTTTGATTGTATTTTCTTTACTTAGCATTTATGTGCTTGATAGGGCTGATGGTGCAATCACAGCTCAAACTAGAAGAAACAGCTTATCCCAGGTCCATGAATGGGTTAAAAAAACCAGCCGGGCTTTTTGAATTGCCTTATGCTCATTTCAGGATGGCTGTCTGCATTTGAACAGCCTTTAAAGCTTCACTGGGAATTTTTACTGATTCTCCAGTGGTTTCCCCACCGTCAGTGTAGTACAGGCCTTATAACCAATTCAGGCCTATCACCAGTCCTGATAGACTGCAGCCCCGTTGTCTCCAGCTCTCACCTCTACAATACATGGGAATTTCTTCACACTGAAATTCTTATCTTGAACCCCAAATGGCCTGAATGTTAAGTACTCCAATGCCCACCAAGTGGATGAGCCTTGGTATCATCTATTCATTCCGACCACAAGGCAGATATCCCTTTCCTGATCACAAGGAAGGAAACTGGACAGAATTGGGACCAAGTGGCAAAGCCCGCATTTGTCTATGTTCAAGAGTGGCATAAGGAGCCTGTGTGTCGCCAGACAGGGTTAGGCTATGTATAACACTTCAGCTATCCTTTCTGTGATACTTGGAGGGTTACCCTCTTGGATAACTATGATGTAATATTGTCATAACACCTCAAATGTGGATACCTTCCTGTTCCAAAGAAAAACATCTAGAGTAGTCTGCGGTCACNTCAGAAGATTACTATGATCTTTGTTCAGAGTGTAAGGAACTATCTACACAGTTTAAGGTCTGGAAACAAACTAATTAGTATGATAACATATGCTACAGAAGCTGCCTCTACACTCAATACAAACATTGACTTTGATGGAGAGGAGGAGATTTGATGAAGAAAGGCCAAGAGACAGTTTACTTACAAAGAAGAAAATAAGCTTATAATTCCAGAGAAATGGTCTTTCAAGATTAACACCTTGTACATAATTCTTTATAGGTCAAATGTCTTCTTAAGCCATTGTTTTTCATTTGTAACTGCAGTAAATATTTCCATTTATTGTATTATTTATGTCAAGGAACTTTTAGAAAGGTGCAAATAATTTCATAATGTGTTAACATATGGGTAATGCTGTGACAATTATGGCAAAGAACTTCATCAGGAATTGCACAAACTTCCATCAATGTTATCTTCAGCAACTTCTTCAGCTAAAGTACTGAACTACATTGTCACAAATAACCAGATTGAAATATTCCTCAATACATTCGTATCACTTTGAATATTTTCACCTTTATGTATCTCAGTAGTGACTTGCTCCGGTGCAGGGGACTTGGGTAAATGGTGTTGCTCCGTGGTGGCTCATGATCAGTAACATCACAAAGTGATGCCCAGTGCCGGTTACTCCATTATCAGAGAAACACGAATATAGAAAAGATCTCAGGGTTGTGGTCGTTAGTCCCGTGATTTGTGTTTTGGTTATTTACCGTGGAATTTACGTAAAATTTTTGAACTAGATCTGTTACAGGCCACTCTAGATGCCATACAATACACTGTGAAACTAATACACATTATACTGAAAAATGTGAAAATACACAACTCTGCTGGTTACAAGGGCCAGTCCTTGAAATGGCAGAGATGCGGCCAGGTTCAACAAATGAAACTTACATTTAGGGATAAGACATTTATTGGTTTCACTTGCTTAACACTGTAAAATACAATTCATACAGGCCTTGAGCTAGCCCGTCCGATGGGCAATACAGAAGAATGGCTCATCAATGAAGTTGGTGGTGAAGTTAAACTCATGGACACTACAGTCGGCAGGAGGGGTAGTTGTACTCCGGGTGAGTATTAAACAACAATTTAATAATTAAACAACGTTTTAGTAACCAAAAAAGTCTATTGCAGCTAAAGATAAAAACAGTGGATGATGTGCCTGGAGTAGTCTTGTGACTCAACTTACCTTGCATGTCACTTTGCCCAAATTGACAAGACATCATACCCAAAGCCAAGACGTCTGCAAAGTACAATTAAAAAATTATGTGAAATGAAATGAACATGTTTGTAACCAATGTTCTGACATGAAACACTTTCAATATATCAAAAACAATTAGCGCATATTTTTTACTTCCACCCTGTTCTGGTATGGGAAATAGTTCTTAAATTGGCAAGCATAAAAATAAATATTTGAGTTAATTAGGCTTTGATTAATATTTTGGGTGTTTGTACATAATTTTCCTCTTACATTTGAACAGCTGTGGTCTAAGAGACAGCTTGCATATACCTTAAATCAATTAGTATGAAAATTATATTGGTAAATAAGTATTTTCATACTATCGTCTTTGTTGAAGACAGGCAAGTCCATCCTGCCCCAGGGATGCAGTCAGTTGGCTACTCTGACATCATTTCACACCTAATCTTATTGAATTTAAAAAGTACAAGAAAACCCTTGAAACTACACAGACATGACATTAAAATGATGTAGGTAATTGATTATGACATAAACATTTTGTTATATCTTTTATGATATAAACTATTAATCTCAATCACCGTACTAATTCCATAGTCGCGTGTTCGCCATCGTGCGCCAAAATTCACAACAACAACACTGGCTGCCTGAGCCACCTGGCAGGCGTACCAACCTACATACTTTAGTACACAACACCTCCTCACTCTTAAGTTATTAAAACACATAATCCTTTAATCGTGCTGGTAGCTGCCACATTCGTCGGTGTGTTGTTGCCTGATCGTGGTGATGTGTTTCCACTCCGACGACACTTCCAGCATTGTTTTAAATCCGCTAAAAGGAACTGACACCAGACTAGACTGTTTCAATCCCCTACAAGGGCTCGACCCTGGACTCGTTGAAACTGGCCCTTCATCTTCTTTGCTTGCTGATGACAGGCCCTTGTCCTGGTCATTCAAAGGTTCTGAACTGTGGCTTTCCACCGCTGGTTGATGTTGATCCCATCTCTGCTTGCAGACTGACCGCATGATTGCCTTGGTGTGGCTGCCTGGCCAAGAGTCTTTTTATGTCCTGACCCTGGTAATTCACATCCCCCGTGGAGAGTGTGGGTAACTGTAACTGTGTGCTGGTGCTCTTGGTCATTGGTGTCAGCTGACTACACACTCCTCGTTGCAAGAGCTGATCCACATGCCTCCTGTAAGTGTTGCCTGCTGTGTCAGCCACTTCTTATATCAACTGACCCCTTGATGCTGTTATCACTCCTTGTGACCATTTCACATTTCCCTGGTAATTACGAAAAAGCACTGAATTACCAACCTGGAACTTCCGCAACCTTGGCCCTCCTGTGGCCAACAGTGGAAGTTGGTGTCCTGCTGTGTCTTGCTGGTCACATCTGGTCCAGCACAGTTCTCAGTGTCTGTCCCATCAACATTTCTGGTGGTGTCTCTTGAGTGCCTGTACATGGTGATTTACATAGTGCCAAAAGGGTTCTGGCTAGTCTTGTTTGCCAATATCCTTTCCCTAGTTTATTTAACTTGCCTTTAACCGTTGCACCATTTGTTACACTTGTCCATTGCTAGACAGGTGTAAGGGTGTAACCTGGACAAGTCTGATTCCATTCTTCCTTGCAAAAAGTTTCATCTCCTGAGACACAAACGCTGTACCATTGTCTGACACTATTCACTCAGGAATGCCATGGCAACTGAAAATCTCTCTCAACTCTTTTATCACCATCGCTGATGACATTGATGGTACCATTTTCACTTCAGGCCATATGGAGTACAAATCCACAACTATCAGAAACATCTTACCTTAAAAAGGCCCAAAAAAATCTATGTATAGTTTGGTCCATGGTTTCTGCTCTAGAGGCCAGCAGACTTCTTTCTCCTTGTTAGAGTAAGCTCGGAGTTACCTTTTCAATATCTTAGTCAATTTCGGGCCACGACATGTAGCTTAGTGCCACTGCTTTTGACAGAACAATACCGTCATGATTAGCATGCAAAATATCCAGTCTCTGACCATCTAGCCACACTTCCATTCTGATTTTTGGTTGAATTTTTGGTGGCCCACTGCACATATTATACAAACAGTATGTTGCCATGTCTTCGTCTGACAAATCTACATTTTCTTGCATTCTGTAATTAGAATTCCCCTTCCCATCCTTTTGATTCTTTGATAAGCCTTTACTCTGCTGTCTGTTCGTCTTTGACATACATGCCCGTTCTAAATGGGTTGGTTTGGAACAAAAGTTCAGACTGTACCCCGGGGCCAGCCATTACATTTCCAGCATGACTGTCGCCCTTCCACTGTCTTATTTCCAGATGACTGTGTGTCAGATCTGCCATTTGACACGTGCTTGCCTAAATTGACACTCCCCACTGCACCAACCAGGTCAAATACAGCACCTCGATCATTCATTTTTTGACTTGCGGTTTCCGCCGCAATAGCCAAGTCCACCGCCTCCTTGAAAGTAAATTTATCCTTGGAAAGCATTGTATTTTGGTCTGACTTGTCGCACATTCCACACACCAGCCGATCCCGCAAAATCCTGTCCAGCCGCATGTTCACCCCATCATGCGCCAACATTCACAACACTGGCCACCCAAGCTACCTGGCAGGTGTACCAACCTACATACTGTAATAATGCAATATTATTAATTAAAGGGATACTTGGTTAATTTTCTTTCGTTTAAAGGGGCTTCATAATATTTTATCGGGATTTGAAATTAAAGCCGTGGGAGTTTGTTTATCGTGGTATAATGTTTATCGGCCGTACGTGTGCCATTTCGGGAAATCTTAGTTTTTGTTATGCGTCAGCATTAGTGATAGAAGCTTTCCGAACTGCGTCGACAGTTTTCGTTCTAGAAGGTTTGATTATCTTTTACTGACAATGCAGTTTGAATGGCTACGCAGTTCGGCGAGCGTGGGAAAGTAGCAGCCGGCCCACGCCAGGCCCTTATCTGGGAAAAGGGGGGTAGCCACGAGTGATAAAAACCCTGGAAGAATACTCGTCCGCAAAAAAATTNGCAGTCGATAACCTACACTTGCTGAGGCCGCGTCTGGCGTGGCGCATAACCCCCACACCGGCAAACTTGAACTTGGTTGATTATTTCTCTGCTGGTGTGGGAGGTCGCTGCCTCTGTTTTTCTTTGGGCGATGAAAATTCTCAAGATGTGAAACAATCAATTAACCACTGCGGCGCTGCTACTATTTTTTGCTTGGTTGCCTGTAAAATCTGTTCGTACTGTAGTACAATTGTATGTGACCTGGTTCAATTAAATAACAAATAAAAATATAGAAAAAATAAACCGAAACGTGACTTTTTTTTCATTGGCGCCTTTTTAAAGAAAAGAGTTTCATGCTTCTACCCAACTGAGTTAACCGAGTTGTAAATTCCGTTCGTCAATACTTGACGTGGAATGTTACAATACTTCAGTACACAACACACTTCAAAATTACATAGATAATTGATTATGTCATAAACACTTCAGGTGTCAGTTGCATAATTCTATTTAAGGGTGTTTTGGTTTGCACACAATTACAAGGCTATCATGTAATAGATCATGAAACAACCAATGAATGCTACTTGGGGCAATCTTTATCAGGAGATGTCACACTCAATATATTTGTACGTCGTGTCATAAGACCTCTCTCATAGTGATATGTCACGTCAGGATTCCAGTTGTGTGTCTGACCAGTTCAGTCAACATTGCTGGTGGGTGCATTCTAACCACTTGATCCTTTAACCACTTTCGTGGTTAAACCGGTTGACTCGTGGCAAAACTGTCTACTTTACTTCAGAGAGAAGACAATGGAGCACATCAGTAGTTTGTGGGAAAAGAAGGTTTTCAAAGCGGAAACTAATAATAAAATTTACTTGAGGTCAAAAACTAGTCAAGAATGTTTGTGGCTTGGCATTTGAAAATTACTTATTTGATTATTTTGATACAGAATGAATTATAAAACAGTTTACTGAACTTAAAGCAAGAAAAGTTACTTTTGGGAAATAAAAACCAATTACTATTTGTGATTCTGTAACAACAGAATGAAATTCCATGAAAAATATGAGTTATAAAGGATTTAAAATATTGACTTTTAAATTTTCTTTCCTTTCTTTAAACTATGTATTTCTTATAATATATACATATTTTAAGTTATAGTTCTGTTCTAATATAAGCAAAACATTTTATTTTTCCTTGTATTGTTATTTGTTGAGTATATTTCTTCTTAAGCATTATATTAAAACCCATTATTTTATTAATCTTGAATTAAATTTTTAACTTTTGACATATGCATACCCAAGTTATATAGTATTGCCTCTGTTTACCGGACCTCTAATTAGCGGACTTTGTATTTACCAGACAAAACACCAAGCCACAATTATTTTTATTGCAGTTTCCACTTGCT
Source organism: Clitarchus hookeri (assembly GCA_002778355.1). NCBI lineage: Eukaryota > Metazoa > Arthropoda > Insecta > Phasmatodea > Phasmatidae > Clitarchus > Clitarchus hookeri. The sequence goes on along the minus strand of NQII01000121.1, from coordinate 1,143,959 downwards.
GTTTGTAGGGCGCGACAAGCGTTGTTCAGTGGTGAGATACGCGTACGTATAAACAGCTGTGTTAGGTAGGGGGTAGAAGCTATTTTTAGAATGGTTCAATAGCTCGGCTGTGGGTGTCTACTTTAGCCATGATCATAATTCGTGACACATGTAACATTTCCTTGTAGCTGGATGTCAATTGTCAGGGTTTGTGTTTGAAATGTTTATTTATGAATACATTAACTTATAATATCATGACCACCCTTCGAGCACGAACAATCAGCATTCTTTGCTGTGTAGTATCTGCTCTCTAAGAGAGTGTGCATAACTCTTGAATGTCCAGCCCAATATGGCTGTTTCTGTTTACTGCTGCTATTTTGTATATTTTATAAAGCATATTCGTTCCAATTGCCACTTTTCCATATAATTTTTAAAACACCCAGGTGTTGCCATTGGTGATGCATTTTGTTCCTTTTTATTTTGATTCCTATGAACTTATGGTAATAAATGTGTGCAAGTGTTTCAGTCCATGGTGTTTCAAGATGTCTTTAAATGACTTTGCTACTTTATAGCGAGTAAGAAGTTCTGACATTAAAGAATAATTTATAAAAGTAAAGCAAACAACCCTTAATAGGTATTTCCCACAAAGAAACTTACATGTTTTTCCTCGTAGTCTTTCACGGGATTACATTAATTTTAAACAGAATTGTAAATAACTACACCTAAATCATTACATTTTTTGAATGTGAATTTATTTGAGAAGTGTATTCTTGCATGGAAATCACTAAAAAGTACATAAAGAGATTTTATTCTACAATGTAAATGGTTATCATCATGCCTACTTGTCACTTGTAGTACAAGAAATGTGTTATTGTACACTGGCAAGATAAGTGCATGCACTTGAAAGGAATGTTTTAGAATTGTACAATAGCATGGTTACGTGGTCATTGAGCATGGTGTTGCTCACATGTAACATAATGTAGGTTTTTTGGGGGGAAATATCACTTGCAACTTATGATAGTCATTCATGCATTTAAGTTAAAGATTGTGCATGTTTGTTGGTGTTTGAAATTACTTCCATCTCAGGAGAAAAACCTAGAAGCAGGTGTTTCAATGGCAAGACTACACGTCGTAACACTCAAAATGTGTTCATTATTAAACAATTGCAAAAGTGCTTAAAATAAATTTTTGAGAGAGCTATGATACAGACACAATATCTGCCTGTTGTGATGCATAATTTTTAATGCCTGGCAGCTGTGCAAGACGCATGAGAAGTAAATAGGCGGGAATCTATAACAGTACTGGAATTTTGTCAATGTCAGCACGTACAATCTGAGCCTAGTGAGATTGGTGAAGTTTGGCATGGTCCGGTACATGGCTGCTATTCTTATCACATGCCTAGTATTGTATTCTGGCTGCTAAAGGGTGACCAGGATCTGTACTCTTCTCATTTCTGAGAAAAAATGTGCAAGTTGTACATGCATAAATACCCGTGATGGGCGAGTTTTATTTTTACAGCTTCAATTCAAGTCAAGTTGTATGAAACTCAAGTCGAGTTCAGTTAAAAATTTTTTGAGTTCAAATCGATTATGTACAATAAATGTTAATGTGTACCTATGTTTACAGGTATAACGTCTGCCACTTATAACTTCCTCCCCCTCTTATAGTCACAGTTTACTAAAAAAAAAAAGTTTGGGACTACAGTAGAACCTTACTGAAACGACCCCTCATGGTTTCCAGAAATTAATTCTTTTGACTGGTCGGTAGCTATTGATATTTTGGGAAATTTTGGAGCAATTTTGACACACCCCTCACTCCTATACGTAAAAATGTTAAATTTTTGTATCAAGTCCATGTTAAATCGTCTCTATTGTGAAAATGACACATTTTTAAAATTAAATATAAATTTATTTCAATAGACAGACATGTTCTGAAAAAGACGATAACTGAGACGTCACCCAAAATGTTAAAAACATCAAGCGGTGCAAAGATTCACCAAGCATTTTAAGTCCATGTTCAATCGTCTCCGGCATAATATTAACGTGATTTTTGCATGGAATATTAATTTAATTGAATAGTCAGATGTCTTCCCAATAATATACCATAGAAGTGTATCTGCAACCTCCCTTGTAATCTAACAGTTACAGAAACTCTAAGATTGGAGAAGACATTCTTTTCGGTGAGTGAAAATTAAATTTTCTTTTGCCTCTTGTGGAAAAATCATAAGACATTTTAACGAAATATAAATTGATGTTAATAAACAAACGTATTCTGAATAAAATTGTAACACAAAATGTTAATATTCAACCTCTCTTGCTGCCAATCAACTACAAAAACTGTACTTTAGAGACAATTTATTTTTTGCCGAGCAAAAATTCTACTTTTTATTGCCCTTTGCGGAAAACCAATTGTTGTTTCAATGAAACATTAATGTATATTAATAAACAGATGTCTTTGGAATAAAATGATACTACAGAAATGTATGCACAACCTCCTTTGTAGCCAATCAATTACAAAAACGGTAAAACTGGAGACAATGTACTTTTCTGTGAGCAAAAGTGCAATTTTTGATGGCCTCTTGCGGAAAAAAACCATAGAACATTATAACAAAACATTAGTTTATGTTAATAAACAAACATATTTTAAAAAAATTTCACCACTAAAAGTTATATGCCACCTCCCTTGTTGCTAAGTAATTACAAAAACTGTAAAATTTTACACAAATTATTTTTTGCCTAGCAAAAAATTCAATTTTTGATGGCCTCTTGCAGAAAAACAAGGGGTTATTTCAATAAAACATTAATATATATTAATATCCAAATAATATAATACCACATAAATGTATATGCGGTGAAAATTAACGTGCTCACCACAAATACTGCTCAGTCGAGATCCAGAAAATATGTAAACTACACAAGCTCATGCTGTTCATTCCTTTCCCTTGGACAACAAAAATCGGTCATAAATTACCAAAAATACTTGCAGCTCATGGTCCCTCCTGGCTGCACAAATATCTTCGCCACATTGAAAACATCCTATACAGCACAAGTTGGTTTCAGCAACGTCGCACAGAAACTGTGTAATATTGCAAGTACGTTGCAAAACATGCATGCAGTGTGTTGAACACGTGAAAGCATCCAGGGCATGCAAAAATGCACAGGGACATGCTGGCAAAGTCACACAAGGACATGCTGGCGATGTTGCACAAGTACTGCCAACAAAAATCCAGAAAGTTTCAAAAACATTCATTTTTCAGTGTTTGCTTGTTGAGTCAACATGTTATTATTGCCCCAGTTATGCATGGCACCAGCTGATGTAGTAAAGTTACATAATTCATGTGGCAACACTGAAGCTGTAGGGCATCATATCCTCAGTAACACTGCATTGCCAAAAAATATTATAGTTATGAATGAGAATCAATTCAAGTTGCTTGGTTAGTGCACAACCTGTTTTCATGGTTTTTATTTGGGAAATGTTTTATTTTAATTTTTTATTTTATTTAAAATGGGGATTTAATAGTACCAGATCAATATCATTAATGCAGCTTCTGTAAAAGTTTGTGTACAAAAGTTTGCTACTTAGTACAGCAAGATTTCCCAAAATATTGAGATAGTGAATACAACTTTGTGTTTGTTTATAAGCATTTCTCTTCTAGCACTGCAGTGTGTTCAAAAAATTATCACATTGCACAAAACTTGTGTAGCTCAACTCCTGTGTATTTACAAAGTAAAAATTAGAAAACAATATCTGCAATGCTTGCCGCAGTAGTTAATTTTCATTCCTTCAGCAAGAATTTTGTTCCAAGGGCTATTTCAAACTTAACTTAAAGCAGATGTCTTGGATGCCTCATGTAATATTCCATTGTTGGTGGAAGTGCTTTTAACCAACAAACTTCACTATACAGACCACCTACTATGTTATCTGATGAATATCTAACAGCTATGTTTTCTGTTTTGTGACAAAAGAAGGAAGGTAGTATACACCTTAATGGCACATAAGGTTTTATTTTATTTGGAAGATGCCTACCTATTGAAATATGTATTACAGTTAAACCTCTTTAATACAACCAATAAGGGACCTCAATTTTTACAGTTTGTAATGAGGTTTGTATAAACAGGTGTTTTTGATAGCTATAAAAATCTCAAAAAATTAAAATGTCATCTCTTTGATTTAGCAGCTTCGAAAATAAGACATTCTTAAAATGTGCATGGCTTCTTTATACCAGTGAACTTGATATTGTATAATAATATATGAGGGTTATTTGGAAAGTAAGGTCCAAATCGCCGTAGCTAATCGAATGTCGCGCAAACATTGTAATGCGCATGCGCACCGACTCCCGGCATGCCTTGCTCGTCAAACGACGCCATTTGCATTGGTGTTGTTGCAGTGTGCGGTTTACAGTGTCAGCTCAAAATGTTTAAAACAATTGATCAGCCCGCTGACTGTGAAATACGGTCAGTGATTTGGTTTTTGTCAGCAAGGAACGTTTCAGCAGCGGATGTTCATTGACAGATAAGTCAAGTGTATGGCCCAAATGTGATGAGTGACAGCAAAGTGCATAAGTGGGGTGAGAGCTTTCAAGGACGGACAGGAATATGTCCATGATGAACCGCGATCAGGCCGACCATCAGTGATCACAGAAGATTTGGTCAAAGCCGTGGACGAAAAGATTCGTGAAGACCGGCGATTCACTATTTCAACTTTAGCATTGGAATTTCTGTATGTGGGTAGAACAACTTTGCAAAAATTGTCTCTGAAAATTTGCAATTTCACAAATTGTGCGCTCGTTGGATTCCCAGGCTGCTTACTGAGGAACACCAAATGAAAAAAATGGCTTGTGCTCTTGATTTTTTGGACCAATATCATAAGGAAGGTGATCAATTTTTAGAGAAGATTGTCACAGGGGACAAGACGTGAAAGAAGCAGTTACAGACTGTTTATCCTCACAGGCGGCAGACGTCTATGACTTAGGTATACAATAGCTTGTAGAACATTATCACAAATGTTTAAACAAATATGGAAACACTGTAGAAAAATAGAAAAACATGTAAGGAATTAAATAAAAAAAGTTTTTTGAAAAAATCTGTGATGGTTTATGTTTTATACGAAATCGGACCTTATTTTCCGAATAACCCTCGTAAATACATTCTTTTTGTCTATCACATAAATTAATATTAATTCTTTATCTCACTCCAAGGCGGAAGAACACAACTTTGTATAAATGAGGTTTATATTAACTAGGTTTTACTGTATACACCTATTAATCAATGTTGCAGATATAATTAAACCTTACCTTTATTGGTGAGCTGCCAAAAATGCCTTTAACCAAGCATAATTCCAACATTTGAAAAATTTTATGATTAAAAATACTGATGGTTCCAAACATTTTGGATGAAGGATTGTGCACCTGCAAAAAGTTTTGCATGCAGATACAATAAAAAAACAAGGGATGTTCAGTTGAGTCGAGAGATATGGGCGGCTCTTAACGAGGTCTTGAGAGCAGATAAGGGTGAAATTAGGTGAGAATGGAGCAGTGTGGGAATGCAAGGGTGGGGGAAGTGGGAGATCCCCGAGAAAACCTGCTGACCAATGGCATCATCCGGCACGTTTCGCACTTGTGAAAATCCGGGATTGACCTGGCCGGGGATTGAACCCGGTTCGCCTTAATGGGAGGCAAGCAGTTTAACCGCTCATCCACTGCAGCCCCAGGGGATGTTCAGAATATACCATTGTCATGTTTGTTTCATGGCATCTTCACTAGTAATGGAGAAGTCATCTCGTTGCTATACTTCAATTACCTTGGCATATTGCTTTGTGTGTGTTGTTTTGTAATAATTAAGGAAGTGTTTCACAGTATTACTAAATTTATAGTCATGTTCTGAGACATGCAACACACCCTCACTGTTACAAGACAGCACCTGAATAGTCGACATGCACAGTAAAGCAGTGCTTCTGAAGTATAATAAAAAAACAATCTTGTTGCTGTGACACATGCTTGACACACTATAAACAGCTACTGCTTCAAAGCAATCAGAAAAGCAGTACCGTTCTGAAGCATTGAATGACATTCTTCAAATTTATAATATTGATTCAATACATTGCATTTTGTGTTCTACTATGTAATATTTTGATGTGTTTATGTAATTCATTTTAAATATTTAACTATTGGCTAGTAAGTTGGTGTTCTAGCTAAAAACATTGCAAAATGAACAAATGCAAGTGAACATTTAGGTAAATGTTTACTGCAAGTTTAATTGTAGGGAAATAAGTACAAACATTGTGAAATAACATGAAAATTGCAAATTATTTGCATTAATTTTATTTGGTGGAAAGTGCTTTGTTCTTGGAAATGAGAAATTTTTTTTTTTTTTTCCCCCTCAATTTGCCAAGAAAATGTTTGTTTACCAATAATTAAACATTGTAGTTACATATATTATTTCCATTCTAAATCACTTGTTGAATGGTACTGTGCCAGTGTGTTTCTAATACAGATACAGTACTAACAAGTTGTATTATTTTATAAAGATGTAGTATATAGATTGCAACCATAAATGAGGTTACAAGTAAATGAAACTACTGGGATTCGCATAGCAATAAAGTGTGAATCATAAATGTGGCAATGTGGATAAAATTTGTCTGCTTTGCTGGGGGAATGAACAGTGTTTTTCAGTTGAATATTTATACAGTACAGTAAAAATGTTTTTATCACATTTAAATTTTATTTTAATTTTTTCCTGTTTAGTAAGTTGCCTTCTCTTAGCTCCTAACCCTGTTTTCCAATAAGACCTTACACCATGTTAAAAGTTTTCCTTAATACAAAGTAAAAATATTTAAGTCCCGTCATGAAATTTATGATGAGGTTCTAGTAAAATTAACACACATTATTGGTTTTGACAGTAAATTTGCACAACAATAAGCTGCACTTAACACCCTTCCCAAGGTCCCACATTAGAGTCACTGACAAAAAATATTTTATATAGGCCGTTCACGATGAAGTGATCACTTGAACGCTCTGCTTATATTTTATTTTCAGCCTATTTGTATCTTTCTGACGCATGTAAATGGAAACAACGCTATCTGCTTTACTTTTCAAATGCAACATTTATATTGACATGGGATGAAAGATACAAATTGACTTAAAATAAGACCTAAGCAGATTGTAGAAGTGTTCCTTATCGTAAATGGCCTATACTAATAGGTAAGGCATATTTTTTCTATTTTGGAATTACCACCTTCACAAACATCTTTAATGTGGTTGCATTACATCATAACAGCTGGAATAATGATAGCAAACTGGGTAAAATGCATCAAGTTTATGCACTTTCTTTATAAAGCATACAAGCACTAATTTAAAATGTTTCAAAGGCTGTTCATGGTAAAGTGAGCACTTTTGAAAGCCCTGCTAAGTTTCTACTTTCAGCCCGTTGGTTGCGTATCTTTCAGCGTATCTATCAAAGTAAATGCTGCCATGTGATTTTCAGCTGATGTTTACATAAGCTGGCTTATATTTCCACTGCATACTCTTCAAATATACAGCAAAAAGTCATAAATATTGTTATCAGCACTATAAACACATATACATTAATTTCAGTAAATAATATTGGTTTGTGAATATTGATTGATGTTCATGATTTTTTTTTTTTTCTGTTTAGTAGTAAATTAATGCTTTAACTCTGGTTAACCCTTGTTAGTTCATAAGAAAATATGTTTGGTTTAGGTTGTCAACAGAATAGCAGAACAGTTAAACATTTCCCGTTATAAAAGAACTGCCAAGACCTTTTAAACAATCACCTTTAACCCTAGAACACCAATAATCGCCTGGGAGGCCGCCCGCGGTAAATATTTTCTGGTTATTTCGAATTTGCGAGAATGTATCGAGTCGTACGTTCACGCCAAATCAGTGCAGCCAGCGATGCGGTGGGGAGCGACCGTGCGTCCGGCAGGGACTCTCCGCTTCCTAGATATGAAGGTAAGTTTATTACTATTGACTTGTTCTAGATTTTTGCATTTTTGTATTGTTTTTCACATTTATTAGTTATATAATGCATGTTTTATTTTATAGATAAATCTCGACGAGGATCAGATTGCAGAATTCCTGCAAAACAACGCCTCTGACAGCAAAATTGAAGATCTTTTAGAAGTTGAAGACTACAATTCCGATGACAGTGCGGCTGATCCCACTTTTTCTCCATGCCGACTCGAAAATGACCAACAAAATATTGTGACAAATGACCATGACCCTTACCAAGATCTTGACAACCAAGATATTTCATTATCATCACTGTCCAGTGTGCCAGATTTATCAGATCTACAAAACCCTTCAGCATCAAAAAAACAGGCAACTGAACCTCTTATTGTTTTGCCAGCTACAGCTGTTATGAGAGGTAAGAACAATTACATCTGGTCTAGATACATAGGAACATAGTTCACATTTTCTCGGTCCAAAACAAGATGGAAGACGTGTCATAAAACCATTAGAATGCTTTGAAAAGTTTTTCACCCCTTGTATGATGGATGAAATACTGCTACGTACTAATGAAGATATTTCAGTCAAAGCCATCAAATACATACAGCAAAGTTCGACCATTTCACTGACTAGAACAGAGGAACTTCATGCACTTCTAGGTCTTTTTCAGTGACACTGTTCGGACAGACGTTATAACACTGTTTTAATGTATTCCTAACACACGAGAAATGTTTTATGTGCAGTATAAGGCATTTTCATGACGTTTCAAAATGAGTGACACACGTGCCGAGGTATCAACTTATAAATTGGCAATCGCGAAAAATACTAAATAATACACAAATTTATTAAAACTTTCAGAGTTGCAACATATATCACAAATATAGTAAAACACACTCATTCTAAGTTTCTTCAAGTTTATTCAATGTTTAAAATTTATACCGACTTCAACTGCATGAAGCAGTAATTTTCCAGGTTGGCATATTATGTGAAATTTCAATCATTTCCTGGACAAGAAACTACGTTGAACTACAGCAGAAACAATAACAAACAATGCCGCTTCACTCAGAATATGTATAAAAAATTGACGCGTGCCGCATTGTTAGAAGCGTTGCTGACCCCCCCCCACCCCCTTGCGATCTTACCCCTCACTAGCGCCCTCAGTAGACACGTGTCAAGGGACATGTGCTGCTAGGCCAGGTCGGCCCGAGAGGGCGGACAAGCAATTAACATGTGCCAAGGTGATGCCGAGTTAAACCAGCAAATCGCCAATGCATAGAGAAATATGCGTGAAAACATTAAAACATGCCGAAGTAATGCAGAAGTACACGAGAAAAGAGCTGACAGTGTTTGGCAGTTGGCCACGAGTCACCCCCCCC
>NQII01000121.1:1108617-1134455 GCA_002778355.1 Clitarchus hookeri | reverse complement strand
GGGGGGGGGGGGGGCGACGAGAGAGGTTAAAAGCCAACTTGCGGGACAAGGAGGGGATCAGTCGGATCAGTCATCACGCCAAAAGAAGAGAGGAACAGTCGTATCGAGAAGCCGTGGGAGTGAGTCATGTTGTGGATTCGCCAAGAAGAGAACCCGGAACAGCAGTCGTGGAGAGCCATCACCAAAGCGAGGGCCTGTGAAGGGCCGACCAACATACCGGACCTCAACCTACCGCCGGAACACCCAGAACTACAGGTACAGCTAAGTATCAGCGTCGTCGCTCAAGGGAAATCCCTATGCCTAGCCTTCCCCACAACGTCGGCAGCAGTTAGCAAGATTACTTTAATTCGCACTTAAGGCCCCCAACTCGCGGGATACTGTCTCGGAGTTTAGTATCTGTTTGTTTGTTTTCTCGCAAAATATAAACATTTAAAAAACATTTACTGAGAGACAGTTATTGTTCTACTCCTAGCCAACATCCAAGGCACCTATAGTCTGTACCTGGAAAAGGTAACTCGTACCCTATGACCCTCCCTGTATATCATATCACAGGGAGGCGAATAGCGTCAAAATGTTTTATTTATTACGATAATGAATATTTTATTTCAGGACTTACAAACTGGCACTAAAAATCACATTGGTCATGAACGGAAGTTTTGTTGATATCTGAGTGCAGAACATAAATAAAAACAATGAACCAGCTATCTTGAACATTGGGTCAACCAGGCGATGATGTGAAACAATTACAAAAATAAATCTTTCATGATCATGCCATATTTTTTTCTTATTTGCTTATAACATGAAACAAACTGAATTGCAGGTGACAAAAGATGACAAAAATTGTTATCATTACAACTAGTAATATGTTAAAAAACAGAACTATTTCTCGTAGTTTGCTGCCAACTTAACTGTGAGTAATGCAGTCATTGCTAACGTTAAAATATATGCAGTTACGGGCAGTGATTTTCTTCAATGGTTGATTTTTTTAAGAGTGCTCACTTTTTTGTGGACTACCTTTACATCAGTGAAAAGCATGCATATTGAAACAAAGCATACCATATTAAAACTAAGCTTTCTGAAACATGACATTTTAAATTTTTAATTCACAAAGGCTATTACCAGAAAATAGCTTTCAATGTTCTGAATTGATAATTATAAAATAAATACTCTATTTTACATAAAAGTTATGTAACATCCATGTGTAGCAGAGCGTGAAAATTCAGCAAGGGGAAGCTGGTGCCAAGTACAGCAACCTGCCCGACCCGGGGGACACATCTGTCATTCCTGTAGTCATTACAGTAATTGTTTGAAATATCTACAACCAGTCTCAACAAAGAGGAGAGAGACATTACCCTCAAATGTCAAACCCATTCACACAATTCTGGCATTTCATGATGGTGACTCATACAATTTATGATTACTGCAATCAGGTCTTGTTTTGTAGCATTAATTAAAAAAACTCTGAGGTGACCCCAAAATAAATTATAGTAGGCAGGCCAATTATCTGGTCCTCTTTCGAGCAATTCCATTAGAAACTTCAAGGAGTCTAATATACTGATAAAATAATGCAAGAGCATATTCAATTCAAGAGCTACCTGTACATGCACTGGTGAATATCATATGGAACAATATGAAACAAATTCACAAACTAATTGGTTGGAAATTGGTCTACTTCAATGATGTGGCAGCAGTTATGATCCTAATTAAATGAATTTTATGCAAATCTCTACTGGTTACAGATATGAAAGTTAGAATTTATGTTAACCCAAGGGTGGATAGTTATTTCTGCTATTAGCATGTATCCCTAGTGAAAAATAACTTACAAAAAATAGCAGAGTACTTTCAAAATAATATAGTTGAAAAAACTTCTGGAAAAACTATGTACAGATTTTCACTTGATCATAATTATTTGTATTTAGTGCTTCATTCTTTAGACAAAAAATTATGGTATACAACAACTAAAGCTAAAATTGTATCCTGTAAATATAAGATTAAATATTACCAGTTCATTTTATCCATATAACATTGTAGCTTGAAAGTGGCTGCTGGCACAACAATGTACATATTAGGACTGGAGGAAGGTAGGCATGTAAACCAATTCTTGAAATGAGTACTGCTTTGTGAGTTATGATAAAACTCTTGAAACTCCAGTTTACAAAACAGTCTTGGTGAAAGTTTTCGTTACAACTCTATCTTCATCATCCCTGAAAGTTCTAACAGTTAGAAAATAACCTTGCATCTGTTAAAAGAAGCAACGTACTAATACAACATGAAAGCTATAACCAACCAAGAGCTTATAAAACAAACATATAAAATTAATGAAATTGCAACATTAAAAATGTGGTGAATTGAATGTAATTTATACAATTGTATCATTGGATGTCATCTACACATTTGTCCGAACTAGACTGACATTCAGTTGAAATAATTAAATAACTATATGAGGATTGTTGGACATTTGCTATTGCGATGAATCACAATGGCAAATGTCCAATAATCTTCACCTAGTCTTTCACCCCCATTGCACTATTCATTCAAAGATAACACTAATTAAGTACTAAATTATAATGAATATGTTTATTATTGGGTTCTTGTTGAAACAAATTACCCACTCATAAAATAGACTAAATGGTTAAGTACATAAAAAATGTTTACAGTTGATATAATTCCGCATGCTGATTCCTGTATTTCTGTGCACTGTACACTATCTGTAATTACAGCCTTCGTTCTATCTTTAAGGTGTCAACATTAAAAAAAAAATTTGGGATAAATTGTTTCAAGTTTACCCATCAAATTTTATTTAATCAATCCTACTTAGTATTGATGGAAATTAAAACAGAAAAACATGAGCAATTGATAAAAAAAATAATAGGTTATTTTACAGCTTGTCATTAGCATTTGATGCTGTCCATGGCTTCCCCCAAAGCTCTTGTCGACCCTCACACACCATCTACCAGGAAGGAACCATCTGATCCAAACACCGGCCGTGCACAGCCTGACTGAAGGCCACACGCCCAAGTCATGCCGCATGAATCAGTGCAGAGGCTAACAGTGCCACAAGGTGTAATTATCACCCAATGTAATTAAATGGCCTAACCGCAATCAACAGACACCCCTGCTATGAGTGACCTTTTATTTAAGTGCCGTAAATATTTAATGTTAGGAAAGTTTGACTCTGACAGTAGGACACCGAGCCCAAACCAAGGCACAATGAATTTCCTTGCAAATTTTTACGTAAATTGTTTATTAAATAAAAAGACATTAAAATTAATATTAGGTACTTGCCTCACAGTGTAAAAGGGTTTTATGTATGCATTTTTCTTGCAGATGATAGAAAGACTTTTTCAAAAGCAACTTCAAAATAAAAAAAACCAGTATCACGTAATATTTGTCCAGTCTTAATACGTCAATGTCATCATAGTTTAATTAAATGTAATGTTCATCTGAGCAATGTAGTCTCACATCATCCATTTTCACTTTATTTTGAGGGAATGTATGTTTTGGCGGGCTGGGCAACTACCATTACCACCGCCTTGCCGGGCCATCGTCAGTCTAGCAAGAGAGGGCATCAGGGCAGGTCGCATCACGCAACTCGGGGATGAAGCAACTTTTGCGCGCCAACCATTTCACGTCCATAGATTTAATTTTACTGGGACATTTTTCTCTTATACTTCGTGCAACCCTGATTTCACCTCCCTTCCAGATAGACTCACGCCCCTCCGGCATAACTCATCTTTTATTTTATTCAGTGTCTGCGTGACGCGTTAGGCCAGTACGGGGCCTTGTGCCGCACGCCTGCTTAACTTTGTGTGTAAATCATCTCATTGGATTTCCTTAATACAACTCTCATTCTGAAACCAAAGTGTGTGTATTTTATTCCCGCTTCACGGGCAGCTTAATGGCGATTGGCCCTCACATACGTCAGCTACCTGCCACGTTATTTACGTCAAATAAGTCAGTGTGTGTTTTGCGTATTGAAATGCTTTATGTCTGCGCATTGGAAAGGCATGTTGGAGAGCCACAATACCCCAGTTCAGTAGTGTGTGTACATTCAGTCGTCCATTTAGCTTCAACGACATTAGTCAGTATGCGCAAATTTATTAAGACACAAGGCACAGGGTTCATTAGCCCAGGCTTTTCGACTGCGGCCCACCTCAAGAGTCAAACCTGAGCAGATTAGAATACTGTTTACTACAATACAGATTGTTGTGGGAACAAGCCAAATATTGTTGAGTTAGAGATACTATTTGTTTTGCAGTGGAAGGCAGTGCTCTGCTATGGCGACCATACCCATTTACAGTAGCAACTACAATCACAGACCAAAATACAAGAAACAGTTCTTGCAGTACTATATCTGTTAACAATATTTAGATGGTACCTACAACCCCTCAATTTGACAGTCCCTATTTTAAGAGTCCAGATGGTTTTCACAACTGTATATAATTCTCAGTGAGTTTACATGGCAACATTTATCATTTATTTTATAAGTGGAATGTTTGAGACCAAGTTTGATGCTTGCCCAAGACAAGTCTAACTGACATTTACATATGATACCGTATTTTAAGACCATACAGAAAGAAAATTCCATTTTTGGTAATGTTGAAGAGTAGGTTACAAAATAATTGTTTTAGTAAGTATAATGTATTAATTTTTGTTCTGGACTAGTCTAAGAGTTATACTACTTTTACGTTGAAACAAACTGGGAATACGCATGCAGTACTGTCTGAAGGTTACAAGAAGTCTAGGCTCTGTAATGCTGGCAGAAATACTTCATGGTACTTCTCAAAACTGCCTTCCCAGATTAGGCGATTTGTGGCAGAATTAAATTGTTTCATTGCTGAACCATTACTCCCTTTCACTTAGCGACAACTCTCCTTCCAAGGAAGGGCAACTTCATATCTCCCTTCTTAATTTATCATTTTCTTGAAAATGTTTCATAGTCACCATTTCCATCTCCTTTGTCAATTAATACCAATACATTCCAGCTCCCACAGCTCTTTTAAGGAAGCACTCTGCACAAACAAAGACTTGATCATGGAAACAGCACTGTCATCTTTCAGCATTTTCCAAAACTTTCCCATTATTGTCCAACCTAGAGTGGTGCCTGCCACAACTAACCCAGAATCCAACCTGACAATCTCCCCAGTGATCATACTATCTACAGTATCTGCCCTAATGAGCAATTCCATCTCTGGAGGGTCTGGACCAAAATCAGAGTGTCAGATCCCTTTTTCCTTGATCTCTTTCATCCAAGGACCATACCTCAATCTTGGAATTCTTCCACAAATATTCTTTTGACTTAATACTGGTATAGTGTGAGAAGAGGTGTTATGAAGGCCATGTAAGGACATTTCACAAAAATTGTGTTCCTGTGCGTTAATTGATGCATCCCCAAACAGCTTGTGTTCAATATTTTCTGTTTTTAATGGGATATACTCCATTTCCTTGACTTTTTTTTCCGGCAGGTAAGATCTCTGAGAGCCAGTATCTAGGAGGAGCACGCGCACAATTCTTTCTCTCCCTTTGTATCTTAACGTGACACTGAGAGTTTGCAACAAAACTTCTGATACAGTTGATGATTGTGCATTTAGTGTTACAGACTCTTTACTTTCACATTCTGTGGATCTATTATTGTCACTAAGTTTAACACTCCCTCCAACAACTGATTTATTGACAGCTAGATTAGGACACATGACAACTTTATGCCTATAACCACACAATGGACAGCGTAGTTTTCCAACTTTCAAACATGCAAAACAACATCTGCTCTCTGTTAATCTCATACGCTTGTCTGTTAAATTAAATTCCTGAGCAAGGTAACAACCCTACTTTCGTGCTGCTTCTTGCAGAAAGCTCAACCCAGTTTCCTGCCCTCATCTTTGCTGGAGAACAAAACACTGGCAGTGGCTGGTTCGTTTTCAGGCTCCCTAGCTAAACACTTAACACTCTACCTCTTTGGGAGATAACTTAAACCCAGCCTGAGCGAACATGATTCTCTCTTCACCTTCAACCTCACATTTGAGGAAAGCTATTAATGTTTCCAATTTGTCGACATGCCCACTAAGTAGTTCTTTTGCTATAGACACTGTGTTCACAATCCATGCATGCAGAACTTCTTCAGGCAGGCAGGATTCCACAAGTGGAAATAACATTGACCCATATTTATCCCTAGTAACACCAATGGGTTCCAGTGCTCTCAGCTGTGTTTCTAGCTTATCATACAAAACTACTAAAGTACATTTTTCCTTCCTATTTGCAACATTCTGTATGACAAGACTTATTCATTCCCTGATATAGTTCTTCATCAACAAATCATCTCTGCCAAACCTGCTTGTAAGTGTTTCAATAGCTTTGTTTTATTTATCTCCTGTAGGCGGGAAGCTACTGACTAGTTCCCTAGCATGACTGCCTTCTTTTATAGATTGGATTAAATACTGAAATTGGTCCGCATCCTCAATATCATCGTCTTCATGAATGCATTTGAATTGGCCCCGAAACCCCAGTCAATCTTTAACCTCACCTCTAAACTTCACTAATTCAATTTCAGGCAATTTCAATAATTTTTTAGTTTAATTACATGAACTTGCCAACTTTTCATTGTCACTTGACTGCTTCCTTTTATAAACACTTGCCGTTATACTGTCCAACACATCCCTGTAACTTTCAACAGATTCGTACTCACAGTCATAGGTTTCTGAATCTTCTTCCAGCAGCGATTCCAATAATCTTTCATCGAGTGTAGCCAGTTCATCTCCCAACCTCTCCATTTTGGTCATCAGGGATTTCAACACTTCTATATCGTCTTCAGTATCTTCTAAATGTTTTGTTATAAGGTTATATGTCTTGGTAAACAACATCCTTACAGGTTTCCGAGCCTTGATGCACTTCTCACTTGCCATAGTTCACAAATATTTTTCTCATTCTTCCTAAATAATCACGTCGGGATCACCACTAAATGTTAGGGACACGAATGTAACTGATTCGAGTATAAACAAAACTAAACTTCCATTATACCAAATAAAGCAATATTTCTTTGTAATCTGTTTGCTTCACAATGTAATCATTCCCCTTATTCTACAATTGTACAACAACAATACACCTTCTGAAAAAACAACAAACAAATTAAATTTCTTACTGTCAACTTGACAAATCAAAACAATTTTCAAAGAATGTATTCTGAACGCAACATCCAGCATCCTTTAAGACAACACTTCTCCCACTCCATATTGGGAGGTATCACTAGATACTACCATTTGGTTTTGTGGGTTAAAAGGCACCAACACTGGAGTTTGAAGAATCCACTCTATGCTGTCTTCAAATACCTGCTTACATTGTGTATTCCAGTCCCATAATGCTCCTTGTGCAAAATATTTTACAGCCGTTTCAATCTGACTGATATAAACATTAAAAATTTAGCATAGAATTTTAACAGTTCTTAATATACCTTTAACTGTGGCACAGTAGTCAGTACTTGGGGCCTCCTTTATCGCCTCTTATAAATCTTTTGCAGACCCAATACCCTTGCCACTGATGACATACCCCAAGAACT
Organism: Clitarchus hookeri; assembly: GCA_002778355.1. Taxonomy (NCBI): domain Eukaryota; kingdom Metazoa; phylum Arthropoda; class Insecta; order Phasmatodea; family Phasmatidae; genus Clitarchus; species Clitarchus hookeri. The sequence continues at coordinate 1,126,906 of NQII01000121.1, read as the reverse complement.
TTGCTTTGTTTACTAGGAAATGGCACTTCTCTCACTTCACTCACTCCATGCTCTTTCAATGTGTGTACACATTCCCTAATTGAACTCCCTGTTACAAGAATTTCATTGTAATATTTCACTATTCTACCCTGCAAGATCTCCTACTTTGCTAGTTTGGTGCTACTTAATCACACAATACACCAAAAGCGTATTTTACAATTATCAATAACAACACTGTACATTTTTTTTTATCTCTGGTACAGAATATTATGCATTGGCAAACACAATGACATGGAGCTTGGTTGATTGACCTTAAAAATTTTCAACTAGAACTTCACTGCACAAGTTATAACCTAATACCACACACTATACTCGTGTACACAGAGTGAAAAAATCACAATGGAACACTGTAATTTTAAGACACTTATATAGCAAAACTGAGATAAAACTATTAATAGTTATCTACACAGCCTGCTGCTTAACTTAAATTGACCATTAAACTTGATGCCTTCAGGTTTATTAGTAGTACGGCCTCAAAGGTTGTGTGGTATCGAACCTCGGACTACTGTCTTGCCTCTTGTGTTTCTCCCAGTGGGTTTTGTTATCCCCAAAGAAAATTCTGGTTGGGTTCTGTCCTGCTGCTCATCTTAAGCGGGTAGGCTTTACCTGTGTGCTGAGGGCACTGGTTGTGTTTTATTGCCTTAATCTATTTTCCCAATGACTGGAATAAAGCATAATGTAAATGGTGGGGCAATTTTAAGGGTGAGGTGGTAAGTAGGGAGCGTGCAGGGTAGCGAGGAAGGGGATTATACAGTTTTGTACACTCCCTTTGTGTATGAATGAAGTTGGTAAAGGCTATTCACTGTAAACTGAGCACTTTTGAAAGTCCTGCTTAAGATATACCTCTATATACGTTGTGTATTCTTCCACCTTACGTCAAATTAACACTGACATGGACTCATCACTTTATTTGTGCATCAGTCAATGGAAAGTGTAAAATTATTAGAAAAGTAAATATTTTAGAAATCTGTTCATTTATTCACTTAGATGCATTATTAAAACAGAAAATCAAAGAAATAATTAAAGTTTTTGCAAATGTTCATCTAACACTTCTAATTCAACGTTAAGACATAGAACTACTTTCCCTCCATCATTTCCAACTTTATTGGGCACATGCCGCTTAGTGCGCTCGTTAAATTTATATGTAGGTAGGAGCAGTGACTTTTCTAAGGTTGATTTCAAAAGTGTGCTTACTGTATCATGAACAGCTTTTAGGATTTTTTCCCCTGTTCTCCAATTCTCTGTCCCTAGCAGATTGTGATGCGGTGGATTGAACAGAGATTGGTGAGTAGGGTTTCTCCATCTGTTCAAGGGCATTGGAATCGTGAGCTATCGTCCTCTAATCCTTTGTCTCCGGCAGATTGAGATGTGGTGGATTGAACAAAGGTTGGTGAGAAGAGAGGTGTGACTCATGGTTCCCCTTTGGTGTTTCTATTGTGGACAGGTGGGTATCATACTCATCAGTACTGTTCAAATGACAGAAGGTTAAACAAGGACAGTCTGTACGGCCACTACTCTGGGCACCAGATGCGGAAGTCACTCTCCCCCATCCTTAGATCCTTAGTGCGAAATAATTCCCACCCCTCACTGTCTTGGAGCCCTAACCGGTTTCTCTTTCCATCCCCTTACAGTCGGGTACCTTTAGGTATAGTTGGTTGAGGTAATAGCTAGGTTCACGTTTGGTGGGGTGAGAAATGGTGGTATTCAATTGGCAAAATGGGGTTTGAGCTACTGATCCTGCTACTTAGAATAAAGTAAAGCAGATTTACTTGACACAGTTGTTTTGCCCTGAGGGCTAAAGGTCTGGCACACACGTCACAAGTGTCTATTGTTGCACAAACATTGCTAACAGCCTTAATCTCTATCGCTATTGGAAGCCACACTGGCATGGTGTATTAACCAGGGCAACATGGTAAGCATGACAGCCAAGGACTGAAGGAGTGCAGGCCTGCTCAGTTTTGTTACTTGAGGTAACTCTAGGTGCTTGCTTCCAGATTTCTCAAGTAGAGAAAAGAACTCTGGAGGTGAAGGTCACTTGAGATCAACTGTCATTTTTATGGCTGCAACTCTATATATAGGCATTGCGATGGGCCAGGGATGCACGGGGGATCTTAGCTAGGACAGTCATTCCTATTCCGCCGAGGTGGTGCAACCAAACTGCATGTAAAATGGGGTGTTGGTGGGTGTATTATTCAGCCAGTCTGTCATGTGCTCAGCGATGTAGGTTAGTGCAGGAAGTATCTGCGCTTGTTTAGGGATAATACTCCCTCGCATATCCTTCCCTTGTTGAATGCAATGACATCTGGTAGAATGCTTGGAAAACAAGAAGATATCAGCGACGGGGTTAAATACCACAGGTGTTGCATGTGTCAATTTCCCCCCCCCCCCCCNTGGCTTGCTGCTTTTATTTTCGCTGGTTGCTTCGGATGTGGGTTGGGCATTGTTTCACATCTGTAGCTGCCCCTCTTCTGTGCCCAGAGCAGGCTGCTCCACAGGTGATCCACTTGTCCACCTTCCCTCTCTTCTCCCAGCCCACCAGTTGTATATCCCAGTCAAAGTCACTTACTCACTGGCAGCAGCTGTAATCTTTCTTCTTTTCCTAACAGCACTGCATTGCAACTTGAGCTAAATACTTGGATATATACATATCTGTACTTCTCTAAATATTTTACAGTCCATCCTATATTCTGGCTACAATTGTATTATGTAATCAAGTTTATTGTGTCCTACTGTGCACCTCTCTTACCCAAAAGACACTTAAGACATGATGCCAATCTGTGCAGATGTCTTCCTTGGAATCAGAAGAAACATGAAGAACAGAGGGATAAAAAAACTCAGCTATTGGATTTTTGTGCTGCACATATTTGTGGCAGATATTTACACACACTGTTTGTATCTCTTACATGTTTAAATAAACAGGAGGGCTGTGGTGATGTAATGGTCAGACTACTCGCCTCATACCAAGGCGAATCGGGTTCAATTCCCAGCAGGGTCGCTCCCGAATTTTTGCATGTGGGAATCATGCTGGATGATGCCGTCTGTCGGCTGGTTTTCTCGGGGATCTCCCGTTTACCCAGTCTTTCTATTCTGGCACTGCTCTATACTCACCTTGTTTCATCCTCTTCAGCTCTCAAGACCTTGTTGTTAAGAGCAGCACAAATCTCGCCACTCCAGTCCACTTAAATAAACAGATTTTAATTTAATTTTTCCCCATGGAATGACAAGCATTTCTGTGTCTCATGATGTAATGCTACAGTTTTATTCATTAACTCAAACTGATGCAGCTAATGATGGTTGCCCATATGGTGCATTTGTTTGCTTGGTGTCCAAATTTAAATGCATTCTTATTATGTTTTCAGATGGTGATCATTCACATAGGAACAAACAACTTTGGTCACTGCCCAACACAAATTGCAGATGGTATCACAACTGTAGCAAAAACTGTACAACAGAAACAACCTGAAGCAGTTGTAATTGTTACTGTGAGTATTTGATTTGCATTCAATTTAATGCTTAGGTTTTTTCTCCCACAAATGACCATAAACACAGGCATATTTTTACATGTAAAATTGAGACAATTTGTAACAATATTAGTTAATTTAAAAGAAGTGTGCTATTTCCCTACATTTTTGCTAGTTAAATTTATTATAATTAGTGGTGGCAGCTGCGGCAGTAATATCATTGCTAATTTGTCAAATGCTAAACAAATGATGTTACTATTTATAAATAGAAGCAGTATCACTATCACCTGCACTTTTATTCTCATTGTGTACACGATCAAGTATTAAAAGCATCTCACCAATTGACACACTGGTGTTTACATCAATATGGTGGCAAACTAAGTGAGATGAAAGCTTATCAAATACTTGCTAGAGTTTGCTTCTCATGGAAGTCCTTGATTGGCAAACTGACATATGATACAACCAACATTTCTCCTCTTGATTGTGTAATTGTTAGAATATCAATGTTTTCTTTGGATCTGACAAGGAAAGCATTTTTACTAACAGTGCAGTATTAGTGTTGATGATTACATCACACTGGTTGTAGAGTTTTGAGTTAATTTGGCTTATTATTGTTAGCACAATTGCAGTGGATTCTCTATGAACCAAAAATGCATGTACTGAAAAATGGTATCCACCAAATATTTTCAATGGTCCCAGCAAAATTCCTATATAAATATATATAGAATTATCCACTTTTATAGTTTTTTTAATATTGCATCACTCTACAAAACCTTTCAGTCCCATCACCTAAGATTTCATGCAATGATCATTTGTACATGAAACATTAAATAAAACTAATCATGTGATCTTGTTTCTTAATGATGCATGGTCATTCTCTCAAATGCACTGCACCACAGAGTGGTCAAGTGTTCGGCTGAGTCTGACATCTAACAAGATCATAGCAGTCATTGAGTATGCAACAGCAATCCACTATCGCACTATTATGCCATTCTTACACGTTTCCAACTCTATTCCAGATTGCAGAAATTTTATCAAGATTATTAATTGCCCAAAATGGTTGCATATATCATCAATGTAGTATTTCAAAGTAAATGGTTTTGGTTGAAAATGCTACGCAATAAATTATAACCCATAATTTTTTTTGCAAAGATATTTTCTTTTGTGTTTATAGGACATTTTTGCAGATGCGACCTTGTTTTCTTCTTTTATACAGCTGGTGTGGTGGGAGTTAGTTGCCTAGTAACCAGTATTGTGTCCTCATACCCTCCCTTTGGTTGCAGACAGGTTTGGAAGAAAAGGAGCCTGTGGAGGGTTAGATTGTTTTACTCCTCCCACCACTGTCACTTGTTTTGCCCACTGTGAACACACTGCCTGATTGATAACCTCATGCTCTCAGCTGATCAAGTGCTTACAAAATGTTAAAAATTCTGCTTGCATTTGATGTCTTATTGTTTTCTTTTTAAGAGAGTTTGAAAGTTTGGGGTCACCTTGCATTTGGTGTCTGCTTACAATTAATTATATATGGTACTTTGTGATGTTATATTCTTTATTTAGGCAAGTTGAGGTGAAATGTTTAATGTATAATTTACAGTAATACTAATACAGTTGTGCCGTAGCACAAATAATACAAAGACGATTACACTTTCAAGCTCTGTAATTTCAGAATATTTTACAAGTTAGCAGCACCTTAGAATTAAAAATTTGCATTGAACATTTACAAAAAATATGACACATAAAATTCTAAACGCCAAAGGCTCACAATGCAAGGAATATAGATTAAAATACCCATAAAAATAGATTAAATTGCTCTTTCAAAGTATTGCTTAGCTTAAAGTACAATAAATATTTAACTGGCAATCAAGCCAAGTAGTGTAAAACATTTCAAAAATATCAAAAAGTAACTCTGTTGACTAGAAATATTTCAAACACGCATACAAAAAGATTAAATTGCTGTGCAATGCTTATTTGAAAGTATTACATTACTACAAAATATACAATACATATTTAATTGAAAAAACGAGCAGAGTAACATCAAAACATTTCTAAAATACAAATAGTTACTTTGATGACTAGATAAATTCAAGATATTTAGTGGAGCAATTTGACTAAAGGAGGACAGAGCTTCAGACCCAGCAAAACCTCCTTTACGTAAAAATACAAGTTAAGATCTGAAATAAAATATTACGTTAAATCAGTGGATTGATGGAGACGTCCGTAGAACCAAACCACAGCTCCATCAAATAAAATAATCAACTACGACAACCAGAACACTTCAACAGACTACGCCCAACACGTAAGTCATGGTAGCACAGTAGTGACAATTAAACTTTAAGTAAATCATTGGGCAGCAGACAAAAAACTATATACAACATGTTAAGCAACTGGAACTATATAGAGGAGTAACAAATTAGTTAGGCCAAAACTACAATTTAGGCAGACATCCAAAACCAGAATTTAGTAAAGATCTAACTCACTGCAAAGTCCAAGACAAACACAATACTACGCCACAAAATTATTTAAAAACACTAATCTGACCCACAAATGAAGAGCTCCTACCATGACTCACCGGTTTACAAGCTCCAGCATAATCAGCCGCTCACACAACTACATTATTTTAATGGTGTCTCATAGCACCCTTGTCCACAGACGGGTAAACTGCACATTTTAGCTCATATTACAAATTAAATTAGCTCTAGCAGGCGTCAACCCAATGATCTTGTTCACAGGCGTAGAATGAGTGCTGCACAACGCATGTAACAATTTATATAAACTAGCCCCTGGATTAAAAAAAAACTGCAGTACAAGGAGAGGTAATCAAGGGAGGGAAATAAGGGGAAAAAAACAGGAAGGGAGCAGAGTCGACCAGTGAGCGGCTGCCTTATAGAGGAACGAATCAAAAAACTATGTGCGCTGCGGCACCACCATCGCAACCCCCACCCCTAAACCAGTGCTTTGATGGCCATCTCTGAACATCTCGACTCAACGGACACAAACACTGAAGAAGAAAAGTACATTAGCATGTAGAAGAGAATGAAGATTAGTAGAATAGAACAATAGATGTAACGTAGGAGAGAGTTCCTTCATAAACATTGAAAATTACATTTAAAAGTTTTGACGATTATAAACAAATGGAGTGATCAGATCCATCTTGAGGTTTCATTGACCAAGTGTTGAAGATGTCCCCAGGGATGGTGGGCAGCCAAGTATAATCTACTCAGCGCCATCAGAGCGGTCTCTTCTCGAGTATCAGGTACACATGCCAACAGCAGCTGGAGCGGTTGCAGGTGGAGAACCAGGACGACCATAAACAATCTCAGAAGATGTCTCTCACTCCTCATCTCGGCTCATGACAACAGCGGCAATAGGGTGAGCTCAGCTCGACTCGACTCTGTGGAAAGGCGGGAATAAAGCAAAAATAACAAGGGATTAGAAAGCGGAAAACCAAAACAACCAAATTAGATGGGAAAAGAATAAAGGGGCAAGAACATAGCTCAACTAGGCATCAAGGCTGCAGGCTCAGACATGAGCAATCAACAATTACTATCATTGTACATAAGGCATTAACTGTAAGACGTGTGCTTTGTGAAATAACCGGTTGGAGCTGGGCAATACAAGGCATACTGTATTTGGTGCTAGAAATTTATTTATTCTGAAAGGCCCTATAAATTTTGGTATCAGCTTCCCTGTCACATCCCTCCTCATATCTGCCAGCACATAATTTTTGCAAAGAACCAGGTTTCCTAACTTAAAGTTAACCGGAACCCTACCCTGGTCCATCTTTTCGTGACCTGTAGCTTTGCTGCCCTGAGCCTGTGGTGGAACTCCTCAAGCAAATGACCTCAGTCAGCGTCACCAAGAGGGGGATGTACCATATATTTAACAAGGGATGACTGAGAGGGCGACCAAGGAATGAGAGAGAGAGTGGAACTCCCGCACTATTGAATCCCACATTTATGAAATCCAAATCCTGGTCCCTTGAGGTATGTTCCTGATTATAAAATATGGTCAAACAGGCCTTAAGATTCTTATTGAATTGTTTAACTTGGTTACACTTAGGGTAATATTGACTGGTGGTGAAATGCTTGATTGCCCAGCGAAAACACTAATTTTTTAATATATTTGAAGTAAAATGCATGGTGTTATCGGTAACTATTTCAACAGGGGCACTGAAAACCTTGCACACCTGATGAGTAAAAGCCTTGATAATGGGAACAAAATAACAAATTTTTTAAAGTGTCCAACAAAATTAAAATACAAATATTACCCTTCTTAAATCTAATTAAAGGACCAAAAATATCTAAGTGGACCATGCTCCAAGGAGGAATCTGCATGACTGGGGGAATCTGCAAGGGGAATCTGCGTGACCGCCTGCCCAACATTGGCATGTTGAGCCTGCTTACACTTCTGACACAGATTGCACGAACGCACAAAATCTGACTCTTTGCCCCTAAACGTAGGCCAGGCAAAATTAACGGTAATTTTGTTGAAAGTCTTGCTGACCCTAAGTGCCCTCCAAACATGGAATCGTGAAAGTAGGACAACACCATACGTCTCAATTAAACAGGTACTACAATTTTACGTCCACTGCCACACTTACCAGTGAAATACAATATTCCGTTATCCAACACATACGGAAGTGCAATACCATTGTTCAGGTCACTTAGTACTTGAATACAGAAAACATCATCACCCTGAGCCTGACGCAGCTTGACAAAAAAATTCAGGGAAACCCTGAATGATGTTGAGGGATGCCTCAGGAGCCGCCAATTCGTCTGTTTCGAAATCTGCAGTGTCATACATTTTCGACAGAGCATCGACCACCTGATTATCAGAGCCTCGAACATGATTTGTACCTTAAATCGAAAACGAGAAAGGCGTAGCACCCAGTGACCCATTTTTCTCAGCTGTTGGGGATGATTGAGAACCCAACTCAAGGCTTGATTGTCAGTATACAGGTTGCATTCATCATGCCCTATGTACAAGGCAAACTTCTCAAGTTCGAATATACATGCTAAGGTGTCCTTTTTATAAATGCCAAGCCTCCACTCAGTCTCAGTCAAACTGCAGCTGGCAAAGGCGATAGGCGCCAAACCCAACTCTGACTGCTGGCTTAGAACTGTCCCTTATGCCAGAGAAAAGGCATCCACTTGGAGTATAAATCGACACAAAAAATCCGGAAGAAGAAGCACCGGTGGAGAAACTAGGTTTTCTTTAAGCAGAGAAAAGGCCAACTTCTGCTCCTGACCCCACCGAAATTCTATTATCGTCTTTTTAAATAATCTAGAGATGCTGCTATTTCAGAAAAATAGTCAATAAACCTAGAGTAATATCCTAATATGCCAAGAAATTTCTGTACTCCCTTCAGAATTTTCGGATGAGGGAAATTAAATATGGGGGCCACACGGACGGGGTCGATCATCAAACGACCCCTACAGAGAGCAAATATCCCAGAAACTTCACCTTATTGGGTCCTAAAGTGACTTTATCTGGATTTACAGTCAGACCTACTTCTCGCATTTTAATGAAAACCTGGTGGAGATGAGACAAGTGAGACTCAAGGTCATCACTATAAACAGTAATGTCATCAATTTCATTAAAGACAAATTTGAACTTAAATTCGGACAAGACACAATCCAACACACGTGACAAGGCTTGACTACCAAAATTGGAGTCTATAGGAATATGAGTAAGCTCGTTTTGCCTTCAAGGTGTACTGAAGGCCGTGTATTTCCTACACAAGGGATCAAGTAAACACTGATGGAAACTGTGGTTCAAATCTAAGATGGAAAACACACTGGCTTTACCCAAGTTCTGAAGGGTGCAAGGGAAAAGGATACTTATGAATCTTTTTATTTACCAGGAAATGGTTAACCACCAATCAGTATTTGTCACCATTATTTTTATGCACCAAGAATCCTGGCGAACAATAATCCCAGGTAGAAGGGACTATCACACCTGCTTCTAACAGTTTCTGAATGATTTCTCGGAATGCTTGAGCTTGGGAGAAAGGTATTTAAAATGACGGTCCTGGATCGGAATGTTGTCTGTCAGCAAAAACTTGTAAGGGAGAACGTCACACTTTCCTATGCATGGAGAGATGACATCGTTAAATTCTTCCCTCAATTGATTCAAACACTCACAAAATTCATTGGCAGAACTAGTGCCATCCAACAAAGGAGAAAACACCTTTGGAACTGTGTCGACCTGCAATCCCATCCTGATGTTGGGAGCGAACCCAAATGACAAATAAAACTCGTCAAGGTTAACTGATGCCCTAGTCTTACCTAAAAATTCTAGGCCTAAAATCACATTGTGTGACAGATGAGAAAAAATCCAAAATGTAAACGTCTAAGAAAATCTACCAATCTTGAAGTGTAGGTTCACCACTACGTTACTCTTAATGATGTTGCTGTTAGGGATACACAAACGTTTCTCTGAAATACAACTGACATGCCCCTTGGAAATTATCTTGGAATCCAGCAGTTTATTTAAAAAGGAATCATTCATAACACAATGGATAGCCCTGGTGTCAACCAAGGCGAAAAAATTTTGCTCCCCACAAGTGATCAACACTGTCGTTTCGGTCCTTATTAGATACAGCACTTTTTGATGCCTGTTAAAGCCAACTTTTCTGACCCAAAAACTGGAGCATATGTATAATGCGTATATCTCCCACCTATATCCTCTTCAATTCTTGGACTATTTCCTGATTCATGAAAGTTTACAGTGTTAGAAGCTGCAGGTGCTACCTGTGTGTTGTGATTAGCCCCATCTTCTTTCTTGGTGATTCTGCCCCTTACTCATTCTTGACCATGGACTGATCACCCACTGGTCTATTCTTCCCAGGCTCTCATATTTAAAGTAAGCCTACTTAAAAATAAACTATAATCCCTAGATTTAAGAGTTTATATAAATGGTTTGTTTCACATTGGCTTATTAGTTTGTAGAGTTAGGGTTGTAACAGGAATGTAATTCACTTAATTTGGTTGATACATAGTTTATTTATTTGATATATAGTTTATTTAATACATGTTATCTGTTTTGTAAATTGAGGTATTGAATCAAATCCCCTGTGGTTAGTATTTCTTCTATTTTCTGTTTTAGTGTATGTTCCATTTCTTTGCAAACCTGTTCTGATTTTCTACATTTCTGTTCTCTGCTTTGAATCATGTGGTGGTACGTCGTTGTGTCTCTAACAGCATACTGCCTGTCGTGAGTTATCAGTAATGATAAAAACACTCCACTCTGGTATAGTATTCAAAAGGATGATGATGTTTTATTCACTGATAGATTCTATTCCATCATACTGGATTTTAATCTATTTAAACCACAAATGGAATTTGTTGAACAAGAGGACATGCTGAATGTTATTATTGTCTTACATGAAAAGGAAATGCGGGACTTAAATTGGAATTCTAGTTTTGATAATTTTCAGTTTGCTGTTCGTTACCCAAATGAAAGAAAATTCCCTAGCATTCAAGTATGAAATTTCTTCCTTAATCTCTATGTTGCCTCGTGGAATTTTTGGAATTTTTTATTTTGGAGGGAAAATTTTGAAAACTATGTTTGGCACTCTAAATAACCAAGATCTTGTCCTGTTGGAAAATCGCTTTAATTCTCTGGCCAGTAGTCAAGATTAAGTTTCTGATAACTTGGCTAATCACACCATTCTACTGCATAATATGGAAGATCGTATTTTGAGTAACACCAAGAACATTCAAGTGATGGCAACCTACTACTTTGAACATTGTAATGCTTTCTATGAAGCCATGAATAAAACTTTACTTAAAGTATTTGACCAAATGGCGCTCATTAGTTTTCATGTTGATCTTAATATCATGCTACTCCATGTTACTGAAGCTGTGTCCAATGCTAGAATGGAAAATTTTTATTTGAGGCATGCGATCAAAACCAGTGTTCATGGTAAATTGAGCTCTACTTTATTAAAGCCAGTGTCTTTTATTAACATTTTGGACAAAATCCAACATCTTATTTATTTTACCTCTATATATGATAGCTCCTGTAACCCATGATAATCTGTACATGTTTTATGGTTTTAGTTCAGTGCAAGCTGTAATTTACAATATATTTTTTTATGTTATTGTGGATGTTCCATTAGCCAATAAGTATAGTCTATTTGAAAGATACTATGCTTCGCCTTGCTGTTTCTGGTTAAAAAATTGAACCAGTATTTGTTTGTAATCTGTGAATGAATTTTTTGTTGTTAGCCCTGATGTAAAGTTATTTGCTTTACTGAATCATAATTCTTAAGCTCATTGTCAAACTCATGCGATCATCCTTTGTCCTCCTGTCTTCCCCTTTTTTGAGACATGTTGATAGTTGTGAATTCAACCTTTTCTGTGGCAAACCCTAGTTGGACTTCTGTGACACATCAATTGTTAATCTTGAGCTTCCCTTCTTTCAAAAATTCCCTTCGTTTTGGCTATTTGCCACAAAATTCCCTCTCGAAATCACCATTCTGTGCATATCTACTAATGATTCAATTGGCTTGTTCGCTATCTCTCTGATTGGGAGTGGCTGTCTAGGTAATGCATCTCATTGTGACATAGTTAGTCCTTATTTTAAAACATTTGGCTCTGTTGGTTCGGCCATTCTCATAAATCTAACCCTACCCATAATTCATGTTCCTAAGCTTGCTCCTAACCTTGAATGGTTCCTTGTTAAGGAACTCTGTGCCCTGGTGGCATCCCAACCACATGGTACCAATTTCAATTATATGCTTCATCTTCTCCATCCAGTTTATTCCCCACAAAATATTTCTGGCTCTAACATAGTATCCATTGCTGTTTCTTGCAGCACTACTGTCCTTTGCCTAGCCTTTTGTTTTTGGTTATGGCTCAAATTCTGTACTCTTTCCAACCAACCAACCAACACCACACCCAACATCTTCACCTTCCCTTCCTGAAGGAACCCTTATGGTTACTCTACTACCTGCTCCAAAGAAATCTAGGGGATAATTGTGGAAGTTTTGTAATTTGTTCATTTTCCATTTTTTTTTTTTTTGTAACTTAGTGTATTAGCTATAGCTAGGGCCATGGACTTTTCACGATCGCGAATAACTGACTATAAATGCGAAATTGTCACAAAATTCAGTTTTTACACAAAATATGGCATATCGGAATTTAATGCGCCAAAAAAGCCACGTTTTCCAGTAGAATTTTGTTTATAGTATTGCAAAGCAAACACGCACTCACATTTTAACACTAGGTGGCGAAATACTGTATTTCTGCATATATAGGCTGCACATTTTTACAAAAAAAACTACTACAGAAAGTGGAGTGCAACTTATTTACGAGATATTGGCATTAAAAAAGAATTTTACCCCCAAAACATGTTCAGAAATTTGTCAGCATACAGTACATTTATCTGTTTTAACTTAGTTTTCAAGGGGGTAAAAAAATTAGAACAAATGAATAGCTTTTCACTCATGCAATAATTTGTTCACTCACGTTCATAAAAAAATCCTTCATCGTGCGCGCACACTATGTAAACATGTTGGAGCTCGGCCATAGATGCAGCACATGAGAAAATAATTATGCTGCTGTACAAGGGAAATATATACGTAGTTGGCACGCTGTTGCACCGCAAGTGCTAATTGATAGACACCATTTTGTGTAACTTGTTGCCGTGTTTTTGCTTTCTCAAGTCACAATACCATCTGTGGAATAGTATACGCAGGACGTATATTTGTAAACAGTAATAATAAAATTTTCAATTATTCTGTTGTGTAAGGTCGAAATCATTACTATTTCGTATTTTAAAAAAGAATAGTTCGTGGTACTTCTTTATTCTTTGCTTAGTATAGATTATACACTTAAGTTGGCAACATTAGTTTGCACTGTATTTATTTGGTATTTACTTTACTATTTGTTTTTGCATGGTTCTCTGTTACGTGTATTAACGTATTTTAATACTGAGACATTGTTTAATATGCCAAAAATTCTTTCCTTGCATGAACGGGAATGGGAATTTTGTCTGTGATAGCACAGCATGAAATCAAATATGAAAATGTTGTAGAAGTGGTTAGTGACTCTGCACGCTACATGACTAAATGTATGGACTCTTTGAGGGTGATATTTTCCAAAAGCATGGTTCATGTTCAGTGCTGGGCACATAAACTTAACAATGTAGCTAGTTTGTGGAGTGTTGCACTGCCACAATTGAATTCATGTGTTCAAAATGCCAAACAAGCATTTCTCAATGCTCGTAAGAGAAAACACAGATATGTATCTTTCCTGAAGGAAAAGTATCCTTGTGGGGAAAAGAAAGCCACCTCTCTTCCCAGTACTAGTGATGACTAGGTGGAACTCCTGGTTTCATTCTGTTGAGTACATTGCAGAATATCTTGAAGATCTGATCGAATTCTTTCAGCAAATGGAAGCTGAGGGTAGTGCTACAAACTATTTCAGCAACTTAAGCATCACCGAGCGTGACACCGTGAAGTGCTATGCACTGTTTTTAGTAGAACACTGCACTGCACTTATTGAGAACATTGTGGAACTTGAGGGCTCACAGTACATCATATGTCACAAATTATACTCGTTATCAGAGCTAGAGAACACCTTTTTGTTAGTTAGCAGAGGCATATTTAGAGAAAAAACCTCTGCTGCTATTGCTTAACCGCCAACACAGGTTAAGCAGTGTGCAATGAAGGAAGACCTAAAAAAATGTGGGTTTGAAGTGTCACTCCAAACTACACAGTCTTAAGGATGAAGACACAGCAAAAAAATTTTTTGCAACCACTGACCAATTGTTTGGTGTCAGAAATATAACAAACAACATCGTTGATGAAAAATTGTTTGCGTCTGTAGGAAGTCTCCCTTTGCTGAACACACTCACATAGACAGAATTCCTGCAAGGCTATCTTGCTTTTCAGCAGAAAGTTTCAGGAATTTTGAAAGAAGGGCAAACTACTGATGTCCTCAATGTTTTGCATGGTCTACGTGAGAAACATTCAACTTTTGTGTTACAAGCTATGTCCATGCTGTGGATTCCCACATCAAATGGACACATTTTAACTGATTTTCGGACAGGTCTAAAACCGAACAACATTGAGCTTATGGTTGCCAAATACTTTGGTGCTAGCATGTAAATTGACACTTTTTTTAACAAGATATATTTATTTTTGTGATAGGATTTGGTATTTTCATTTTCAAAACTTAGTGGTGAATTATTGTGTGTGTTCTTAAGTTAGAAGTCTTAATTTTTTGTCTCTACATATATTGGCATTTATCAATTTGACACTTGTTTTGTTTGTGCAAAAATTTATATATATTTTTCTGTACTGTATCTTTTACATTTTGTAGTGCTGTGTCAAACAAAATGTAATCATCAGATAATATTTTTAATGTGTATTAATATATAATTGTTCAGTAACCAGTAACGTGAAATGTGAAAAATCCTGTTTTTTTTAATGAATTATTTCCAGTTTAATTGCCTACAAGACACAATTTCATTGTTTTTTAGTTTTTTGCACTGGATTTTCAAACATTAATGATGAACAGTAAAGTTTTTGTTTACCACTTTAATGTTTTTATTTACCACCTTTATGTTTTAAGTGAATTTTTGTGCAGTTTTTAACCATTTTTAATGACAAAATTTGGAAATTTTATTTACCACTTTTGGGGGTCTTAGCTATAGTATATTTTGAGATTTTCATTACCATTGACAAGCCATGGTCTGGTTGAGGAGAGGTGTGTGTGCCATTTGTGGCACCATTAATGTTTAAAATGTGGTTTTTTTTTTTATTCAGGTAAAATTGCCTTTTATTTGGAAAAGTTTCGTCGTCCCTTAACTTTTTTCTCTTAATTATCTGCTAGCAAATTATTAATTTGGTGCTCAACTTGAACCAGAATATTGTAAAAAAGCAGGGTTGCTACAAGTTCTCACTAAAAAAAATTCCCTGTTTTCCAGAACTTCAAAAACAAATTTCCCTGACTTTCCTATCCAATAGACTAAAATATTAAATTCCGTGTGCAGCGCTATTGAAAAATGGATAAATACATAAAACCAAACTCTTGTGTGCCACAAATACTTCCTAGGTAACACAAGAGAATATTCACAACATTAACTCATTTCAAGAAATATATATCTAGGCCTACCTTTGAAAAAATTCCAGCATCAATTAAAGATCTTTGGTTGAAAAACAATTTAATTAATTTTTACATTACTTCTCAATGGCTTCACATTATGCAGAGGAGAACACAATAAAAACTAATCTCGAATTTTTCAAAGGCACAAAATGAAAAATATAAAAAATTATCTTGAAAACCACTTGAGCATCATAATAGGCCTACCTAAATCTTCAGCAGGTTGGAGGACACAGCACTAAATATTGTGTTACTACAAGTAGCTGTCAGCACCACAGATATTCCTAATCTCTTCATCAAATGCATCAGTCTCCCGCTGCTTTTATAGTTGAATTTTGTTGTTAATAAAGCTAAGTATCAAAACATGATTAAAGTAAAACCTTTAACTATTAAAAAAATCAACCATGAAATGTGTATTAAAATATTCAGTTATGTAACTTTATGCTGTATACTACATGCATACTGCTTTCTGGCAAACATGTTGCTATAACTAATAATAGGGATTACCACACTTTATTTGCAAGACAGTGTAGTGTAAAGTAATATTAAAATGTCCGCGGGACTCGTCTCCAATTTTTTGCTCCAAATCGCAGCACCGTGTGAGCAAAGTTCGACGTTTGAAGGCTTATAGCAAAAAATGGGAATGAGTCCCCCGGACCTTCTAATATTAATTTACACTACTTTTTCTTGCGAATAAAGTGTGGTAGATCCTATTAACCTACATAGCTTTGTTTTTATTTTATAAGCCTCTGAACACGCGACTTTGGAGCACACCTATGTGAACAAAGCCCAACGTTTGATGGCTTATAGCAAAAAAATTGGAGAAGATTCTCCCGGACCTTTTTATATTATTTTATACCACTCTGTCTTGAAAATAAAGTGTGGTAGGAACTACCAAGCTTAATTTTTATTTTATAAACCTCTGAACATGCGACTTTGGCAAGACGTGAAGCAAACAATGAGGGTATTACAATTTTCCATAAATTTGTCCCTTTTTCCCTGACTTTTCCCGAAAATCCCTGATCATTTTTAATTCGCTGACTTTTCCCTGTTTTGCTGGTTTTCTCTAACTGTAGCAACCCTGAAAAAATACTAAACATTTATTCTGTCGTAACACTTAAATTGTTAAAATGGTTCATCTTTCATGTATGTGTAACTTAATGTTTCTTAAATTGTGTTGTCAGCTATGAATTTTCAAAATGTGTTAGATTCTCCAAGTTACCAATGCTTTGTAGCCTCTGCTGTTTTATACTCTGTTTTACTGTTTTAAGTTGGCAGCACATGTATTGTACTGTGTTGTATAAACTTAGCTTTATGTTGACATCCTATGTAAATTATAATCTACTGTCAAGTCTCCAGAAAATGATAATCAAATTATTTATGTAACTTTGAGTAAATGTCAAACTGTACTTGTAATTTAACCACGGGTAACAGTTCTTCTGTCAAACCACTGCTCTGTGGAATTACCCTTTGCTGAGCTTTACTCTTTGGTCCTAACGTGATCTTGTTGCTTACTTCTTGAAAATCATACCATGTATTTGACTTTCAGCTTGTTGAGCACTGTCGTAATTATTTAGTTATGTGGTAACAAGTTTCCCGTACTGCCTTGGGTAAGTTTTTAAAAACCTTTTTTTTATTACCTATTCGTGATTTCATGTATTATTGTGAGGGAAAACTACAGTCTTGACTTCAAAATTTTATTTTTAGTGCTGTCTAAGTTGTTGGCCAACATTCCAGCCATCATGTGCTAGCTGCCTTGCCGAGTGGTCATCGCTTGTGACAAACTAACTTTGTAACTTAGACTTTCCTTCCTCCAGCCGGATGGAGGTGGAGCTGGCTTGCGGCAACACCTCACATAACAGGAAAGCATGCATGTTAGTTATAGTTTATTTACTCATTAGTCATTCAAACAATAAAAAAAANTTTATTTTCTAATTTATTTCCCTTTATTATAACCTTGCTTTGGCATACTGCTTATTTTGGATATTGCAATTATGACATTTAGACTCAGCCTAGTATTTCTTAACTTTTATGCTCAAACATACATACAACAACAAACAGATCCACTCCCTTCTTGGGTCATTTCTGGTCTGGCGAATTGTGTAGGCTGTAACCGTTATGATTCCTGGTATGTGGTTTGTGGGACCATGGGTAGCTCAATGGGAGGCATAGAGGTATTAATTTAACACTTTCGGTTGCATACATCTCCACATTCTTGAACCACTCTTGCCCACATGGGCAACAGGCCTCGACATTTGTTGTTACCTCATGTCTTGCATGCATTTAGTGACATCATTTAATGACTGAAGTGCTTACATTCAGTATGTATTTTTGTAAGTGTGTATCATGTGTTTATATGTGCAAATTCTGAGTTTGGCTGTTATTTGTCCTACTGTGAATAAACAACATGCTTGCTAATCAATATTAATAATTTCTAAGAATTGAAAACATTTGTAACTGTAATACAGTAGGGTATGAGCATGAGCTTAGTTTTTCTGGCATAAAGACTCGCATACCATGTCCACAGATTTGACAACTTGCTACTTGCCACTTAGGAGGTTTGCCACATAGTTGAACACTTCCTGACTGAAACAAGAGTCTCTTTATCCCAGTTGGACATATACTGGGTGATGCCAGTGAGCAGAATCCATACATATTTTCTGTAAGACACTTATT
>NQII01000121.1:1009608-1108504 GCA_002778355.1 Clitarchus hookeri | reverse complement strand
CGCCCGCCCCTGTTCACTTTTCAAGGTGTTGCTGCTGATAAGGAACACAATTCTGTATGCATCACCTCATTGTGTTTTGTAACATGTGCCCCTATTTACTGGTAGTGTAAGTTACTATTTTTATGTCTACCCTATTAACAATGAGTTCACTTACACTGTCATGATTTAATAATATAATTTTTGTTATTGGTAAGGTCGGAGTTCACTCTACCTCCTTTACAATATTTTTTTTTTTTTTTTTACTATTTTCAGGTAAGAGATAAGAAAAAATGTTAACTATCATCCCATATCTTCCTGTACTGAGTCACAGAATGAAAGTAACTATGTCTTCCATTCCTCTATACTGCCAGCGGTGTGCATATGGATTAGGTTTAGGTTGTCTTTGCGTTAATAAATTACAGTTGCCTTACATCAGGACTGGAGGAAAACTATGTTATTGACATCTGTCAAAGCCAGTCATAGCATTTTCCCTCTTTATTTTATAAAAATAAGAGGCATTTTTTGATATGTTTTTAGTTGTAATATTTCTTAGTTTTAGAATTTTAAAGGCACTAAGAAATATAAAATGTTTTAATAAACTGATACTTTATACTTTATTTTCCAGACGTTACTACCTAGAGGTGAGCATCCAAATCCCTTACGCACGCGTAATTTGGAGGTGAATGAAATATTGGAAAAATCTAATTTGGGTTTCAAAATGCAAATAGAAGACATTGGTGCAGGATTTGTGAATTCAGATGGATCAATATCTTATACAGATATGTATGATTATCTGCATTTAACTGATGTAGGTTACCAGAAAGCTTTTGGAGAACTGTATAAAACTGCTAGGAATTATATTGTAGGTGCACCAACATATGTATATAATGCTGAATGGTTGGAAGAGGAGGATGAAAGTGTTGGTAGTGGTGCTGGTGGTGATGATGATGGCAACCATTTGGAGGATTTTGCACAACAGGTAGATTATGGAGAGTAAGACTGAGAAAGAATTTTCACAAAAACATGTGAATGTGTGTGTTTATGAAAAGTTCTGCACTGTGAGCCTAATATCAGTATTTTTTGCACTTTATTTCTGTATTACAGCATACAGCTTTGTCCATTGCTGTTACAAGTAAAGTTATTCCTTGTGTTGTAGAGGAGTATTTATTCCATATATAACTGTACTATTGTTATTTTGTGTAATTACAAAAAAAAAATGAAAGTCTTATATGTTTTGACTTATGGCTTGACTTATATTGGTTATGTCTATGTAATTTCTTGTTCACTTAATTTTTGTGTGTGTCTGCTATTAGTCATAGTAAATTATGACACTTTTACCTTAAAAAAAACTAATGATTGCCAAGTGTAGTTTTTATTTGAAACCGCTAATGTATAGTCTAAGTCACAGAATTTATAATTATATTCAATTATTTTTAAATTTTAAAATGTGTCTTGAAAGTAATAAAATTTTATACAGGATGTTCTGCAACAAAACTGATAAACTTTACAAGCATGTTTCAGGGATTATTAGCAACAAAAAATGACATACACACAGGCTATGTAGCCCCATTTCAGAGTAACCGTGACAGAAATTCAATAAACACAAGTGTAATTACTGAATATCTTTATTGACATTGACTACATGTTGGAGGTCTCACACAAACTTTTCAAAATGGGTCACATCCAACCCATAAGCAGGCTGTGACATAATGCACCGTGGCATTGTGCCAGTGCATATCTGCAAGTTCATTTTGGAGTTTGGTGGCATCAGTGATTGCTTGTATCAACTAGTCTCATGTGTCTGGTTTCCATTTGCTGTACACCCTACTCTTCTGACAGCCCCAGAAGAAAAAGTCCAATGGGGAGAGGTCAGGAGAGTACGCCGGCTGTGGGACTGGGTTACCTCTTCCTATCCACCTGCATGGATACTCTGCATTCAAAAATGCAGTCACAGCGCTGCTTAAGTGTGGTGGTGCCCCATCCTGCTTCAACCACATGTTATGATGTAGGACAAATGGCACATATTCCAATCAAAGTGATGAGGTGACAACCAGAAAGTGTCTGCAATAATGAGCATTAACATTGCCCTGTATTAAATGTGTTCCAATGAGATGATTGCTGAGTAATCCGCACCACACATTCTGTACAGAACGTAATTTCATGTGTGTATTTACTGCATTTTTGTGACTGTCACACTGAAACGGGCCTGCATAGCTTGTGTGTGTATATGATTTTTTTGGTTTTTAGAACCTGTTGGCAAGGTTTGTCTGTTTCATAACGGAACATCCTGTTTGTGTGTGCGTGCATGCACATGCTAATTTTGATCATTGAAACTATGCGTGTTAGTAGCAGGACTTGCAGCAATCACAGAAAAAATCACAGAGTTAATAAGTTATGCTGAAATGCTTATTTCAGTCATATCTTTGAATTAATGACTGTGTCATTACATTATTGTCCAGAAGGTAGTGTCATAATTTTTGGCATTATTTTTGCCATGTTATTTTTTTGTAGAATAATATTGTTGTAATAAAGGATATTTTTCTGTAAACCTGGAAGAGTGCCTAAAATAAAACTACAATAATAAGTTCATGTACAAATCAGTGCTCTCCTATCTCATACACAAGAGTCACAATTCATTGTGATAGACTCTGCTGTGTTGCAGCTCGATTGCACACTGACAACATATTGATTACACTGCTCATGCTACAGTAGAGCACCCCTTTACCGGAATTCCCTCGACCAGAAAGAAGTTTTTCGTTGCTCACACCAGACTGTACATGCCAGCTAGCTGGTAAACAAGCTGCATGTGAAGAGACAGTCGGCCCAAGTGGCACAGCTGCATAAAGACACAAGTGACAGTACTAATGGCAATGTGCAACACATGCCATTGGTTTTAGTGGACTTTCAGAATTTAGTGTTCTAACGTGTTGGTGTGAATGTACCGTATTTTGACGTGTATAGACCGCACTGAATATTTGTATTCCCGTAAATATTGCCGGGCCTCATTGTGCTAGTGTGGCAACAGCAAACTATGACAACGTCAAACTAATTAATTTGTCGTTGAGTGTTATCGTTGCCACGCCGCCTGGCCTCCGCTTTCTGAAAAGTGGCAACAGCGCAGTATTCCGCGTAAATAAAACTTTTGTATTTATGTCAAAATGCCTCAACACTGCGTTTGAATTGCGGAACATGTGCGCCGTGCGTAGCCTGCCAGCTCGGCTAGCTGTTGCCGGGCAGACAATGGTATGGTGCATGTGTGCGTGCGTGTGGCGTCACACACACACAGCTGCTGCTGGCTGGCTCAGTCAACCAGAGAGAGAGAGAGAGAGACAGCTTGACAAACAAAAAAAGAGGAGGAAGGTGGGAGAAAGAAAAGAAAGGGATCGAGCAAGCTTGCCTGGAGCTGGGCGACTGTGGTTTTTACCTAGGGAGGTGGTGAAAGGAAGGATGCCAAGCGAGAGGGAGAAAAAAAAAAGAGAAAGTAAGCGAGCCAGCGGTTGGAGGTGATACGAAGCAGAACAGTCAAGGACAGGCAGACTGAAGTATGGTGCGACCCATACGCTTTTAAACACAATTATGAGCTATTCATTAATTATTTTTTTGACTTCCTTAGAAACTAAGTTAAAACATTAGATTGTACTGTTTGTTGACAAATTTCTGAACATGGTTTAGGGGGAAGAATTTTTTTATGCCAATATCTCGTAAATAAGTTGCACCCCACTTTTTGTCGTTTTTGTGTAAAAATTTACGGCCTATACATTCCGAAATACGGTACTTTGTGAACCTTATCTATAATACGTCAGCCTCGCTCTTGTAAATGTATATTGTATCGACATGCTATGCAGTAAGGGAAAGACTGTGGGCGTAATTGACTATACTTCGGGGAGTTTTATCAGTTGCACATCAACACAAACGGTAACATGATGTCACCGTTGCAACCCTAGATTATCTCCAGACCCCGCTTACTCACGCTTCTCAAAGAGATAAGAACCACCGCTATAAGGTTGAGAATGAAGGTCATTAACGCAGCGCCGGGAGTTTTATGACTCTCATTTCATAAACAGTGCGTAGTTTTTTTTTATGGTTTCGTAACTTTAATGATAAAACTAATAATTTACACTCATCAATTTCTTAAGTTAAAATTATGTGCCACATATACACGAGCTCAGACTAATAAACGTGTTATTTTTCACACCATCCCACCCTCATTTCCCTTAACCGGAATTTTCCCACAACCGGAATACCCCTTCCCTCGATGATTCCGGTTGAGGGGTGCTCTACTGTACTATGAACATGTCACTGTTGCTAACTTATACAGTACACAACCAATTATCCCCACAATACTACCCACTCAATTAACGTACACCATGTTACTACTCATGTGTTTGTATATAATTCAATACAAAAAATTCTTTCCCGCCCAAAATTTTCATTTCTGTACATTGGATACCATTACAAGGTTTTCATTACAAACAGTGAAGTATGTAGTCTCAAAAATACTATTCCTTCATTTTGACTCTGGTTAAATTGTGCCATCTCATGTTCAGAGATGGTTTCATCAGCCTCTGGGCTGGTTCCGGCAGCCACACTGAAGTGCTCTGGAGTGAAAAGTAAAGTTTCTCTGCATTCTTATCTCCTCTCTGCAACCTTGGAAGATTTTCTGGAACATCGAACCTGGGGAGGTCTAGATTAAGCTGTTCAGGAACCTCTAGTGAAGCTGAACAGAAGTACACTGGAAGGGCACCTTCACACATGTCATCTCCATCCCTGGTAATTCTGCAGTTAGTGGACCTGAGTTGTGGCACCCACTTTCCAACAGCCATGGGTCTTCTGGTTGTACCCAAAACAAGATGCTGTTGCGAATATCCCATCACTTTGTTTCACATAGCTTGGTATAGTGCATTTATGATTACTCCAGCTTTTCTGAAGTCCTGCTAAAGTTCCACTTACAGGCTATTCCTCTGCCCCATGCAAACAAAACTTAACTAAGTCTAGGAAATTACACCAAATGGACAATACGCTGCATTTGTGTACATTCAGTTTAATACTATTTTGCTTAAGAATGATTTCTTACTAGGTATTACCAACACACCTATTTTCTCCCTGTTTTAATTCATATTGTTACGTGCTCACTGCTTTGTCCCGCACGAGCGAGTGGAAGTGAAGGACAGAGCAGTTACATGATAGCGACAGCTAGTCACAAGGGATGTTTGAAACGTCAGGCACGCAATAATCCCAGACGCGCATATCTTGTTACGAAAAGCGAGCCACCACGATAATCCTTTTGCAGCACGCGCCCCTGACCTTCAATTGATTGAATTTCTGCATCTATCTGAATAATTTTTTTAGAGGTTTACTGCCCTAGATTCTGTCAGTATGACTCAGGGTGCGTCAAACTTTCCAGGTCAAGGCCAGCAGAGTATAAATAGTGTGACGGGCCTCCGAGCTAGTATTTTATGAGTGGATGAGTGGTTGGAGTTTTGGCGGAAGACAACAGACGAGCGATACAAGCTACTGAATTATTAATGACAATGCACTTTTGCATTGTTAAGTTTACGTGCACGTAGTGCTGGAAACGTGTCAATCCGAGTTCGTAAACCTGTGACTGCTGAAAAATTATACATATACACTACTACATTCACTGTATATAAAGAAAAACACATAAACCTAATTGCACCCAGTCAGGTGATGCCTGAGTGTGCTAAACTTAGGTTGGCATGGGTGAAGCCCATGCTCAAAGTAGGAAGTCGTTGGCACTTCACTTTGATAAAATTTTAAATTATATTTCAAAAACACAGTTCACTTGTAGAATACACTTTGGGTGAACTGGGAATGCTTAGGCTCTGCTTTTGGTGGTCACTAACACTCTTATAAACACTTAGTGTTGCGCAATGGCATCGGTTGTTCGTACGCATCCTGATCAGGGGCGCTACGAATCCTGATGTCGCCTTCACAGGTGCTACGCCCTGATGGCGCATCGCTGAGTGTGAGCGCACATGCCGGTCGATTGAGATCCGAACCACGAGGCTGTCCTGGTGTCGCCCACATTGTCGGATCAAAGTGGGATGCCAGCTGACTCGGGTGGTGTTGGGTGAAGCGGATTGATTTCCTAAACACTGTCGAGATACTGTTGCTGACGGCCACTCTCGATGTTCGTGTCATCGGCATGGTGCTCAGCCAGGGCTGCTGCTGTTCTACGGTGAAGTGAACAGTCGTGGAGTCCCTTCATTGTGGCTCACCTCAAATATAAACGGATTTTATATGTATTTTGCATTCAAGGTCAAAGGTAATGGAGGAAATCACAGCTGAATATCTGTTGATAGCATGGACCAGATTTATTGCATTTGAAAACAGAGACTGATAAAAGTGTTTCCGTAGACATGGATGATAAAATTCCATCTTTTTTTTTTTTTTTTTTTTTTTCACGAGTACACATTGTTCTGCCTAAAGAATTTTTAGCTTAAAATTAGACTGAATTAATTTTAGGATGAGTGATTTTTGGCTGAACAATTTTCTGCTTGACGATTTTAGGCTGAGTGATTTTAGGCTGAATGAATTTTGTTTAGCATTTACAAACTTTTTGAGTCAGTTTTGTCTAGGATGAATAATTTTAAGCTGAGTGCCGACCCAGGTTTGTTGTTGTAATAAGTGCAGAGTTGGGCCAACATAGAAAATTATGTGGTAATATTTAACCTTCTAGAGGGCAGAACTTGTGCAATGTATTAATGTTGTAGTGGAATACAGAAAACAGATGGTGCCATGAGCGTTATTTTCTGTCATCTAGTCAAGAAAAACTGTGTTTTCAGGATGGTCACAAAATTTAATGAATTTTAACCATTTCTGTATTTTGCTGATAAATAAATAAAATTATATTCTTTGATATAAATTAAATAATTTGTAATTAGTTTTGTAGAAAACAACTGAGTTAAATACATGCATGCTTTTTAACCTACTTTCCGAAGGATATATATGCTTATGCAATCACCTGGTTGACTGTCTGGAATGTATGTCCCCGTAATAACTTTTAAATCGACAACCAAATTTAACCAAACTAGATACACATGTAATATTAAGAAAGGACATCAGACCTTTATAGTTTTCAATTACGCTGGGTACTAATTTGCAAAATGGTGGCAATTTTGAAATTTTAGCTACTATGTTATATCTCTGGAACCAATTATCTGATTTAAACCAAATTTTGAGCATTAGCAGTGCATTATGTAAGCACTGCATTTATTAAGTGATAATGCTACTGATCCACCATTTTTGAAGATAGTGAAAATTGAATAAATAAAGCTTTTCTTTCATATCTCAGGAGCTATTGAACAAATTTAGACCAAATTCAGTACATTGACAGTACATGATGTAAGCACCGAGTTAAAAAAACTATAATGCTATTAGTTCGCAATTTTGTAAGATCATGCTTATTGAATCAATAAAGCTCCTATGTTATATTTCGGAAACCATTTCACATATTTAAATTAAATTTGGTACATTCGCAAAACATGATGTAGATATTGAATTTAGAAACAGATAATGTTATTGGTCCGCCATATTGGATCATAGTGCTAATTGAATAAATAAAGCTTTAACATTATATCTTGGCAACCTTTTAACCTTTTTAAACCAAATTTGGTACATTGATAGGGTATGATGTACACATTGAATACTGATAATTTTAATAAATGGCCATTTTGGAAGATAGTGCAACTTGAAAAAAAAAGCTTTACTGTTAGATCTCGGTAACTACACAACCGATTCCTGCCAAATTTGGCATATGAGTAATACTACCGTAGTTCATGTTCATATATGCAGTTTAAATGGATAAGGCTCTTATTTTTAAAATGGCAACTTTATAAATATTTTAGGTTAATTTGCAATATCTACTATACTGCTTGTCAAATTTCGACCAAACTTGCTATAGTGAAATAATCGTTTACAAGGTCAATAAATAGCCTCTTTTGTTCTCTATTTTGTAAGACAGCACCACATGAAAATAATAAAGTTTTAATGTTATATCTTGTGAAACCTATTCCTACCAAATATAGCACGCAAGTAATACTACGGTAGGTCATGTAAAGTGACATGTTTTAGTGGGTCAGAAGGTTATTTTGAAAACAGCGGCAGTATAAACAATTTAGAATACTATGCTATATCTACAAAATGATGTAACAAATTTAAACATAATTTTGTAGGCTAATAGTGCCTATTACAATCATCAAATTTGTCTACCCAGAACCTGTTTGTCCCCCAATAATTTAAGTTTTCCCATATCTCAGTAACAATCAACCAATTCCTTCCAAATTTGGTAAACAAGTAATAAACAAGTAATAATGTTCTAGGCCATATAAATTGATAGGCTATATTTTAAGAGGGCCAGGCATTTATTTTAAAAATAGTGCCGATTCAAAAAATTTTATCTAGGAAACAATGTTACCAATTCCAACCTAAATATGTATGCTGACAGTATCTACGCAGCATCAAATGAGCGAATATGTAAACTCATTTGTCAACCATTTTGGACGATATCACCAAATAAAAAATTAAGTTTTCTTGTCCTATCTCTGAAAACTATTAATTGCTACCCACCAAATTCAGGTGCATCTAAATTTATATGACATAAGGCAGTAGTCACATATTTTCAAAATCACACCTATGTAAATATTTTATGTTAGTATGCCACATGTCCCAAACAAATTAAACTGACTTAATATGTAACAGTATATATGACAAACATAGAATGTGTTAATAAATCTCCGTTTTGTTTGCCAGTAATGAAGATACCACCATGTCAGAAAATTGGAAATTTTTGTCTTATGTCTGGGACCAATCAACCAATTCCCACTAAACTTTTCACACTAGTAGTGCTACAGTAGACCCTGTTTAAAGCGAGTCTGACTTTATTTACAGTATGACTGCAATATAAATAATTTAGGTAAGTTTATCTTTTATATTAAATCATTCCATCAATTTCAATTAAACTTTGTATACTGAGGGTATCCATTAGAATGTTTATAGAGATATTCTTTTGCCACCCTTCTGTAAGAACATGTCAGGTGATAATATGTATCATTTATGCCATATCTCGAGAACCAACTATGTAATTTCCTCCTAATTTTTCACACAAGTAGTTGAGACATTTTGGGGTTGATCACAGGGTCCCGGCGATGAGATAAATCTCCAGAGGATGCCAGCTAACTAGTTAAAGGAATCCGCTCGGGTTAGCACGAGACTCTTGAGACGGGCTGTGTTCAAAAAGCTCGAGCTGATGACCCTCCCCCCATGTCTTAACGAGTTTGCATGTGATGATTGACATCGGCGGCTAGATATGCAATGTAACATATACACTCTTGAAATAAGGTATTGTGGCTCCCCAGCACGCCGTTCCAAGGCACTGACATAAACACTTAAAATTTCACAAAATTCAGACAGACTTACGTGATGTAGAGAAATGTGGCAGGTAGTTGATGGTTGCACTGGGTCATCGTCCTTAAGCTCCCCGTGAAGCGGGAATAAGGTACACATACACATTGGTTTCAAGAAAATACAGGTTGTATTTGAGACATCCAGATGAGACGGTACAGAATCTGAAGCGGGTGTGAGACACTAGACCCTGTACTGGGTAAGCTGCTATGGCAAAGGCATCAATGGATGCAAACAAAAGATTAAGTTGTACGTTATGCCAGAGGAGCCGGGAGTCTGGTCCGGAAGGGAGGCGTACTCGGGGGTGCACGGAGAAGTTAAATAAAAATGTTCTGTTACAATTTAAGTATATTGCAGTGAACGTGGTTGAAGTACAAAGTTGATTCACCCCCGAATCGCATGATGTAACCTGCCCTGATGTCCGCTACTCTGTGACTTATGAGGGGGTAGCGTGGCGGATGTAACAGTAGTTGACCGCCGCCCGCCAAAATACGCCAAAATAGAATTTCCGTTCACAAAAGATGAAATATGTGAAATAAAACATTTAGCCTTTGAAAAAACATTGTAATTTGCATGACGTGAATTGTGATTTACACTGACATACAAAAAAAGTGATAAAAGTTATGAGGTAATAATTTTTATAGCATTTTCAATATATTTGTAGTTAGTCTTTGCTACTACCTGAAAAGAGAATACACACCTAAGACACTTTTAAACATGAAGAGAATGATTATATATTAATTAAAAAGCCTTTTAATTAATATTAAATTTTTTTTTACTTTTCATTAGAATTTTGGCATGGTTCAGTTTGAGTTCAAGTGTTCCACTGCCGGCGTCAAAACACATCTCTAATTAATTATGAACAGTGCTTGTTAAAGACATCACTAATTATTGCTGTGTTCTATTAATAATAGTTACACAATGCACTAATTAGATTCTTGTAAGGTTATAGGATTAATTATTTCTCGGTGAACACGTGGTCAGCACTTTGCACCATCGGTATTCTGTTACCCATGCAGGGATTTTCTCACTTTCATATCCCGTTTTGCTTATAATTATGGAAGTATTTATGAAGTGTTGATCAGGCTTTTTAATGCAGTTGAGACATAGTTATACCTGGCAGTGAAAGTAATTACACTGACTTTGGTAGTATAACTAGGAAAGCTCCAAATAAGATACTACAGCTTTTATGCCATATCCTGGGAAAAAGTCAAGCCATTTCCACCAAATTCTACACACAAGTAGT
The DNA here is from genome assembly GCA_002778355.1 of Clitarchus hookeri. Lineage (NCBI taxonomy): Eukaryota > Metazoa > Arthropoda > Insecta > Phasmatodea > Phasmatidae > Clitarchus > Clitarchus hookeri. The sequence goes on along the minus strand of NQII01000121.1, from coordinate 1,097,856 downwards.
GTCATGGTAAACCATGGAAACATGTATGTTTTAAGGAACTCACACACTTGTTTTCAAAATGACATCCTTGTAAATATTTGAAGTTGATAATCATAGTCTACCAAAACTTTAGACCGATTACTATTGAAGTTGATGTTCCAAATCCTACCTTCGTGATTTAGTTGACGTGAACCGCACGTTCACGAGTCCTTTTGCCCACTGACTGCCGTAGTATGCCCACACCAGACGCACCACACCGACAGGCTTGTGGGCACGAGTGCATTAGTGTTTATTATTTATTCAGTTTATTTTGTCAGTTTATTTGTAAATAATGTCAGTGTGTAATTCATTTATAATTTGTTTTGTCATCAGGAGACAATTTTCCCAGCCACAGCCAGAGACATGTGACATTCTACATTTGGCAATGCTGTGGCTGGTGCAATGAAAACATTTAGAATAAGTATTATCATTTTTATTATGTATTTGTGTAATTGTAATTATGTTTTGTTGTGTTAATTTAGTTCATATCATTTTTCATCCCATAATCATCTTTTAGTGTATATTATGTTTCACTGTACCACCGCATGGCGTCGGCGGCGTCTAGGCGGCGGAAGCCGACGCACATTTCCGGCAGTATTAGCAAGGACTTGGACGAGCTCGGACGTTACGCTCTCCCCACTCCGCAGAAGCCCTAGCAAGGACATCATCTGTCGAACAGTATCGAGTCGCATCCGGAACATTATAAATCATTATCATCATCTCTTTCCTGACTTAACTTGCATAGCGCCGAGGGGAGAGCGACGTTATTATTTATCGGGAATCAAAAGTGCATTTCGAGCTTCACATGATAAGACCACGTGGTCGCTTGTAGTTCCGGGCCATTCAGGCCACGTGTCTTCTGTATAGTTGAGTGTACATAACGGGGTAATAAATACCTTAACAACCAGCACCACTGTTTTTATTGATAATCAAGTAAGGCGTGCGAGGTGGCCCACAACCTCGGCAACGTGTGTATGACGGAGTGTTTACCAGAGTCCCTAGGCTGTCGGCCGAACGACCCTACATCTCATCAGCTCACCGCAGAGCTGTGGCGCCGGGCACACACATATTACTTCACAACTCTGGAAACACCGCAGATCAAGTTGGCTTTATCGTCGTAGCCAAGCTTGGTCACATCATAGTTGGTTGCACACCAGCTTATGGTACAAGGCATTTGGAGTTCAAGTCCCAGGTAAGGCATGTGTGTATTTGTAATTGCCTCACTAGTATTGCATTTGTTTCTGGTTGCATCTTTAATGATATTGCCATCAACGAGACATCAAGACCTGCCTACTATCTAACCTTTTAATAACTTCAACAAAATAATTTGCATCCATGTAAACGAAAGTAGGTTCATTAGTTATATTGATAACTTCTTGGTTATATTTATTATCATAGATGAATTCAAATATGTGTACTTTTTATGACTAATAGCATAATTCAAAAAAGTGTGTCGTATTTAAATAAGCCATATTCTTAAAGTGAATATGATTTAAGAACTTTTGAAACTGTTTGTTTTTTACAATATTGTTTTAAACAATTATTTTTTTCTTTAAGCTAACATTTACACAAGTAGGTTTTTCTTGGTGATATTAGCTCCAAGATAACTGTTGTCTTTCGTATGGCCACTGCACACACATTTTTCACAGTTTAGACATATTATCTTACAATCTCATAACACATGTGTATATGTTAAAAAAAAGTTATAACTCTATTGCAAGTCGAATTCAACTATAATGTGTAAGAGTAATATCATTGTTTTGGTTTTTATACATATTCTGGCAGTCGAATAAGTTCCACCAAGCTTTAAAGGTTAGAATAATTAATGTAACAGTATTGTTACGGGATACATACATGTTCGTGAGAGTTTGAGGTCTTAATAAATATAAATAACTAAAATTAGTTTTGATTTATTCACACAGCTTTAATTTACAACATTAAATTATATATCTTTACTGTTATTCTTATTATTCTCAGCGAGCACAATATTTAATGTCTACCTCAATTCTAATTAAAGTCCTTTTAATGCCTCTAAATTAATTATAGAAACTTAATTCACACTCATTGTTAACACATGTTCAGTCTGTCTGTTGCCTCCATCGCTGCAGAGCTGCTGACTATACTCCGAGGTTGCTGCATTGGTTACGACTTGCACTGCTTCCCTACTTGTCTCGGATGCAAGTGAAGTGGTAGTGGAACTTCACTGCTGAAGAAATTCCTGTCATTCCTTCTTCATTGGACCTATTTCCTGTTTCATTTTGTACTCAACACTGGCCATCCTTTCACCAACACTGTCCACTACTTCAGTTACACTATCTACTTTTTCATTTACACTTGTTATTTTCTTGTCCATGCAGTCAATTATTGTAACTCACTAATGCCTTCCATTTCCTATCTACTAATCCACTCACATTAGTTATTTGCATTCTCGTTTTCACGATTTACATTTTTATTTACACTTTCTTTTACACTACTAATCTGGATATTTACAGATTTGTTTTTATTATTAGTTTTGTAATTTACAGCTTTATTTACATTATTAATTTCACTTTTTACATCTTCCCTCAAGCTGTCCGCACTTGCACTCACTTGGTTACTTAATTTCTCAATTGATTCTCGCAATGCTTCTGTTTCTGCAGAAATTTTTCTAGTTAACATTCACTGCGATGATTGTACAAAACAGTCTTAATTTTGGGCCTGCAGCTATTAAAATTAATTGTTTTAATATCACTTATTACTAACCTATTGCCTTACTTAATTTACAGTTGAATGCCTCCATCCCACTTATGACACCAGTGTTACAATATTACAAAGGGCGTATCCGAGATTGTGAGGGATAGAGGTCTTAATAAAAATATAACAACTAAATTTGAATTTAATTTATTCACAAAGCTGTAATTTATAACTTTAAATGGTCTATCTGCACTATTACTCTTATTATTCTTAGTGAGCGCAATATTTAATGTTTACCTCAATTCTAATTAAAGTCCTTCTCAATGTGTCCAAATTAATTTTTTTCGCCTAATTCGTACTCATTGTTAACACATGTTCAGTCCGTCTGTTGCTATTATTTGAAATACACTCACACATCCTGTTCAATAGTTTCGCATGCCAGTCTCTCCCTCCAATGCACCGATGCTTGCTGTCTGCAGACCGCACTCCCACTGGTCACTTTCATTGCCACTCGGTGCTCTGCTGGCCCACTGCTTCGCTGTCTTGTCGCTTAAGTTCACACGATCCTCCAAACTCTCGACTCTTAAAAACTGCTGGCTCTGAGGCCATCGTGGCTTAAATAATCTCGGCGGCCAAGATCTGAAAAGTTTCCTGTACCCAGAGTCATGCTGAGAAAGGCAAGGATGATGAACCAGAAAATCCTTTCAGATGAATGCAGAACTAAAATCCACCCAAGGTCAGGTGTGCACGCATTGCAAAAGTCTTATCATGGTGGTATGCGACAGCTGGCCTTTGTAATCGCCGCCCGATTATCACATTACCCTCTCTTGATGTTCGTTCGCTCTTGCGAGCAGGATGGGACAAGGGAATGCGACATAGACCAGCACAGTGGATATGGAAGCTTTTATTCCCTTTTGTAAATTCATCAGTATCCTTTTTCATTTCCTTTTTAATTAGCAATTTTTATGTATACATTTGAATGCCATCTGTCAATCTTAACACAAATCCATTCATTAATTTCTTAGCATTTTAACAATTAATTTCAGTATTGGGTGTCTATAATTAACAAAGTAACTAGTGTACTTATAAAATTTAAATTAGTTAATGTTCGTTTCGTAAAGCATCTGTCAATGATTTTTGTTGTGATTAGCCAGTTTAGAATTATGAATGGTCCTATAACCATCTACAGGCCCCTTTAACTAAAATTTTGATACAAGAAATTTGGACAGTGCTTAGCAACTGAGGTATTAAGTGCAGATGAGGATGAAGGTAGTGGAGGAGTAGTGATGAAACATAATAGAGAAAGAAATTGGGAGTCACCTAAGAAAATACACCGCCCAACTGCAATATCTGCCTTATGTGAAAATTAGACTCCACTGGGCGGTGAGGGATCTGACTACTTTGCCACTGAAGAACCCCTGCATCTATAGGTTGGTGTGTTTTATCGATAAATGTATGCATGCTTATGTTATGTTTTCCATGTTGTCAGAAGAGATCTCACAATAGCACTGCATATACACTCCGAAAGTTGTCTATAAATTTACAGGATGCGAAATTATTTATTGTATCCATTTGTTGTTTGCATTGGTCAGCAAATATTTTATTAGTAATTTAATTTTTTCATAAAATGGTATGCTTTTTATCAGTGTGGACAAATACGATATTGTACTTGCAAAGTAAAATTATCATATTGATTAAATGCATTAGTAATAAATCTGAGTATTACTTTGGTAAGTTTTTAAGAACCACGTCAGTGATGTCATCATGTAAAATTAAACATTGCCCATCAATATCATTCAGAGGAACAACATGAACTGGTGTTTTTAATACTATATATGTACAAAGTATGGCCAATTTTGGAAACTCCTGGTATTGGAAATCCAACCCTTGCACAAAATAATTTTGAGTGAACTATTTTCTTAGTCCATCAATCTTACAGTACCTTTTTCCTTTTTCAATTTGTCACTTTTTTGTAACAATGTTTTTTGTAAGGCCATAATTGAATCACTGTGATCTTCCAATGTTGAGCTTGCATTGATGCTGTACGTTGCACAACAACTTGACTTATTACAGTTAAATGTGCAATAATATGTTATCTGCATTAATCGGTGAGGTCGTTGATGGAAGCAGATGTGTAGATGTAATCCCATGGCACCAGGCTGTGATTTTGCGCACTGTCACATGGTAAGCAGAATCTTTTACCAGGGTCGTGATGTTACCATGTGGCTGGATATTTAATGCAGACACATACTCTTCTTCCACTGTAGGAGCACGCCAAACGCATGTACAGAGAGGCTGGTTACTCAAATGTAGGAAATAAGTCTGACCATACGCACGTTAGATCCATAGCCAGCCAGTGTTTATTATATATTATTTTAACACTAAAATGTTGGAGGGGGGCAGGGGTGCTACACAAACTCAAAATAAATGTTATTGAACAATACAAGAAACACTGTGGCACAAAAACACTTACATGAGCCCTCGCCTAAACCAGTTGGTGGTAGGTACACTAAGTCATGTCATATAAGAAAAGCCCGAGGGCGAAATATTTATTTAAGGGCCCTCTGATTCAATGGAATGGCCAGGCCAGCTGCACGGGCAAATAAAAACTGTTTGGGATATTAATTATACAGACATAATTACCAGTTCAGTGTTAGCAAAGTTGAGGCCTCCGCAGGCCACGTGACACACACCTGTCTGACTTGAGCTCCAACACGAGACTGGCAAATGGCCGCCGGAAGCAAGGACACTATCCCATGCCGGAAATGGATGCCGGAAGCAAGGACACTATCCCATGCCGGAAATGGATGCCCTGGACCGACCACATGCATGAATAATGAAGCATGGTCGAAATGGAAGGAAGACTATGCTAATCACAAGAAAGTGCACAGCAAAATACATACATAAATACCATACTTGCTAATTTACAAAAACATGTCCAGGAGTGCACGGCAAAACTAATACATAAATGCCTTAATACTAAATAAACCCTTTTGGTGGTGGCTTCAGCATTTGGAAAACCTTCGGTGCACTTCACACATGTGTCGATGTACCGATCACACTAAACACAAACTTCACATGTATCACACTGATTGCACGACCCTGCGTATTGCGTACGTGCGGCTACCGGACGAGGGACGAGGTTGGATGACACAATTTATAAATTCAAAGTCCAGGAGTTCATAAAAAAAAACTATTTTTTCAATATAAAATATTTTAGAGCCCTATCTCACGTTTAGCACCTGCAAAATAGAATCACATTGACATAATATTAACTAATCAATAACTATCCAGTAAGAGACATATTTTGTAAACTTTGTAGTCTATTACATATATTTTAAAATTTATTTCCACCAATAATGAAGTAATGTTATATATTCTTGCAAGGGACTGACAATGTTTCTTGCTATGTTTTTATTCACATATTATTTTATAAATGTAAAATTAGTAGATGACATAAAGTGAGAAAACTGGGAGAACCTTGTGTTTGAGCAACAAAATTTTTCGAATTTATGGTTTTATTTTAAATAGTTTGTAAAAGATGTAAAATCGTCAAATTTCTGTCATATTTATTGTATATAGTATAATTTAATACAAACTTATGCAATTTTTATGTTAAATCATAATATGTATCTTAATTAATGAATTATTTATAAAAATTAATATAAAATAATAAAAAATTTAATGTAAATGGTAAATTATTAAATGTATATCAATTTTTAATACATATACAACATACAAATCTAGTAAATAAAATTCTAACATATATTAATATAATATTTAAAATCATCAAAACATTGTAACACTAATTCTTATTATTTTTATTTACATAATGTATGTATTTAAATGTAAAATATGTACGATTTATTTAATATGAGTAAGTGAAGAGATTTGGGCGGCTCTTAACATAGAGGTTGTAATGACGCAATATTCGGAATTTTTCGGGACTCGAGTGTAAAATTCTTTCGTGTTTGTGAAGCTTTGGGACAGCTTCGTAATATTTTTATCGTGTTTAAGTTTAAAGCCGTGGTGGCTCGTTTCCCGTGTTTATCAGACAGACGTGTGCATTTGTAGGTTAAGGGGCGGACGTCTGCGTGTTAAGTTTTTATCAGGAGTCCTGGTTACAGTTTTCGTTTCGAACTCTGGAGTTTTAGAAACCTCAGCATTAGTTCGTTCCTTCAGCGCAGTTTCACTGCGTCATCCAAATTTTATAAGAAACGAGAGGTTAAATTATCGGGATGTTGAATGCGTCGACAGTTATAGTTCCCCAGCGCAGTTTTAATATGTCAACAAGTTTTTGTGGACGGCGAGGTTAGTTTATGTTGACGGCGCGGCAGTCGATAACGTGTTGAGCGCGGGACACGTGCAGTTGTGATGACGCTGCTGACAGATGCCGGATGCCGTGCGCTTATCGCAGGAGTAGTTCGTACGGAGCAGTTAGATAACGAGGGAGAGCGTACGTGGCCAGGCCGTTATCACAGGAGAAGGGGGGCGATAGGCCAATATATACTGGGGGTGCCTATCGCCTTGCACACAAAGTAATCAACTGCTGAAGAGGACGCGTAGGGCGTGTGACGACGCATGAGGCGTGAATAATTTAACCCACACCGGCAAGCACCCGCGACCGTTAATTCTTTTCAAATCATTTATTTTCAACTTAAACTAAATTCTGTCTACTTATTTCCGCCGGTGTGGGGGGTCGTTAGGGTGCCAGGAGGGAACGAGCATCCCTCCTGCCTTCTTAAATTAGTCTTGCGATGCAAGCTTTGAGACATTAACATAAACGGTAAACCACTGTGACGCTGTTCTGTACGTGGATATTTATCTGAACGGTTTGTACTCTGCATACTGGACATTCGTATGTGAACTGTGTCATTCAAAGAATAAATAAAGTATATAACAAACAAACTTCGAACTTGAACTTTCTTTCATAATCAACGCACATCCAATGGTACTGAGTCTCGTGTTTCTACCCCGAGCAAGCCGAGGCAAGTAAACAGTCGACAGTGTAAGCGGCGAAAAGTTACAAGATGGCGCCTAACCTTTGAGGCTGCTATTTTATTAAAGATACGCTGTAACTGCAAAAACGAAATATTACATATGGCGACCAACGTATGGGCACGATTAACCACGCCTGAAGGAGTTTACAAGATATCTACGATATTCACGAACAACACCACGTAAACATCGGCAGTTCCATTCCAGTTCCAACAACAAGGTACCGGCTGGCGGGTCCATTCCAGTTCGCAGCACGACATCGGGGCAGTTCCATTCCACATTCCAGGTTTCTAGCAGCACGACGCCGAAGCTTCAGGCACGAGACCTCATAAACAACAATAACGGTAAGAAATCTTCAAGAGGCATCATTCAACTACAGTAACGGTAAGAACTAATCAAATCAACAATGAAGCCATCATTTAAAGAATATTGCAGGTTATGTGATTATCAAGTACAGTTCGCCAAGAGGTAATTTTGTTTGTTTTCGTGTGAATTTCGCGACGGGTTTTTTTTGGTTTTGTTATTGTTTACAATGTCGTCGTAAATAAAATAAAAATGGCGCAATTAGGAACTGATATACAAACAGAAATGTTTAATATACTGTTATCCTTGCAGAAGGGACAACAAGAGTTTAAACAGGAGATTAAACAGGCGTTTAAACAGGGACAACAGAAGTATGACCAGAAATTCCAGGAGCTTAAACATGAGCTGTTAAACGACATTAGGCAACAAGGAGAAAAGAGTGAGAAAAGTTTTGATGCATTATTAACAAATGTAGACAAGTGGGGGGTTGAGTCCCTGAGAATATTAGGAAAGGACCCAAGTAAAAATATTACAAATAGCAAGGATATAGGAATTGGTAGTAATGGTTGTGATAAGGAATGTAAGGAGTTAATTGTTAAAGATAGTAAGACAGAGATAATAAATGAGGAGGTTAAAAGTAAAGAGGATATAGGTACAGATAATTTAGTGGAGAGTAAGGGAGGAAAGTCGAAGATAAAGGTTATAAAGAAAAAGAGAAATAATGTTAGGGGGGTTAGGCTGAAGGGTTATGGTGAAGTTAAGCTGCGAGATGAATCAGATAGTGAAGTGCAGCAGGCAAGAGTTGCTAAGGGTAGGAGTGCAAGAGTTGCTAGGAGTAAAAAGTATCGTCGATTGAACCATTATGCAGTTTTTACGCAACGTTTTGTAAGGAAGAAGCAAAGAGTAAAACGAAGGGTCAGTAAAGTAGTCGGGGAAAAGAGAAGGAATAAAAGGGTAAAGAAGAGGAAGAAGAAAAAGAGGGTTAGATTTAGGTCAGTAGGGAAGAGGAAGAAAGTGCTAAAGTACAGTATGAGAAAGGTAGTAAGGAAAAAGGGACGGAAATTAAGACAAAAGGAGAGAAGGACTAGGAAAAGGAAGAAGAAGAAATGTTGTATAGCAGAAAGACTGCAGTTTAGATAGTAAGATATAGGAATTGATTTTTTTCTTCCTTGTATTAATTTTATATACTTAGATTATAAACAAATAAGGGAAGAGATAACTAAATGCTTTTATTTGAAGAAAAATTAGTTTTGTTTTTTTTAAGAACCCTACAAATAAGTAACAATGCGTACAGGTACAGGGAGTAAAATCCTTCTCAGGCAACAGTCAGTAAATGATAATATAATTGTTAATCGATAAGAAAAGAGTTAATATTGCTGACCTAGAAAATGCTATTTGGAAAAAAATTAGTAATCGTGAGAGAGAGTGTTTGTTTAAGTACAGTGAATCATTTTTTTACAAGTAAATACAGTACAGCCTTAATATTTTAATTGAACTGTGTAGGGTCACAGAAATCTGAAGTTAATTTAACTGTTATTTACATTTTCCAAAAGTGGAAGTAGGTAATATGAAAAAGAATTAATGGGTTTTTAGAAATACTGCCACTATTATAATAAATTAATCATGTGAAGTTGTGAGTGAAGTGCATACAGTATTGTGGAAATTTAGGAATGACTGATAACGCTCTTTGAAGACAATATGNCATAATATTTTGTAAGTGTAATTAGCAATACAGGTGGAGAATAGTGTACTCTTACGCATTGCATTTGTTTAAAAATTCAGTTTTTCATTGTGTTTTGTTTTAAAAAAAAAAATATATTGGCTCAATTTTTTAAAATTATTAGGAAATTACTTTGAGTCGAGCAAAAACAAGCAACACTTATGAATAGTTTATTTGATGAGCATTGTATTGGATATGGTGAATTTTTGTTGATTGTTAAAGTTGATATTGCAATAATCGTAACTTATAGTTAAACAGTATATCTGGTATTGTGCATAGATATGTCAGGGTTAAATTATGATAGCACATTTGTGAATTTGCTAGATATGCACAGTGTTATGAAAGAAAAGTTGTAAATTTTCGTTAAACATAATTAGTTTTTTATTTTTTAAAATATGTGCTACAATATTTTGCTNTTTTCAAAATATGTGCTACAATATTTTGCTAATTAGTCTAAGGAAAATGTTTAAATATTATAGTTACTATAAAATGTATCAGTGAAAGTTTTTTGAATTTAAATATACTTTTGCAATTAGGTAGTGGAAACTCAAGCTGTTATGGGCAATTGAGTAATTGTAACTGAGTTATTAATGCAGAGTACCGAACCAGAAGTGCTATGTGAATGTTAACAAGTTTTAATTTTGATTTTTTGAAAATTGTGTAACATAAAGAGTTGACAATAGGAATTATTAGGAGGATCAATTAAGGATGCATTAAATGGTACATAGATTTCTAAAGGTTGAAGTGGTTGAGGTGTTGTAGAGTATTGAGCCTTAAGTATTTGAAATGTAGTAGATGTTGCTGCAGTTTATGGTGTCCTGGGATCAGTGGCACAAAGTGAAGTGTGTTTGGATTGGGACAGGTCTGGGGCCCTATGTTTTTTGTCAGCACTGACCTAGTGAGAGGCAGTAGCATTGGCGTTTGAGGTTTTTGTCAGCACTGACCTAGTGAGAGGCAGTAGCATTGGCGTGTAATATGGGTTGTCAGCACTGGCCTAGGGAGAGGCAGTAGCATTGACTTTTTTATAGTTTTGGGCAGACCTGGGTCCCCTTTTGGAGAAGTGATGTGCTAATCCCAGCGAGAGGCCGAATGAAGCATCGATGGCATAGGTAGGAAATACACCCTCAACCACACATGAAGTCCTAGTCTGATTTTTTCTCTTTGTCAAGTAGACATGCCTTGCATTTAACGAAGTATAACAAATTGTAATGACATTTAACTATTTGAAACCAGTAATGTGTAATTTTTTTTGCGTAATTTTTTTTTTGCAGCATCCTTGTCAATGGATTGTCACTCTTCAACAGTGAAGTAAATAATTTTTTTATGAGTTTAGTTAAGTAAATAATTTTTTTTTTTCTTCAAGAATTAAGTAAGTAAATATTGTTGTGATGAATTGAATACCATGTTATATGTAAATTGTTTTCAAGGAGCAGAGGCACAGTGGTTTACAGAACAGCATCATTAAGGATAGGTTTCGCTTTGGGAAAGATTTCTTCCAAATCTATCCCAAACCGAGGGGGGTAATGTAATGACGCAATATTCTGAATTTTTCGGGACTCAAGTGTAAAATTCTTTCGTGTTTGTGAAGCTTTGGGACAGCTTCGTAATATTTTTATCGTGTTTCAAGTTTAAAGCCGTGGTGGCTCGTTTCCCGTGTTTATCAGGCAGACGTGTGCATTTGTAGGTTAAGGGGCGGACGTCTGCGTGTTAAGTTTTTATCAGGAGTCCTGGTTACAGTTTTCGTTTCGAACTTTGGAGTTTTTGAAACCTCAGCATTATTTAGTTCCTTCGGCGCAGTTTTAATATGTCAACAAGTTTTTGTGGACGGCGAGGCTAGTTTATGTTGACGGCGCGGCAGACGATAAAGTCGTGTTGAGCGCGGGCCACGTGCAGTTTTAGATGACGCTGCTGCCGGATGCCGGGCGCTTATCGCAGGAGTAGTGCGTACGGAGCAGTCAGTTATGATAACGTTGTGTTGAGCGCGGGACACGTGCAGTTGTGATGACGCTGCTGGCAGATGCCGGATGCCGAGCGCTTATCGCAGGAGTAGTTCGTACGGAGCAGTTAGATAACGAGGGAGAGCGTACGTGGCCAGGCCGTTATCTCAGGAGAGGGGGGTGATAGGCAGCACAAAAAGGGCATCTGTCTGTCGCCCTGGGGGCAGTCTCAGTCTTAGTCAGTCGTGGGGAGTTACTTCACGTCGCCCGTGAGGGCAGGTCAGCGCAGTCGAGAAGTATCATGCAATGCTAGCCTAGGCCGCGTTCGGGCAGGATTAGAACCCCCACATCGGCCACTAGACTGTATTACTTCATTTCTCAGCCGGTGTGGGAGGTAGCAGCAGATATTCTTTATTCGGGCTAATATTCATGAGACATTAATAAACTGAAACCACTGTGGCGCTGTTCGGTACTTTAATATGTATCTCTGAACGGTTCGTACTCTGCAATTTGGACTTCTTCTGTGAACTGTCGAGCTGAGTGTTAAATAAATAGTTAAATAAACAAAGTACATAACAAACTAATTTGGAACTTCTTCATTCTTAATTAATAATGTTCAATTCTATGAGTCTCGTGTTTCTACCCTGAGCAAGCCGTGGAAAGTAAACAGTCGACAGTGTAAGCGGCGAAACTGTACAACATGGCGCCCAACTTTGAGGCATTATAATAAATTCTAGTGTGAAAGTTTCCTCTAACGGAACTTTACAACATGGCGTCCCAGCCGCGGGGCACGAATAATACCACGAATGGTTACCACGAGTAAAGACGACTCTTTACAAGGTCATGAGAGCCAATACTTATTAATTATAATTACGTTTATCCCACCTTTAGTATTTTTTATACCTACCCAAATTTTTCATTTTTTAAAATGTGTTACCATTGCCATTTTACTATAAGAAATGACACAGGATGGCATCATTCCATGGGGCCATTTCATGCAGAAAACCCAACTTGCTCAACATTATTCCTACAGCAAATTAACAGGCATTATTTGTCGCCCTTCCGTGAGGCATACCTTTACCTCGTCATACCTTTCACGGTTTTCTACCCAGAAAACCCCATAATTTCCCGACACCTGAACCCCTCTTTGAGCATTTTTCCCACCTATTCCCCCGACAACATCAAGAGCACATCAGGAGCAGTGTGATCAACCTCGGACAACACTCTGGCGCCAGCCAGACGCCCAGAGGTGGCACACCTCATGGCATAAACAGCCATCCAAAAACAGCTTCGCAGCCACCATTACATCAACAGCGAAGGGCATGCACAGCGAGTCGGATAAAACAGTACAGGGAGGCATCATCACCCCTCCCCCTCCAAAACCATTAACTACGCAGCAAGAGTGGGTGGGTGCACTTGCACTCACCCCCTCCCCCACTAGAGTACCAAAACACCAGTATCGATTGTCGCAGCAGGCCACATGCACAGGTGTACACACACCTCTTCCACCGCCGGTCAGTACACCCCTCCATGCGAGAGCAGGGAGGTTAGCCGCGAAAGGTGGGCTGTGTCCTTGACCCCCAATGTCGGGTTTGGCTGACATGCTGCGACCGTCAACAATGGCTGGCCTGACACATGAAGGCATCCCGACGCCTCTGTGTCGGCAATGGTTGCGCCCTACCCCACAGGATGTAGTGGCCAAGTACGAATTAGGCACAACATATTGCAAGTGTGCTTTTAAGACCAGCCAAACAAGGAACTGTGCTGCGAACAACCGCGAACACATGGATAGCTCCGATGTGTGATAAACCAAATTTAAAGTTTCAGACAATACCGGTCAAAATTCCAACATCCACATTCCAGTCAACAAAATTTTGTGTGGTAGTTTACTGTTCACCGGCAAGGTATCCCTACTCTCCAGTGTGCCTCGTGCTTACAGCATTATCATAAAATGTGCTTAATCGTGACCGAACTTGTGACTGTACAAACAAAAACTTTCAGTTCTCACAGTTCTACAGCAATAACAATCCATTGAACATTTGTACCATATACAAAGATTTGTTAACAAGTCCATACTGTCAACCAATGAAATGTCACCATCCAATGTGACCAGGGGGCAAAAGTAGTGGTTTGTTGAAATGCAGTGTGTGTGTGCAATGTAAGTACAGTAATACCCCGCTTTACGCGAGGGATACGTTCCGGAAAAAATCGCGTTAACTGAAATTCGCGTATATCGAGGTTTATGATTAAACATAGTCAAAATTTAATACAAAAAATACGAATCATTTTAATCAATCACTTTAATTCTAAGAACACTTTATGCAATACATACATACTATTAATTATTTTTTACGGAAAAATACATCTATTGTCTTTTGGGTAGCGTTTTTTTTTACGTTCTTGTAAAATACGTTCATAACACCCAACACTGTTTTTAATAGTTTGACACACGGTTAAGACACGGTCATCATTATTGTCTATACTCTGCAATATGTCCAAACCTGAATAAATTTTTGAAAGAGCATTTTGTATTCCCCCTGAAGATAAAACTTTCTCTTCTACTTGTTCTTCCTCATCGTAGATAGGATTATTCTGTAACTCGATCAGATCTTCATTGCTGAGAGGATCGTCGTGCGTTGCTACAAGTTCTACGAGATCTTCTACTGCGACATCTTCAAGTTCAGACCCCTCAATCATTGCAGCAATGTCTTCAAGCACTTGTCTCTGCATCTGGACAATTCTTCTAGGTGCTTCCACTACATCTGGCCAAAGATAACGCCACACCCCGTTCATACAACTCTTTTTAACTTCCTTCCAAGCCTCTTCTATGTTGTGAATAGCCTCCATAATGTTGTATGACTTCCACCACTCTCGCATAGACTGTCTTCCTTCCCCGTCAGTTTCATGAATTAGTTGGCTAAAAGTGCGGCAATGGTAATAAGCTTTGAAGTTTGCTATTGCTCCCTGGTCCATAGGTTGTAATATTGACGTAGTGTTTGGTGGAAGGAACTTCACGTACACTTTTAAGTCTCTGGGCGTATCAAGTGAGGTTGGATGTCCTGGGGCATTGTCTAAGAGTAATATAACTTTAGGTTCAAGCCCATTTCTGTCACAGTAGGATTTGACTGATGGGCAAAAACTATTAGAATACCATTCTTGAAAAATTTCCCGTGTAACCCACGCCTTTCTGTTTGATCGCCACACAACTGGTAGACTTGTCTTGTCTGTGCCTCGCATTGCACGGGGTGTTTCTGAATGGTACACTAGTAAAGGTTTCAGTTTGAAATCACCAGTGGCATTACCACCCAGCAGAAGTGTTAGTCGATCTTTCGCAGCTTTGAAACCACTGGCTTGACGTTCTTCCTTAGAAATGAATGTTCGAGATGGCATTTTTTTCCAGTAAAGTCCGGTCTCATCAACATTGAAGATGAGACAAGCAGGAATTTTCTCTCGTCCAACGAACTCTTGAAACTTGTCTGGAAACTCAGCTGCAGCTTGAATGTCCGCGCTGGCCGCCTCTCCTGTTATGTGGATATTGTGAAGATTAGAATGCTGCTTGAACCGATGGAACCAGCCTCTGGACCGTCGTTTTCAGGGAGTGGAACTCCCTTCTCCTTCTGTTTTCAGCATCTCATATAAAGATTTTGCTTTTGTGCATATGAGGTCTTGACTTAGTGGTGTGTTCTTCTTATTCAAATCTTCGATCCAGACTGACAGTAACTTCTCCATTCTTTCTAAGATAGAGGATCTCGAACGAGAAAGTTTTGTTGCACTTACAGGTGTTGAACTTTCGCTGGAGACTTTAATTTTTGCCCGATTTTTAAAAATCGTTCTCACAGTCGATTCTGATAGTCCAAAATCTCTCCCAACAATTGTTGCTTTGCCTCCATTTTCCATTCTTCTTAACACTTTCATCTTCAATTCCAAAGTTACGCTTTTACGCTCTTTTTTCTTTACAGGCGGCATTTTTGACGTAGCGTTAAATTATGACATATCTCCAATAAATGTTAAAACACGACTGCCAGCCGAACTAAACATGACGGAACAAACGAAACGAACGAGGGAATCCCCATAGAACAAAGTCGAAGGACGGGGAATTCCCAATTCTTCAAACAGAATGTTCAGAGGAAGCGGGGATTCCCGCGACCATAGAGACGTTGATGACTACATTATGTTTATACGCACTCTTTCGCGTAATGAGAGGCATTTGAGCGCGAAATTTGAAATTCGCGTTATACTGAAACCGCGCATAACAGGGTCGCGTAAAGCGGGGTATTACTGTACCAGCAGCATCGTTAATGGGAACCAAGTGCTGCACAATAGAGCCACAAGAAAAATCAGGACAGTGCGACGGGACAGGGCATAGTGCAAAACAGTGTTAAAACCAATTCTTTCGGTCAACAATGGGACGAAAATTCCAGTGCAGAAAATAATACAGCAAAAGTTACCTGTACAAGTGACAACAAACACAGTATTGCAACAGACAGCGTGCAAAACAAAAAATTGAAGTGTTATAGAAGCCAACTCCCTGCCATTATTGTGACGGTCAGGAATACCATTGGCACAGTGAATGCCCAAGTAACCCTCACCTCAACAAACAAACAAATAACCATGCAAGTAGCAATTTGAGAAACAGGGATAAAGGAGCCGGATGTTACCGACACTCCAGTCCTAGATAATAGTACAAACTTGGCACCTCAACAAGCACTGATTAAACAGGTTAGTAGCAGTCATTTACAGTTCATCCACATTTTAGTGTTTAATTGAATGCCACCATTGCCACACATTAATAGACACAGCTGCCTCACATAACTTCATGCATCCTACAGACATCACTCCAGTAGTTCACATAATTTGTTTAACCACAAATCAACACATCAGTACCGCACTATGTCACACCACAATGACAGTTCGCATACATGACCTATAAACAATAACCACAGCAGTTGTTACCCCGGATATTAGGGAATATGCCATCCTTGGTGTACCACTGCTTACTGAACAAAATATAGTTTAACCCAAGACACGTCTCTACAATTTCGGCCTGAAGTATCGACACAGTATATACCTTGACCAGCAGATACAGTACCAGCTGTTTCACTAGCAGACTTTGGCATCAACATACCGCCTGAGGCAGCTCCTTGACAAGCGCCGAGACGTGTTTGCAGCACACAACAACCTTCGTCGAACCACAGTACCTGAGCATGCCATACCGCTAGTTCAAGATAAGCCTATATACAATCTGCCACACAGTTATTTATCGCATCAAGCAAGAATTATTAAACAGAAAATTTAAGAAATGATGAATGATGGTGTTATTGAACCATTAAACCGACAAACAGTAACTTCAACTCTGCCATAACACTGGCACCCAACAAAGACGATATGTGGATGTTTTGTGTAGATTTTCGGCCAGTGATCCAAGTGACACACAGTGCATTACCACCATACATCAGCATCAAAGATGCCCTCAGTTCCTAAGGGCAAGCCAAGGTCATGTCATCCCTTGACCTCAAGAGCGGCTATTGGCAAGGGCCCGTCAAGTTTGAAGACCACAGCAAGACAGCTTTCACGGTGCCCGACAGCAGGCATTTTAAGTTCTGCGCCATGCTGTTGGGACTGAAGCGTGCACTGGCCACCTTCCAGGCGATGATGGTAAGAGTGTTGGATGGCCTCTTCGGCGAATTAACACTCGCCTACCTGGACAATGTGGTGATATTTTCGGCAAATTGGGAGGAACACTTACACCACTTGTCACTTTTGTTTGAGAGTTTGGCCATCAATAGTCTCATGTGTGCAACTTCAAAATGCCATCTCGGAAAAACCAGAATCGACTTCCTGGGGCATGCCACCGACGAGGAAGGCAACAAACCCAACCCCGAACAACTGCAGCTGATCGATGAGTACCCACCACCACATATACGCAAGCAGCTCCGGAAGTTATTGGGGCCTATAAACTGGCTCCGGGAGCACATCCAGGATTTTGCCGTCATAACCACACCACTCACTGTCCTGCTGTCAACGCAGCGACAGTTTAAATGGGACAGCCCTGCCTAAAACGCCTTCCAGCAAATCAAGTCATGTTTCCTAGTGTGCTCAACCTTGGTGAGGTACGATGCCACAAAGCACCTCTACCTGCAGACCGATGCCAGCCAAGAAGGTCTCGGTGCAGTGCTCTACCAGTGTGGTGACAATGGCGAGTATGACTTAATTGACTTCGCTAGTTCCAAGTTCAGACCAACTGAGCAGAGGTACGACATCAAAGAACGTGAATTATTGGCCATGGTATGGTCCATCAAGAAGTACAGAGAGTAATTGAAGTGCCAGCGCTTCACCCTTCGAACTGACCACCACTACTTATTCTGGCTCTACACCATGCGCGAGGCACGCAGCAAGCTGACCCAGTCGGCGATGCTTTTCCAGGCCTATGACTTCGTCGTGGAGCATGTCCTGGGCAGCGAAAACCAGCTAGCAGATGCACTTTCCAGGTCACCATGTGCTGACATCGTGGTGCAGGACGATGCAGAGTGATAGGAGATTTTACCACCAACAATGCGGGAACCACCGAGTGAGGTAAGCCTTTCCCAGATAAACACCACCAACAATCACCTCACTGTATGTGACCTATACCATGATGTGGTGCGAGCACAGCTAGAGTGAGCACTCACCTGCGAGCAGAAAGACCATTGCGCCCAGCAAGCCCTCGAGTGTTGGCACATAATATATGGTTGTTTATAAATGTGTGCACCTAATAACCATGATGTGTAAATCCTTTTTGTTCCTCCCAGTGTTAGGGGACAGGTACTGAGACATGAGCATGACAGCAATGTGACAGGACAGCCGGGGATGGAGCAAACAATTCGCAATGTGAATGAACATGTCTTTTGGCCTGGACTAACCAAGCACGCGTGCTGATATGTGCAACAGTTTGTTAAGTGTAACCAATTCAAAGCATGGCGAGATTATGAGTACAACAGCCCCGACTTTCCACTAAGCCCTTCGAGATGATTTCACTCGACCTCATGGGGCCCTACACCAGGTGCTCAGGGGGTAAGTGTTTCATTGTGGTGGTCACCGACAACTTCTCCAGGTGGGTCGAGGCCTATAATGTCAGTAGTGCAAGAGCCAAAAGTGTCGCCAAGGTCCTGCAGACAGATTTATTCCCCAGGTGGGGATATCTGCAGAACCTAGCAACTGATTATGGCACACAATTTCCCTGCAGGAATTGGCGCGAGTTGTGTACCCATTGGGGAGTGCGACACCTGAAGGTGACAATCTACCACCCTTGTGCCAACCACACAGTGTGTCGCAACCAGGAGCTCAAGACCCATCTGCGGCTCCATATGGGTGACCAGCACACCATTTGGGCCAACCATCTTCCCGCTGTCCTCTTCACCCTCCGTTGGTGCCCCAATGCCGTAACCGGCAAGTCACCTGCCGACATCCTTCTGGGCCACAACCTTACCCTGCCTGGTGAGTTTGACTACCTGCAGGCAGAATATAGGGTTGATCCAGTCAGTAGTGAAGCCTGAAGTGAATGTCGTGAGAGGGAGCACAAAGAGGTATGCACTCACCAGCGGGGTTACATCGCACGGTGGCTGCCGACCACCAGGTGACCGCTGACACAACTACATCCCGGTCAGTACATCTACGTCCATACACACCCCTAGTCCGCCACCCACAGATACTTCTGCACACAATTCACAGAAAAGTGGAACGGGCAGCATGCGATTGTACGAGCCTTCGTACGCATCACCTACCTGGTCTGGCTTGGCAGACAGACTGTCAAGGTACACAGGGATGACCTGTGCCTAACATCAGGTAATGTCGAGGACGATGCACCAGGTCCAAGGTGCTCCATAATAGCGACCCCGAAATCGAGCTCTGCCGACTACCCATGCAGGAGGAAGGCACATTAGCACCCCCTTGGAGGAGCATCTACAAGGACCCACAAGAACAATGACACCAAGCATCCAGGCACCCTTATAGGATCATCGAGGCGGGAGCACCATCATCGTGGATGGTGCAGTGCCATGCGCCATCGCCATTCCCGCACCAACAGTACCACATGATTTACACCAGCAACATGGCCTGCCCGTGTCAGGATGCCTGCGATGCGGCACCCACCTCGACGGGGGGCCTAGAACCCCTCACCTTGCTCGCTATAGGTGAACCCCAGGAACTCCTTCTGCACTGTTGACAGCATCAGGACACCTTCCAGAGATGTCCACCACTAACGAGGGTATGATGCACCGGGGCAGTACCATGGCAGGAATGCCACCACCAGCCGAGGGATCACCACTGGGTAATCAACTCCTCTCGGTCGTTGCCAGTCGGGGTTTCTACCAGCGGCAGTGGGGCCGGCGGAGCAGCAGCAACAGCAGGAGCAGTGATGTTGGCAGCGAGGGCAGCAAGGCAGTCTGCTTGCCTCCCCTACCATTCATGCCGGAGACATCAGCCTGCATGGGCATGCCTGACCTGCGGCAATGCTACAGCGTCTCACACCGAAGCATGCCATCCACGTCAACACCAGCAGCAGCCACATCAGCACTGTTCAGGCCACCCCAGGGCCCTGTATGCCCTGCGGCCCCGGCGTCGTTGGGCAACGGCCTGCCCCTGTGGCACTTGGAGATGCACAGCTCGGAAACGGTCACAGTTGAAGGAGGGCATTTGACGCTGGATGTCACATATCTCCCAGACAGTTTTCCACACTGTGTGTCCACAGCATCAACCGGCACAACTGTCTTACTACTAAAATGAGTGCCGATCACAAATTGTAGTAAGAGTGTAGAAAAGTGCAGGGCAGTCCACCACAACCTCATCCCCCCCAGGTAGGCGATGGTGTGTTGTAATGGACCATGAGCATATTAATTTTAGGGCAATGCAAAAGTAATTAATCAAAAGGAAAGGAAGACACACTAAGTGTGGAATGTTCAATGACACCCCTACAAATTATGCAGTGTTTAATTTGGTTTTTTGTGAAATTCACATTTTTTTCATCTCAGTTGTTTCACCCTCACTTCATGTTATCCACACTTAAATTGTAATTGTTTGTGTTTAAGGGAATAATGTATATATATATTTTTTTTTTTTTTCATTCATTCAAGGGTTTATGTTATTTCATTTGTTGCAACTCACCAGCAAACAGAAAGTAGTGCAGACCAGTCGCATGCCACCATAGTTCGGGCATCGCATACTCAGCAGATCTAGTCTCTGTCTAGTGCCTCATGGGGTTGGTCGCATCGCACATTCTCTGGGTGAATGCCACTTTTGTGCACAGATCATGTAGTCTGCAATAGTAACGTAATTCTCGGAACCTTTTTCACTTTATTTTCAACCAGAGTCGCCAACCCTTCTTCCCCAGGATTTTCATCACAGTAAATCCATCATGGCCATTCCATCAATTTTTACAGTTTAGCCTATCTGGCGGGCAACAGGTCAGAACCCGCTTACAGTTTTCACCTATAATAATGTAAAGTGTTTTGTACAAAGATATTTACATGGAAGTTTTCAGACTTCGTGTATTTTATTTCAAGCACTGCCTTCAGGCGTTTCTGGGTCCGGGTCCCATACAACCTGCTTTTACCTAATTCCATGTCAGCCACCTTAGTAATCAGCATGCTCAACTCAGAGCTGTACACAGTTGAAGGTGTGAGGGTCAGTCTGAATAGGCCCACTTTATGCCGGCGTAAGTTTCAGGCCTAAGGAACAGCTGATTCTCCTGTCCAGAGAGGTTTATCCTACAATTCTCCGAGGGTCTGCATACACCCGGCCGAACGGCGCACCGTACAGTGAGATCATCGTTAGCAGCAGCAATCATCGACACCACCTGGCGACGATGTCTGGCACCTAGTCGGGTATCCTCATCACAAAACCCACCTAACAATTTTTTTCACCATCCCTCAAAATCCTGTTTCACCCAACACAACCCAGCCAACATGCATTAATTGGCGTCTTTCGGTGGGGACATTTCCTGCTAAAACCCTCCTTGCACTACATTTTTCCTATGACAAATTAACAGGCATTAAAACAACTCTCTCTCTCTTGGGAAAAATTTAATAATAATTTATTTACCAGCACAAGTGTCCCTGTTTTATAGGAAACATAATTTTTGTGTATCTCATGTTAAAATATTTAATATTCTCTAAATTTCTAGAAGAATCACTTGTATGTTACGCACTACGATGATGATTTATAATGTATCCGAACAATAAACCTTGATTGTGCATATAGTAAATGAAATATAGTGGTAATTTAATATAATAAATTAGGTCATAATGATATGAAATTATGTACCAGGAAAAATGTTTACAGACATTTTGTTGCGATGGCTTACAAGGGTATAGCAATAGGAGGGTGTTTCTCTGGCAGGAAACACTCATTGGTCCGAAGATATTCTATAGAGATACTTAGCCAGCTTCTCAGTGATAGTGCATTGTGTTCGTCGACCACCTGTGGCCAGATCCTGTTGTCCTCAGCGGTATATTGTGAAGGGGTTATTGGAGAACTGCGGGTGGTTTGTGCCCCACACAAGTTCATGTCGATTATTCCATTGTTACACAAATGATAGTACTTATGTGAGCTAAATGTGGAGTTGGCAGCCTCTCCACATGCTAATTACACACTGGGTAAATGACAAATAAATAACACTAAACGACATAGGTTGGCTGGTTCGAGGGGTCAGCTCCTTGTGTGCCGATTTACGACATCTGGAAATAAAAAGGCATAATGGAGATTTACATGATTTATTCCTCTATTTAAGGTACGATTAACAAAGTGCATTCTTCGACTATACGTGAAGGGGGCTCGACACTGTAGCTTGTCGATGGTTATTCCGGCGTGAAAGTAGCTTACATCTCCATGAAATCTGAAGTTATGTTATACTCATGGGGCACACAGAGACTGCTCAAGTAAGAGTGGCTCATATTTCGGGACAGTGATGTTAATTAGATTACAGTAAACCGAAGTTCTGTTGCAAAACAAGAAAATAAGCTATTGAAACCTGATGATGAGATAAGTTGTTGGGTTGAAAAGGGACTGATGAGCACAGTCTACTCTCGTTACTCCTCGCTACAGGCTTTGTATGAAAAACAAATAGACATTACAATTTACTATGAAAATGAAACAGACTCTATTTTTTTGATTGACTTGAGTTGTATTGTGTTGGTATGTGTCTGTCTCAGTTCATGGCTGCACTAAGTGGTGATAACGTACTCTAACAAAACACTACACATAACTGCACTAATTTATGATGAAATAAACTACAAGCATTACAGACATTTGAAATCCTTGCACCCTGTTTCACTGACATGGTCAAGCAATGGCTCGGAGAAATACTCGTCCCTAGTTGGGATGGCCAACTTGACACGAGGTGTTACCAGAGTTGATGATGTAGGAAATATGTGCCCGGCGCAACAGCTCTGCGGTGAGCAGTTAAGATGAGGGTCGTTTCGGTCGTCAGCCTAGGGGACTCTGGTTAACACTTCATCACATACGATGTCGAGGCTGTAGGCCGCCTCTCACGCCTTAATTAAATTACAAATTAAACACTTACGAAGCTTGTGGAGTTATTTATTCCATGCGACTCCTTAACGAACATACACAACTTTAGTACAAAACGTGGCCTTAACAGCCCGGGAAACGGCGAACACGTGGCTTTATAATGTGAAACGCGATTGCGATAAAACTCTCCGATGAGGCTAACGTTGCTCTCCCCACAGTGCTATAACAAATAAAATAAATTATCTGGATCATGAAGTGAAGTCTATTGCAGTGAATATGAGTTCAGCTTAAGATGTCGGCACCGAGGGACTTTGCAGAGCGAGATACTTACATGTCTTGATGCGTTCAAGTGCTGAAGAGAACTGGCGGGAAGCATGGGCCAGCTTCCGCTACCTGAGCGCAGCCGACGCCATGTGGCGAAATGATGAAGCACAATATACACTAAAAATATCATTATGAGATGGAAGTGACATGAATTAAATTAACCTAAGACAATATCATTTTTCCTTATACAAATACACAATAAAAATGATTATATTAATCCTAAATGTTTCCATTCTACCAGCCACAGTATTGCCAAGTGTACAATGTCAAATGTCCCTGGCTGTGGCTGTGTCGACTGTCTTTCATAATGACAATTATGATATTAATTATATACACCGATACAATTAATAACAGTGAATAAATACCCTGATGCAATTATGAACACTGATGCAATTAATAACACTGATACAATTAGATACCCTGATTGAATACACTGATGCTATTATGAACTCTGCTGCAATTATGAACACTCTCACTAATGCCCACAAGCCCGTTGGTGTGGTGTGTCTGGTGTAGTGGACACGACTACGGCAGTCAGAGTGGGCACAAAGGAGCTCGTGAACATGCGGTTCACGTCATCACTTTGACATGTATGTGGGCTTGTTGGGCAAGGCCACGAGTGAGGCTTGAGACTGATACTCCAGTCGTGTGCTTAATACGCTCGATGCACTCGGGGTTTTAAAACGGGAATCACTGCTCGGTTTTATGGGCAATTTCGTATCCACTCACACTTGGGTAGCAATCTGGCATCAGCTATAGTAATGTCCTGATCAGAGGCACTAGTCTGACGATGTTGTCTTCTTGTGTGCTAAGTCCTGACATCGCAGTGTGATGCTGGAGCACATGTGCTTGATGACCGGCGTCCGGACCAGAGGGGTGTTAAGTGTGGCCCACATGATCAAATGAGCCACTAACAGTTGTTGTGGCATGGTGCTCTGCCAGGGTTGTTGGTGTTAAATGGCGCAACGAACGGTCGCCAGATGGATGTGAGGTTGAGCTCATGTAAAATGCTTCCCCCAGGGAGACTGTTCTTGCACCATGCTGCCATTCGCTGGTGAACTATACCATCAGGCGCAGCACACTGGTATCAACAGGCCTGTCCTGCGAGGTCGCAGGTCGTAGTACCTCTGCAAAGGCTGTGTTGTTGATAGTGTGGTGGTTGCCACCAGTGGGCGCTGCTGCGGGGTACATCCAGTGTAAGGCAGAACTGTGGGATGTAGCCTGTACAGACTGCACACCGAGCCCACTGTGCACGATGAGGTCACTTGGAGTGATTATGAGGCATTTCGCCCTCACTTCTGCTCTCCTCATCGCTGCTGCTACTGATGGTAAGGGATGGTCGCCGCGGCCAGCGACATCGAGGGGGTCGCCGGAATTCCTGTTGAGCAGTGTTGTGTAAGTTACATTTTAAAAGTAAGTTAAGTTAAGTTACTTTAGAGAATAAAGAAAATTCAAATACTTTTCGTTACTTTCGAAAATTGTAACTGGCTGATAATTTAAAAGTAACTTAATTGATCTGTTTTGCTCAGTAAATGACTTTTGTATGTGTAGGCTCAGAACCCTTCTGATTTTAAAAAAGGGTCAAAACATGCAATATTGGTTAAAGTAGGCTAAATAATAACATTATTTTAATAATAACAGTAATATGTATTCTTTCAAGAAACATGGAATCTGCACAACTAGAAAACCACTGAATTGGTACAGACATACTATAATTCAGTCAGTGACATAGTGAAGTACATATATTTTTTTAATAAGGGAATTTGATATTTTAGTTTTATCATTTTGTCATAACTTATCATAAATTTTACATACCAATATACAAAACTCATGCAGCATTGTATATAATAAATGTTAACATTAAGCATTGAACGAACAGTATGTTTAACAGTAGAGTCATTGATTAGTAATCCTACAGTTATATGAGACGTGTAATAAATGCAGAAAGTATAATAATACAGAAAATTTAACTCGCAGTTTTAGCAATATACTTAACAATATATAAATATAAAATAAGACAATTTTCTTTTCAGTTAATAAATTAGTAGCGGTATTTCAACCAAACGAAAAAATAATACACAATTAAAATTACATCATCAACATTACTTTTGAAATACGAATCCCTCATAAATGTTCATACTGTTATAAGAAAAAGTATGTTCTAAAACTGAGATTATTTTTAATAATTCATTTTAACATCGATAGTTTATGCATCACTTTCGAAATGCCAAAACACAAAACTACATATTACAAGGCATTCATGTCGCTGGGAACATAAAAGTATAGCTTTGATTAAATTAAATTGATGTGTCCCACGTTAGGCATTCCTGCAACCATTTATCCCATGGATTGCCTCTTCGCCTGTCAGAGCATAAGAGTGTTTCACCATATCGCCGCACGAGTGCAGTCCCTGTTTAAATTACGTGCAAAGGTATAATGACCTCGTGGTGCAATTAATGGTAATACATAATCAAGGCCTCTTAATTAATCCAGACTTAAAATCAATTTTATTGCTGTGTGTTCTCAGACAACAAACATCACATACCACATTTACATATATTTCAAATTAATCAAGTGTATTTATATCAGTGTTAGATTTTGTGTAATGTAATACCGTGAGCTTCACAATTACCACATAATTTTACAGAATACGCATATCAAAAGTGTCCAAACACCATAGGGTAGTTTTTTGTCCTTTCAGTGTTCCATTTTTGTGTTATTCTTAAAGTCTGAAAGTATGTGCATTTATGAGGGAGACTTTAGACTGAAAATCAGGCACTCAGTTGCCCAGGCATGATGACATTCCTTTGTTTCATTTCTTTGGACATAACCATTAACATAAATATAGATATGTTAAGCACTACATGCACCAAAGCGTCTGTATTTTTTTACTGAGAATTTTTGTATTAATTGAAAGGGTTTCTTTGACATGGTCGAGGTGACCCAGGGCTGGTAGAATGTAGAATTGCCCGGCGCCATATCTCAGTGGAGAGTTAGTGATATGGGTCGTTCGATCGACGTCCCAGTGAGCTCTGGGTGCCTCCGTCAGTTTGCAGATGATGTCATGTACTTGATATTACACTACTTACACCTTATGACGTGACTGTAGGCCGTCTCGTACGCCTGAAATATATTAGAAAAATTGCAGGAGGTACTACAAGTGGTGAGCGCTACAAAGTTCAACACTCATTGAACTTTGTAAAGCTGTTTACTTACTGTACTTGATTACACGGGAATAATGAAAGAAAACGGACCCAGCACTTACGGCCTGCCGGTGACCTTTGTGTGGAAATGAGCATGGTGTTTTTCGGATACGCTGTAGCGTTAAACTCTCTGGCGAGAGTACATGTGGTTCTCCCCTCGGTACAGAAAAGAAAGAAATCAAATTCTCTGGTTAATTTAGCACCTATTGTATTGAAGTGACATCAGCTTAAATGATGGTACCAAGGGGGCTCGCAGAGTGGACGATCACACTGCAAGTATGGCTCGAGAGCTGAGACGAACTGCACGAGTGGCATCGGCTTCCATCACAAGTGACGAGAACCAATGTCAAATGCCGAATGGTAAAACATGACATAAGCACTATGTAACATTATGGCAATGGTGAAAAATTATATAAATAAAATGAAATACATTGGTAACACCCCCACTGATTAACAAATGTATGTTAAGTTCGATGTTGTGAAGTTGACGGGGAGTGTCACTGCATTAAATCCATGTTACTATGATGGAGGTCTTTATAAGAAATCTCCCTTTATGAAAATATAATTGCTCTTTTATAAATAAACACAAAATATTCTATTACTCTTTCTCATGTGTCTGTATTTCATTTCCTGTGATGTGTTTGTATTTCACTGGCTAGCATGTTGCCAGGTGTCTTTCTCCTGAAGGTATGGACGAGTCCATTTGGGCAGAGGGGTGTGGGTTGCCATGCTCGTTTGTTGTTAACACAATAAAATACACCCCTGACTGTAGCTGTGATTGCATTGACTGTGTTTAATGTGTTTGCAAAAATGCTTCGCACTAATGGGTGACACTTTGGGGCACTTATCATTTCAGCTTTGGCCTACAAGCCAGTTCGATGCTTGGTGGTGCATAATGTCGTATGTCGTGGTATGAGCTGCTACGACACAAACGACCAATTGCCATTGTGCCCAACAGCTGTGGCTTTGGGGTATACACCATTTCGGATCGCCTACCTATTTATTAAAAGTTACCTCTTGTAATAAATGATAAGGGCAGTCTCTTGAGTTACGTAATCCTTGTCGGCAAGAAGGTGCAAGTTCCGTTCTTGTCAACCTGCACTACGCACTCTTGGCCTGATGTGGTTAGAAAGGCCCAGTGCAGCTGGTGCAGTTGATGTGACTGCAGCGGTCAGAGTAGGCACAAGGAGCTCATGGACACATAGTTCACATCACATTTATGATGTCATTTTTCAAGTGTTCTCATGCTTTCATCATGACGTGAAGCATGTGTTCACATGTGCTCTCGTGACCACTTGTACCTCCACAGTCACTTATACAATCTTGCTGACTCTGGGCCGCCGAGGCAAACACTCGGCCACGAGCACGACAAAAAGTGCAGACGAGAACAGAACAGACCCGCCTCGTCGTCATGTACCATGTGACTCAAGTGACTGTCTTGCTCTATTCACTTCAAGAAGTAACTCTTGGGGGCGTATAACAATCGGTCCAACACGGTGTATCCCTGAATACCATAGCCATTAGGCACAGCATCTATTGGAGGGAATATCGGGGCAGTTCGCGCCACAATGTCCGACGTCTTCCCCATTGACGACAAGTTGACCAGCCCACTGGCCAGGGAAAGAATGCTACATAACCCCGAGTGGTGTGAAACAGTGGGGAATAAAATACAGTGTACATCAAAAGTGCTTCGAACCCCGTATCTAATAAAATCAGTTCCATTTCTTTATGAAACATGCAATCGAGTGTGGCTACCCACACCCCTTTTTAGGGAATGTATTCGTTTAACTCCCCAGGCTGGGACACCTGGTTTCGCCCACCGGCGAAGTTTTCTGGAAGTGGTGTAGCCAATTTTCAGACACATATTTTATTAATTTTCATTATTTCTTTTAATCAATGTAGCAAAGGTAAATATTTCCTCTTCTTGCCAGCAGACTGCCTAACCTGGCCTTAATTTCTTTTAATTATATTCTTTAGTGCAGTGATGTGCCCCATGATGTCACATTCACAGGCCTAAATAACATTTAATTAGTGTCGGGTATGTCACCAACTTCTGCAATATAATTTTATTTTGTATAATTTGGTTTAGTTATAAGAGGGTTCATTGTATTTTTCATTCATTTTTGGTGCCAGCTTCAGCCACTTCAAGTGGAAGCCGACACCATGATGCCAGTCTGACTTCAGCTCTCGGACCAGCTGGTAGCACAGGAGTTTAGCTCTGCGCAGACCCACTCGGCACCTTTAATTTTGCTGTAACCACTTCATTTCCATAGTTATGTACTAAACTATAACATTTTCTTTTCTTCATGCCGAGGGGTCGGCTGTCTGCCCCCTGGGATATGTATCCAGAGCTTGATGTGCTAGACGTATATTTCAATATAATGTTCATAGCCCAGGACTTTTTAGTAGCATTGGTCATCGGCAGAACGAGTGCCGAGCCCAGGCGTTTGGTATGTGTTAGAGTAAGGGCACATGTTGACGTTTAGGGGGTTCCAGGGATGCTGATGTTTGTCCCCACCTTACCTGGCTCAATGGATGAAGGTGGAAACTGATGGAGATACCCGGCGCCATAATCCAATAAGCATGAGTTAGTGAGGTACATGCAGTCGATGGCCAGTGGGTCCCTGGAGTCCTCTGTCGGTCTGCAGTGCTTGAAGATGATTAAGTTACCAGTAATTGAACATACCTGGTGGTTATCACTCTTGCATTGGCCAGACTGTAGGCCACCTCGCACGTCTTATTTACATTTCTGGTTTGCTGCAAGAGAGTGCATAAACCTAGGTACCCAGAGGGGTAAAACAAATAAAACACTAGCTGTTTTACAAGATGGTTACTTGTCCTTGACAGACATATGCACTTATGCCATTACATACCGTATTGATGCGGACATGGCAGTAGGTCTGCCGGTGACCAGTACAGAACAAAGTGGCCTCAGCCATGGATGCTTTAAGTGATAATTACATGTTATGCATTAATTCCTGTTTGCAGTTACATGAAGCCAGACGTTCGTCCCCTGGGGACTAAATAAACAAAAAGTTCTGATTGATTACATTACTATTGAAAATGAAAGGCATTTCAGCCAAATTTGATGGTGCCGAAGGGGTCCTGGTGGAACGAAACTCCTGTGTTGCTGGCTGTCCCTAGTGCTGAGGTCAGACTAAAATAATGATGTCAGCTTCCACTAATGGTGGCCGAAGCCGGCACCGAAATTAATTGGAAAAATTACATGAACCCTCTTATGATTAAATAAAGTGTTACATAATACAATTACATGGTGACATACATAATGGTGGTATCCCCATTTTAATTAAAAGTTAATTAAGTCTGTGACTGTGACATCACAGGGCATTTCACAGCACTGAGAAATTAAATAATTCATCTAGAGCCATGGTTGACAGTCTGCTGGAAAGAAAAAATATATACAAGTACACTTTTAAATAACAAAAATAATTGAAATTATAAAAATTAATAACATAATGCTTTTCAAACCTGCCATACCATCTTCGGTGGGCTTCGCAGATGGGCGAGTCTAAATATTCCAGTTAGGATGAGTTGGACGAGTTCATCCCTGAAAAGGGGTGCATTAAGCAACTCTCGGTTGTGATTTTAGTAAAGAAATTATATTAAATTGGTTGGCTACAGTGTTTGTAATACTTTTGTTGGCTTCGGGATTTTATTTCCCACTGTTTAAACACACTCGGGTCATATAGCACTGATTTCCTAGCCAGCAGGCCGGTCGATGTCACATAGTTAGGGAGGATGCCGGGCATCGCGGCACAGCACAAGCTGCACCAATGTTCCCTATAACTGATGGGGCGCCTGACAGCTGTGGCATTCGGGATGACACCATGTTGGACAGCTTGTTATTTTCCCCCAAGAGTTACCTCTTGAGGTAAATAAAGCTAGGCTGTCACTTGAGTCACATAGTACACAAAGACGAGGTGGGTGTGTTCCGTTCTCATCGAACTATACTGATGAACTCGTGGTGGGGTGTTCACTTCAGCTCGGTGTCGGCTAGGTGGTGTAAGTGACTGTGGAGCTGCAAGTGGTCACGAGAGCAAATGTGGATGTTTGGTTTAGGTCAATGCACAACCAGGAAACAAGTAAATGTTTTAGGCCCATGCTAGCATTTTATTTATGTTAACCTTCTCTGGGTATTTAGGGCACTGCACCCACTTGAAGCATAACCAAAGTGTATAAAAGTGTGTGAGGTGGCTAACAACCTCACCAACATAATGGTAAAAACAAGGCAAGTATACTGGATTACATGCACCATTTACATTTACAAGCACCACATACCTTCAAAGGATTCCTGGGGCCCATGGGCAATCGACCGAACGACCCTCAACCATCTCATGCTCAATGAGTTATGGCACTGGGGAAATTAACCAGTCTACCCTTTTATCTGATGAACAAGGTAAGGTGGGGACTATTCATCATCCCTGGAACCCCCTCCACATCAATCACCTTTTTTAATCATAAGCTATTTGTAATTTTTATAGTTACCAATATTGTAACATCTCATACTATTTTGTTCGCATGCCGCGAAAATCTGCTGGTGTTAGCACCATTACACTAGTTGCATCCTAGTAACCTGGTGGTGTGGATGTCGTGTGCAGCCTCTCCTGGTCTTCATCAACTTCTCGCTGGTCATGTAGTGTATCAATAGCATTTTATAGTCTGGAGAGCATGCCACCCCACGCCTCATGATTTTTGCACACTCCTGAGGCATAATTTCTATTTAATTATCACATAGGCATCATTCCATTATTTTACAGCTCTAAGAGTTCCCCGCGATAGAGTGGTGAGTGTAATGTAAGTGCCTATTCGGAGAGTAAAGTTAAATAAAACATGTTTGTGAAAAGTCACCAGACATATTTATTTCTCCAGCCACTTCATACCTGTGTCATTTTTCATGATTCTTAAACATTCCATATGAATCTACAGGCATTGGGACGGCCTTAAACAATTTCAATACTGGAGTGAGTATATTTTGAGAGGGGCTAAAACATTTCTCACTAGACCAAGCACACAAGAGTAAAGCAGAACATCCGATGCTGAATCATCAGATGTGGCGACATCTAAAGGCCGACAGGCAGACACTTTTCATCCTCGTGCTCTCTGAGCTGGCACCCTAGGGGAAGTATCACCTGTCTGGCAGGCGTCTGTCCCAGGTCTCTAACCTGTACACACAATACCTATTTCTCTCTGATGTCCAAACAACTCACCACATGTCAAATCGCTCACCACCATGAGGCTTAAAAACCACAACAATTCCAACCAATTGTACCTATTGGAGACACTGAAACTTTATTTCGAAACCTGTCCTGCTTGTGTTACATCAACACACAAGTTACCTACTACTTCATTTTCCGATATGCATCTCTCAGCAAAGTACCACTCTTTGTATTTTTAGTATTTTCTATGTTTATACCTTTTCCAGTGTAATCCCATGTTTTGTATGTGCCTTGCCACATATGATTCATGTGTGTTGAATCCAATGAGCCTGTTGGTTCACATAAAAATTTTACTATTGGCAAAACCCTTTTCTCAAGTAATTTCAATCTCCTGTACACCTTTCCTTTTGAAAAATTCCTGTAGCCAGACAATCACAATATTGCAGCATGAGAGGTTTCGGCGCCAATGATCGCTATTGCCTTCAGCAGCAAGGGGAAGTCCACCATCTTGGGCCTGTGACTAAGCACATCCACTCTACAAGCTTGAGAAGTATTGATCGCAGCAGCAGCCGTGATGTCAGTTTCTCTACCGCCCCCTTGGGAAGAGGATTGACCAGAAAGAGAACAGCCTGCTGCTCCCTCCCCACTGCTTCTTTGCTGGGCCTGTGAAACCACCCCTTCTGTGCCATGCCACCAGGATGTCTGCCGAGAGATGCATAACCTGAGGCCCCAGTTAAGAAAACAGTTGATGGCATGATGACTTCTCCATGCCTGCAATGCTGTGTTAATGACCCTGGACACTTAGACTGGCATACAGTGAATGGTGCCCCCTCAAACATGTGTGTGAAATGTTTGTGCCCACTACCCAATCCTGACCTGTTCTCGCTGGAATATCTACAGGTGAACACCTGCCTATGTCACAACACCGCAGTAGCGTTAATGAGGAACTGTGCAGAGAAGCATGTGTGTGTACCATCGCAGGCACACTGGAGGACTTGTGTGCATGGTGCATGAGACTCCAAGGGTCCGAAGCTTTGTCAACCCTGTCCGCATGCCTGTGCTATGCATGTGCCCCATAGCTCCAACAATCATCGGGCACACCAGCAATATTTCGGTGAACCCTTCGGAAGTGTTCAAATACTTGTTGGTGTGATGGCATAGGGACAGCCATGCTGGTAGTGTATTCGGAGTATCCGAGTATACCACGACAAATGCATGGCACCAGAAGAATTAGCCACAGTATGCAATAAGTTTTTTTTTCACTGTGCAATATGTCATACAAATTTGCCCACAAAAAACTCTGAAACAGCAACATGTGCATAATTCGAACTTCATGCAGTCTTTACCATGCATCAACAGCAGTGTCAACAAAGGCATTGACCAGAATTTGCAGTGAACTTGTCAACTGTGGTTCCTGTGGGAGGAGAGTACAGCAACAGTGTGTCATGTCATGAGAATGGTGTGACCAAAGGCATAAGAACTTCATTTGCAAACAGTGTATGCCACAGCTGTCACTGGCATGCCTATCTGCTGCCACATTCAAGGGATCGTCAACAATGATATTGCCGCCTGCTCACTCCACACCCCTACACCAGGCAGCCACTGCTCCAACAGCCATTTCCACAGCCACACCCACTGCAGCATATGCACCCATCGGACGAACAACTGTTACCGCTTCAACAACCACTCCGGCCAGGTTCCAGTTTTTGCCAATGTACTCATGTTTATCCAATGAGGATCCATCTCCCTTTCTGCTTGACTGTGCCAGCAGGCTCAATCACTGACGATGTGAAGATGTGGAGAGAATTATCGCATTATGGCATAACTTGGGCAAAGTTCCCCAATGTGTTTGCATGCTGCTTCGCAGGCACCTTCACATCGCTACGAGCATGTAGCCAGGTCATCTCAGAAGAACAGAAATCCGACGAATCACTGTACAAGTTTGTGACGCACAAAGTGAGTCTTATCCGCACGTACAATACAGAATTCACACTCAAGGACATTTTTGAGGTAGTGGCAAGCATCACATGTGCAGAGTGCCATGCTGCTATAGCACTTATCATCCATTCTTCCAAGCAAGATTTCATGGAGACTGTCATGACACTCGACTCCAGCATTCCTGCCTGTCCAACTGCGCTGCAACACTGTGCTTCCACAGTGCGAAGGTCAAGGACACTTCAATAATTCTAGCATCACAAAATGTGTGAAATCCTCTTCAAACTCAGTGCAAAGTGTTCACGTAGAGAGTGCTACCAACCAAATAGTGAAAAGTTCCAGTACCTGGTCCACTGACCCCACCTCCTCCAAAATCGCGCCTGGCTGGAAATAACCTCCTTTTCCGTGCTGTTTGTGCGATGGGCAACATATGCACTGGCACAATGAATGCCCTAACATGAAGAAGAGTGCTAAACCGGAAGGGAAGGGCAAGTCACCACCAGGAAATGGCAATATGGGGCAGAGGAGCCTGACATCACCTGCCCCAGGCAAACTTTAGTGTCACCTGACCCAAAACCACAACAAATTTTGTTTTCACAAATCACAGGCTCCACAAACAATTTTATCAGAATCT
Source organism: Clitarchus hookeri (assembly GCA_002778355.1). Lineage (NCBI taxonomy): Eukaryota > Metazoa > Arthropoda > Insecta > Phasmatodea > Phasmatidae > Clitarchus > Clitarchus hookeri. Next base: position 1,063,432 of record NQII01000121.1, on the reverse strand, counting down.
TAGTGCTATTCAACAATCAACCTTGTCGTGCTCTCATAGACATTGCAGCCTCGCACAATTTCGTTGGCACAGATTTTGTAGATATCTGCAAAATTAGACCCACACAATAAACAGTTCAGCTAGCCACTCGACCACATACTGGTGAAATCGCGAGTGAAGTGAGCATTACGATGCGAATGTGGGACATAAAGACTATCACAACAGCAAGTATATCAGGCTACATAAGGCAAGACACCATTATAGGAGTGCTGTATCTCACAGAGCGAAATACAGTGGTCGAGCCAGCTGCACACCGCATACACTTCAGTCAGAAAGAGCATAGCACTATGAATTACCTTGGATCCCGACCAGATGGGACCATGCCAAAAGTGCCGTTAGACAAACCTTGACCACCCCATGCCACTCGAGTTCTGCAAAGTCATGCAGCACCACCTAAATGAACGGCATGACATGTTCACAGCAGCTGACCCGCTATTCCGAACGACTTTGGCAGAACACTGCATACCATTTACCACTGACATGCCAGTCTATGACAGACTATGCTGATACCAACATCACCAATATCGAATTATCAAAGAAGAATTAGCAGAAATGTTACAAGAAGGCATTATCGAGCTTTCTAACAGTGAGTTTAATTTCGCACTTTCCATGGCACCATTTTTGTTTTGTGATGATTTCTGCAGGCTGAACCTAATGACTAAGAGTGAGACAACCACCTTACATTTATGTCAAAGACACTCTGAATTTCCTTGGATGAGTCAGGGTGCTCACAACAATCGATCTGTGCAGTGGCTACTGGCAAGTTCCAGCTCAGCCAGAAGACTGCCACAAAACCGCATTTACTACGCCTGATGGTCGCTGCTTCCAATTCTGTACAATACTATTCAGACTCAAGTGCGCATCCTCAAAATTTTAAGCCATGATTATGAAAGTGTTAGCTGGACAGATAGGGGAATTCGCCTTGCTGTAACTCGACGACATGATCATCTGGTCAGAGATGTGGGAGGACAACATTTACCACCTGTCACTCGTGATCGAGTGCGTAGCAATGAATGGCTTGATGTGTGCAAACGAGATGTGTCACATAGGGAAACAAAGCATTCAGTTCCTAGGCCACCTCGTGGATGAGTATAGAAGCTGTCCGACCGACATACAGTTACAGCTTATTGACAGTTATCCAGTGCCAACTACCCACAAAAACTCCACAAATTTTTCGGCTTAGCAAACTGGCTCAGATTGTATATTGAAGAATTCGCCACAGTCACAGCGCCTCTCACGGACCTCATGTCCCTTAATATTAAATTTAAGTGGTCTCAAGTACATCAAGACAGATTCGACGAACTGAAATGCTGCTTTTGCGTGTGCTCTGCCTTGGCACATCATGATGCCACGCGTCACCTCTATGTCCAGTTTAATACGAGCGAGACAGGCCTAGGTGTAATGCTGTTCCAGCTTGTAGAAGACAGTGCTAGCCGAATTATCGACTTAGCAGTCTAAGTAAGGTTCAGTCGAGCGACGTTACGATTTAAAAGAGCAGGTCTAGCAGCTATGAGGAGTTACTTGAATACCAGTATTTCACCCTGCGCACTGACAACCTCTGCCTTGTGTGGCTGCACAGCATGAAGGAGAGTAGGAGCAAGCTCATTCACTGGGAACTTCTATTGCAGTCGTACATATTTGAGGTACAGCACGTCGCAGTTGAAGACAATCAGCTAGCAGACCTACTCCCACATTGACCAGGTGAGTCAATTGAATGGGTCGAAGAGGAATGGGAAGCCACTCTTCTCTTTTCCCACCACATCATTCTGCACCAGCATCCGACAGGATTGCGTGCAACACAATTTCAGCATTGCCTGCTACACCCACATTATATGTGCTGTCAACACGTGTTACAAGAACATTTGAACTGCCTGATAGTAAAACAGTGGAAAGGCATGTGTGCTATGCTGACAGTTGACCATTGGTGCATAGCATAGTGTGTGACTATGTCGAGACACATGCAAGCATAACCAGTGATGTGTGGTGTACTTACGAGTCCATTGCAGATCGTGAATTAGTTATGCAGTACTCGCATTATAGAGAGTTGTCAGGACAACCCAGTGAAGCACAAACTCACCAGAATATTTGAAATAATTTTACTGTTTAGGCATTACCTTCCATGTATGCAACTTTGTACGCGCATGCATAATGTGTAACTGCTTCAAAAACTGCGGTAGGCAACAGTAACAGCAACCCAGGGAACCGAAAAGCTGTTCGAGACTGTGGCGAACGATTTAATGGGACATTACCACCACTCTCCTAAGGCGAAGAGATTCCTGTTGGTTGTGTCAGATCTGTTTTCATGATGGGTCAAAGCATATCCAGTTTTCAGTATGCGAGCTAGAACAATTTATAAAGTGCTTGAAATTGAATTTTACCCTGTTGGGATTATCCCGGAGTGCTGTTCAAAGACAACTGCATGCAGTTCACATGTAGTGTTTGGCATGTTTTTTGCATGTGATGGTGCATGGGCAGTATACCACCCATGTGTAAATCCTACAGAGCACCACAACCAGGAGCTGAAAACACAGCTGTATTTGCACAGATAAAAAAGAGGGGAAGGGGCAATCACACCCCCTGGTCCGAACATATGCCCACTGCCCTGTTCATGCTATGCATGAGGACAAACCTGGCCACTAGAAAGACACCTGCCTAGCTGCTTCAAGGTTGTGACCTTTCTCTCCTGGGGGAATTAGCAAGTGGGGCGAGGGAGTGTGCCACGAGTCCTGTAGCAGACAGCGAAGAGAGATAGAGGATACACGAGACAACCATCCAGAAGGGGAGAGAAAACCAGCTTCGCTACATAGAGCAGTGTTTGCCTGCCTCCAATCCCCTGCCTTTGCGACTACGCCCAGGCCAGTTTGTGTACGTTCGAAAGCACATGTAGACAGCAGGAAAAAAAGTGGTTTTCTGCTGGCTTCGCCGCAAAGTGGAATGGCCCTCACCAGATAACCAAAGCACTAGGGGACACTGGCTACGTGGTATGCATGAGCAGAAGGTGGAGAACCGCTTATCACTGTGATGCACTACATCTAGCAGATGCCCCCGGCATCGATGTCGCGACAATCGCTGTTGACCCACCAGCAACAGAGGCGATGTGAGCATACTTATAGCAGCACCGCCCATCGATGCCAACACTTTTGCATCGGACATCAATGGCAAAAGCATACGACACATGTTTAAAGCTGAGATGACCAGCGTCACGATGTCTACAGAGGCTCCAACTGCTTTGTACAGCAGTGAGCTCGCTACTGACGATGGTCATTACTTCAGCAACGCCTGCATCTGCCGCATTGGACAACCGCCCTACATTGTCCAACTTCCAGAACATCATGCAAGATGCATCACCTTGGCCAACTGCCGATGGCCTCGATCGCCAGGTGGTGCTCCCACCTGATAGCATTACGACACCTTCGAGACGCCCTGCATCTCCCATGTCATGCACAGGTTCATCGGCCACCGAGTCAGGCATGTCACCAGGTTTTATGGGGACACCCAGCCATCTGAATTCTGCCGCAGACAACCTTGTCGCCACCTGCATAGAATCAGCAGCAGTAGCAACAACAACGAGTCGGGGTCCGAGGAAGAATCCTCGCTGCCTCAATGTTCCAAGCAGCTCTGCCGCACACAGCATTCCATGTGCACTGCTTGCTGGTGCCTCCTGGCCCCCAAGGCAGCCACTACAGTGCCGCTGTCATCACTGGGTCACCACACCCGGCAAACACCTCACCAGCAGCAGGACCAATACAACATTCGGCCACATGGAAACCTAATGCCACCGGCGCCCTGTTGCACCTGACGACATCGAGGGAGCATCCGGCACTGACGGACGAGTGACATCCAAAGGTTGTGGGGGCGTTTACTGTGTCACACATTAGGCCTTTTTGCGACCATTCGTGCCATCGACTGCCACTCTGCCTTTCAGAGCTGCATAGTGTTTCACGTTTGCGCCACTCGAGTGCAGTGTTCAGGTTGACATGCTGTGCAAAGTGATCACCTTGTGATGCAGTGTATGGTGCTATAATCTGTAATCTGTAATCAAGGCCTCTTAATTATTATTCGAGAGCTAATTAATCTTTTATAGTGCTGTGTGTTCCAGAGGTTAAACATCACGCACTGCTGTTACATAGACATCAGGTTTATCGAGTATTTTGTATATCAGTGTTTTGTTTTGTGTAATGTAAATCTGCAGGATTCACAAATACTTCATGTCTTAATGGAACACACATATCAAGAGCGTCCAAACACCATGGGGTAGTTTGTTGTTTGTTCGGTGTTAAATTTTTGTGTTATTCTTAAAGTGTGAAAATATGTAAATTTTTCAAGGCATGATGCCATTCGTATTTTTTAGTTCTTACGACATAACCATTAATGTAAACAGACACGCATTAAGAACTATATGCAACAGAGTATCTGTATTTTTTACTGACAATTTTTGTATTAATTTGTAAGTGTTCATTTATGATGTCATTTACAAGTGTTCTCATGCATATATCGCCTTGTTTAATCATAAACTGTTTGTAATATGTAAAGTTACCAAAATCGGAAATTCTCATACTTTTTCGTGCACTTGCTCCAAAAAAAATACCAGTGTGAGCGCCATAACAGTAGTTCATTCTATTAACTGGGTGTGGTGGATATCGTACTCGGCCTCTCTGGGCATTCATCAACTTCTCGCCAGTCGGGTAGTGTATCAATAGTTTATCGTATATTTACTAGAACCTTAAGCATATTGTAGTCGGAAAGTGTGCCACCCAACACCTCAGCAGTTATGCACATTACTGAGGTGTAAATTACATTTAATTATTATATAGGCCTTGTGCCATATTTTTACCACAGTAGAGTTCATCGACCTATAGTGGTAAGTGTAAAGTACATGCCCCCTCGGGATAAAATATTAAAGGAAACTTGTGTGTTAAAAGTTACCAGACATATTTATTTCTCCAGCTGCTTCATGGCTGCATCACTTTTCATGATTCTTCTACTTTTCATATAAGTCTGCAGGCATTGGAAAGCCTTAAACAATCTCAATATAGGCGTGAGTATGTGTTGAGGGGCTAAAACGCCTCTTACCAGACCAAGCACACAGGAGTATAGCAGAACATCTGACACTGGATCATCAGAAGGGGTCACATATAAGGGCCGATTGCCACACACCCTTCATTCTCGTGCTCTCTGAGCTGGCAATATAGGGAAAATATCACCTGTCTGGCAGGCCTCTGTTGCAGTCCTATAACCTGTACATGCAACACCCATTTCCCTGTGATGTCCGAACAGCCCACCACATGTCAAAACTTGCTCAAACATATATAGGCTATGTATAACATATATAACACTATATGTGCCTATAATAATACTACTTTCGTAGTCAATTTGAATTAAAATCACAGTGGAAGTGCTGAGATGACTGGTAAGGAATAGTTTTCATGTAAAATGTTATGAAATATATTTCTGGTATCCAATTTTAATAACATATAACATTACATTTGTCTGTTTAAATTGCAGATTTAGCAAATATAACAAAGGTGTGGAAATATTTTGTAGTTATTTAGTTATGCTTCCATTAAAATTGACCATATGCAGTGGTCTAAGGAACAGGGAGAGTGTTGGGTAGACTCATGAAGCCAGTTTTGGAAGTGGTCAGAGAAATTTTTAAAGACGCCAGAGCAGAGACTCTTTCTAGGATGGGAGTCATTCGCAAACATGGCTGCTCCCAAGATCACACTGTGACAAGGTTATGCCATAGTGATGCAATAATCCAGTTATGCCTACCTGAATGAGAATGTGGGCCCTCTCATATTCCTCTAGATATTGCATGAGATTGTTAGATGGCCATTTCACATGCCAGAAATGAAACAGGTTTTTACGTCGTCGGAAGGTTGCAGTGAAGTAGTCTGTAGATCACCCATAATCACATGGCCATGAAGTGGTCGAGAGTGAAATACAAACACACACAATTTGTAATGTGCGGAATTTATTCACTCTTAAAAATCCTCCTTAGAGACACTTATACAGCTGTAATGGCTGAGGCGCATTACCAGCCGAAACTGTATTAGGCACAAGGCTGATAATATTTTTTATGACTAGATCCACAGCACGATTTGAGCTGGCCATAATGGGAGAAATCTGGTATCCGGGTTATGAAAGATAGATTAAATTCCGGGCAAAACGTTGACTATAGAGAGGTAAATGGTAGACACACAGATGGCGAAGGCCAGGAGGCATGCGGTGTGCGTCCACTTCCAGTAAGCGCTCAGAACCAACTGAAATTAACTAGTAGAGTCCGCCGAGATCCCAGCTTAAAAGAACCCGAGTTGTTTGCAAAAACACAGACACTTTCATTAAAGAAACAAATAGATACAAACACTATTACCTTACAATACAAAACACATTTACCCTTTCTGATTATGTTGCACGAGGAAGTTATTTGTGAAAAATAAATGTGTAGGTACAACAACTCAGAAACAATGTATGTTTAATTTATGCTGGCACTGCCTTTCCCAGTCTGTGGCATAATTAAACAGGTTGCAGATATATTTGACATTCAATTTAAATAAATACAGAACTGAATTCCACCCTTGTTTTACAATATTCAAGTTTGGCAATGGATGGCTCGTGGTGGAGAGCCCACTCTTACCCCAAGAGGGATGTGGGTAACCATACTCATTTAGTGTGAAAACAAAGCTAGTTAATTGGTAACAGACAGTTAACATAAATACCGCATGGTTTCACACACTAAGAAATTTGGCTCGACTCCTTGCAAACTCACACTACAAGCAAAACAGTGTATGGCAATATTGTCACTCCCTCACAACATTCATTTCCTCAGCAGTATTTATACCTGGGACTCCTCTTGGTTTTTTGTTCGACCCGAATTGTCATGCCATCAAAATATGTCTCTTGAGTGCATTAAAGTGAGATATTCACATTACCCTGGCAATACCTGGAGAGTAGCAAAGGTGGGGTGCACTCTTGTGCATGTTACTGGCATTGNCGAATTGTATCCAGTAGAGGGTAAGTCATAGTTACACCAGTGTAGCAGGGCAAAGGGCAAGGGAGAAGAGATGCACCACCTGTCCCCCTTCTGGAGGCTATTCGTATGCTGCAGCCCATTGATCCCTGCTGTGCAGCTAGTGGATGCATGATGGAAGTGTACGTGGCCCTCGTCGAGGCCGCAATTTGCATGAGCTGGGGACACGAAGTGGAAGTGGTGGGACAGGGCGAGGGCCCCACTGACATGGTGCTGTTGCAGTTGTTGAGGAGGGTGAGTGGCCTCCACACACCATGCAGGATAAACACGGTGGGCAATGGAGATGCTTGGAGTGGTGGATGGGGTGGAGTCCTCCTTCATCTCGTTCTCTCCGCTGCTGCTGGATGTGGAGTGAAGCCTGTGGCACGGCTGCACGAGCCGCTGGGTGGGTGGTTGGACATCCCCAACACTTCGTGTAGGTATGCCTAACACTGGCTCGCTGGAGGTCTCACTGGTTGCGATGGACACCGGACATCTCGATGGCAGCGCAGCATCGCTGGTCAGGGAGACACCGGTGGTATCATGCTCCTGGCAGGTGCCCTGGTGGTGAGCCGTTAGCAGCATCGTCGAAGAAAGTTGTCGTGATGCAGGGTGTCCCGACACAAGGTGTCGCTGGTGCTGGAGCAGCTGACTAGAATGTTGGCAGCAGGGACACTGAGCATGATAAGCGATGGCCTGTTGTCTGTGGGTTCCTGACACATTGGAATTCCTGGCATCGCAGGCTGAAGCAGATGCCGATGGATGCCGTCTTTTCGGACTCAGGCACTGCAGCATCTGTATCTCACATAGGTGGAAGTGTTGTCGGCGTATCAGCACCTGTGTGGGCATTGGCATTGCAGAAGTCATGTCTCCCCACACAGACCAAGTAGAATATTAAGCCCAAGCAGCTAATTATGTTGTGCAGCCTGCTCCACTTAAACTCAAAGCCCATGCAAAAATTTTTAGCCTCTGCTGACAACTAGTGAGAGTGAAAATAGACCAGTTGTCCTGGCTGTGGTGCAGCAGGTATGTACAGTGTGGCAGGTAGGTACATTGTGGCAAGCAGCCACTTTGTGATGTACTTCTGTTGTTGGCCGCATTCCTCCTGTAGAGCATACCCACTTTGGCGCCAGTGGACTATGCTGCTCTCTGCGTCACTGGGCTGACCTTGGGGTGCGTTCGCGAATTCCCCTGGGAGTGGGAGTAGGCGACCTTGGAGTAGTTCAGCTGGGGTTTTTCCAGTAGCAAGATTGTTGCGAGTACTAAACGTAAGCAATGCACTGGTAGGTGTTCAGTCCAGGATGCATGATTACCACCCACTTGCTATCGCATTTCAGTTTTACCTCTCGATTTCTGTGTTCGATTATGTATGTATGTGAACTGTATATAGTAGTAGTGTTGTGTAATACGCCCCATCTTTTGCTGTAATCATGCCACTTATGTCCTGAAATATGTGCACTGTTGTCTAACAGTACTACATGGGGGTATCCCCAGCATGGGAAAAATTCAGCTTACAACTGCTTTGCTATGCATTTCGCCCACACACTCGATATTGGATAGGCTTCCACCTATCTGGAAAACATGTAAATTACAAAGAGCACAAATATTTTTTCTGTGGCCATACTTGCATACGGTTCCATCAGGTATAGGTCGATGGTTTCAAATGATTCTCTTGGCAACTATAGTACTTGTTGTGCATCATCGGTACAGCAGCTTTTAAGACAGGTGCACAGCATTCACATACATGCTTACTTGCGGATATTGAGTGAAATACCTGGAGATTAGTAGTGTATCTGAGCATTGTATTGTGTCTGTAATGCACCAGGGTGACCTGCCACTTCAGTGTCGTGCACAAATCGTATCACTATTTCTGGGCATCACTGGGCAGATAGGTGGTCCAGTGCTCACTATTGCTATTAGCACTTGACTCGAGGCAGCCATTTACCACATGCGACCATTCATTTATTTTCACCACACATTCCTCTACCCACTTCCCTGTTACTGGACATGTCTGTTGTGCTTGTTGTACACATGCAAAACCATCAGTAAAAGTGGGTTCGGGGAATTAACTGTCAGCTATGCACACATAATTGCGTTATTATCTGTAGTGGTGAGGATAGGGGGATAGGGGGTAGGATAGGGGGATAGGGGGTAGGATGGCTTCCCACTCCTCTTCATCGCATGCTACTGTGTCACCTGGTAACCTTGAAAGCATCTCGGTCAGCTGGTTCTCTGACCCTGGCACATGCTATACTTCGAAGTCAAATGACTGTAGGGATAGGGGTCAATGTGTTTGCTTGCTTCGAACTTCTTTGGTTTTGTGAAGCCAGACTAAACACCTATTATCTGTGAGCAATGTGAAACATTGATACTCCACAAACTGCCTATACCGTTTACTGGCCAAATTATGGCTAGGCACTGCCTTTCATTCATGTCATAACGGCATTATACCAGGTTGAACTTGGCACTACTTTAGTTGATAATGCATTTATTGCTGTCATCACCAAACTGGAACAAAATGGCCCCGAACCCATGCTCACTCACATCTCAGTTTGTAAGTACAGATGGCGGCTCAGATAGTAACATGAAAGTGCAGGGCAGTTCAGGAAGCTAGCTATAGTCTGCTCATAGCTTACCGAATGTGGAGAAGTGATTATGGATAAATTTTGAATATATGTTTACATAACTAGTTCATTAGGTCGAAAAATTTATGTAACTGTTTACAGGTAGCAGGTTGTGGATAGTCATAAATTAGGCTCAACTGTTCTGCAGTGGGATGGTTATCATTTTCATCCATAATGTGGCCCAGAAATTGAATGCACAATTTTCCTATGTGACACATTTGGTTGGCACAAGTTAAATGGTTAAGGCGAGGTGTTCAAGTAAGAGTGACAAATGCCACACATGGTCTTCCCACACCTCGGACCAAATCACAAGATCGTCAAGATAAGCCACTGTAAACTCACTTATGTAGCTGTCGAGAACATGTACCATGATTGGCTGGAATATTGCCAGTGCAGTTTTCAGGCCAAAAGGCAGGGACCAGAATGGGAAGCAGCGTCCATTGGAAGCGATGAATGCTGTCTTGAGCCAGTCTTCTTGCCTTACTGGTATTTGCCAATAATCGCTACAGAGGTCGAGTGATATCAGAACTTCGGCATGGCCATGGCTGTTGATCCCGTCCTTTATATTGATGAATGTTGGTAAAGTGTTTTCAATGATGTGGTTGAGAGGCCTGAAGTCTTTGTAAAACCTCCAGGTTCCATCCTTTTAAGGCGTTAAAGATATTGCGGAATTAAATGCACTGTCAGTGGGTTCAATGATACCCTCATCGTTTCGTGTATTTATTCTTTGATTATATGGTGTTGGTGAGGCTGATAATAGTGTGGGTATGTGTACACTGGTTTTGTCTTTGTTAACATAGAACTCTGTTCTGCCAAATTTTTGCGATACAGGGGGTTGGCAGCAGCGAAAATATAATGGCATTCGTTCAGCAGGCATGGTATGATGTGATGGCATGCAGGTAGTAGAGCATGGTCTAGCTCATCCAGTTGTATGTCTATTATACAACTCGTGGCTGGCATGTTGTACACAGTCCAGCATTCTTTCTGGCCGAAATTGATTCGCCTGGCAGCAGGATCCATCACTTTATTCTGCTCTGTCATCCATTTTATTCTGATGATTGCATCCTCCCACAAGTCTTTGGAAACAGAGCTGTTGTGTTGATTTCATTGTCTGTAATGTGCACTGTTATTTTGACGTCCCCTATTGTTTCACCAGTGTTGGTTTTGGTAGCTTACTGAACAGTTTGGTTGGCTGGTTTTATTTGGCACAGATCTACTATGTTTAAACAGACAAAATAATGAAAAACTGCGGTATCAATTAATACATTGCCCTGTTGACTATTTAAGAATACTGGAATGTGGATGAGTTTTTTTTTTCTTGCTGCAATGTTTTGAGAAATGAGGATTTGTTGGGAGTCTGTCCAGGATCACATCTGTTTGTCTGAGTCTAGGTGATAACCGACCACTCTACCCCATTTTGTCGTTTCCCGGCTTCGGCTTATCATCATGTGGCAGCTTGGGGCAGTTCGGGGACTTGTCATGCCAGTGCATGTGTTGACCATTACAGAAACAACAGGCGAATGGTGGTGGTCCATGTCCTGAGCGAGTTCAAGTGGTATCACTTGTCTCCTGTTTGTCTGTAGCATTTCCACCACTTGTTTATGAGGGGTGGGGGTGGAGAGGGGTGAGGTTTTCAACTCTTCTGAAAAAATTTCGGAATTTTTAGTCTGTTTCCCTCACAACAGGCATCCCTTTTGCCCCATCCTCGCGAAACCAACACAGATGCACAGAGTCACAGTGCGGCTGGGTTGGTGTTGTTACGGACATGTGTTCCAGGATCACAAGGGAGTGCATGAAATCGTAAACTGGATATTAAATGAGTGGGGCTAACACACTACAAAATTCTGGCCGTACTGTACCTGCCACAATTTTCAGTACCTCTTTCACAGACAGCTGAGGATGGTAGTTTTGCACAATATTTATCTTCTGCATGACGAAGGTGGATAGAAGTTCGTCTGGTTTCTGGTTCTCCAGGATCAGGCAGCTGCATGCCTGCAGGGAAATAAAAGTGTCTGAGAAACGGCACTCGAAGGCAAGGTAGAATTCCTTCCATGTGATGTCATGGTACGTTATCCCACACCACCATTGCCGAGCATCCCCACTTAACTGGTCACCAACACAATTCAGCCACTCCTCTTCTTCAACACCTTAGCACTGCAATCTGCTCATGCAGTCGTTCAGGAAGGCAAAGGGGTTTTGGGATTGTAGACCTGCAAAACCCACCAGGGACTGGAATTATGGTGCTGTGGATGCCAGTTCTGCTGCAGAGGAAGCAATTGGCTGTGTTGTTATTGTTGTGGCTGGAGTGGGTGTGTCACCATGTGGTCTTATGGTCACGTGAGGGAGCAGCATGGAATGCGCCCGGCGAAGGGTGGCTTACTAGATTGATTTTCCGCATAGTTAATACATTAACTATTTCTCGCACGGACTGATAATCCAGGACTGCACAGCTGCATGCTTGCAGCGACGAGAATGTGCTCGTGTACTTTCATTTGAATCGCATTTGAAAAGTCACTCACGTCATACTGTAGTGCGTTACAGAATGCTGCAATTGTCGGGAGTCTCATTTTAACTGCCCTCCTATGCAATTTGGCCAATACTCCTCTCACATCCCATACCTGTTCAGATGATCAGTGCAGTCCTCCAGGAAAGCCCGATGATCTTTAGTTGTGAGCCCCGAAAAGGTTGGTAATAACGGAAAATGTGCTGGTGTGTTCCAATTGCTCTGTGTGTTTTCTCATAAATTTTGTTTCTGTACCAGTTGCTTGATCTGTGCTGGTTATGGTCGGGCCATATATACTGTGGATTAAACGAGTGGAACTACAGATTTATCAGCATGGCTAATAGTTAGAACTGCCATTCGTACCCATTATTTGTGCACATGGCATGTCAGACAGCCTGGCATCCGTAGTCACAATATTTTTCCGCAACCCACTCGTTCATTGATATACACCATTGATGTGCACTATGTCCACAGTGTTTACATGTAATTATGTCGATGCCTACTCCATTGCATATGGGCTGTTGGCAATGCGTGGGTGGTAGTTGGCTACCACTTAGCAAATGTTAGCAATTATTGGAGTCTTCAGAAGGGCTAACTTCGCAATGCTGACAAGTTAACAGTCATTCGCGCCTTGATGCATGTTCACACAGTATGATGCTCTGAGGGTGATAGGGTTTCCTGCACTGTTGACATGTTACAAAGGTTTGTCCTTTTCCATCGCACCATAACAGATTAGCATGTTGGTCATGTTCGCCCACATATTTTGCCCTGTTTATACTGTCACTATGTTCCCTATTGGTTGGCTAATGGCACTGACACGGTTTATAAAGAAGCCAATTGGTGATGCCGATTTGTTTTGTTGGGCGCATGCCAGTCCGACAGAGTTAGACTGGTATGCCTGCCGAATGTTTCGATACTAAAGTACATTGCACTTCGTTGATATGTTTAATGAAGTTAATTGTCATGTTTAGCCATTGTTCGCTATAATGATATATGCATTGGCAGTTGCGTGAAGTGATGTCATATATGTCCATACTGGTAGTGCTCGCGACCAGGCACTCACACATTCGGGAAAATACTGTTGGGTTGCCTGCTGCTGTATACATAGTAATTCTTATATGTGATGTGCTAGCTAGCATCGATGTGTGTCTGCCACATGTGTGGCACATGCAAGCAACAGCTGGCCAGTCAACGATCACCCTATTGATCGACGAGTGGTATGCCCGCTCGTCTGATGGATGTTTAGGGGTATGGGGAAGTTCACCCCCCCTTATTTTTCATTGTCGCTACTTGTATTTCCTTGTTCTTCAGTGACACTTGATGTCATAAGAAGTGGAGTGGTGTTGGCAGAAAATGGCCGCTTTGCTCAGGAATGTTGGGTGTTTGCTAGGAATTGCTGCTGCTGGACACTTGCTAACCACCATATTGAAAAATTTGTGCACTTTAATGCAAATTTAGGTTTTGTGTCATTAACAGCCTGAATGCATCTGTAATTGACTTTGTGCTCTGTTCCTAAGCTGTGCACACTTTTATTATTGCCTGAAGGACATTTACACTGATAACTTGTGCTACTATTGTCATGTAAAATTTTACATAGAAAATTAGAGCTGTAAAAGTTACATAAGGATTTTGACACTGTTCACACTCTTCGCTGTTCCCGACATACTCGGGCATACATTAACACTGACCAGATACACCGAAAAGTTAATGACAAAGTTCAGCATTCCAGTTTTGGTACGGTTTTTGTAAAACTTACTAAGTTACAAAAATAATACTTTAACTTGTTTTTGTTCAACATACTTGCTGGACGTGCTTTGATACATTTGTTGACAGTGTACCTGCAATTCTGTTTAACTTTTTCACACTTGTGAAAAGTTTGCAAAGTTTACCCACTAAAGTAAAAAGATTTTTTGAAACATCTACACATGTTTCTTATGAATCCCTAAATTAGTGTCACAACATTCATATTACTAATTTTGGAACACTTTTGGGAGAGTTTTGAGAAATATGTATTTAAACAAGCAGTTTTGTGGCAGATAATACCAAGAGAAAGTCTTTAATTGGACAAATGGCTGTACAAGTAATTTAGATGCAGAGGCAAGTTTTGAAAAAGTTGTTTTCAAGCCACACCAGACTGGTGCTATTTTGCTTACATAGAATGTTTGTAAAGGTAGCATTTTTGGCTATACCAGATGGGCGCGCCATTTTGCGCACGAAAAGTTTTGATGTAGGAAAAATGCTTGAAAATTTCCTACAATATTAATGGCCACACGAAAGGGCAAACAATTTTTTACGAGGGCAAAGGGATGGGAGGGCGATGTAGCAGTGTACAACAACCTCTAGTGTCTCTCTTGTGGGAAAACTCACCGGTCCAGAGATGTTCTGTAGAAATTCTTAGCCAGCTGTTCAGTGATAGTAGGCCATGATAGTCGACAACACATCGTGGCCAGATCCTGTTGTACTAAGCATATGGTGAAGTGGTTGTTAAAGAACCACAGGTGTTTATGCAACGCACAAGTCAGCCACGATTACTCCATTGTAACACACAGGATAGTACTTATGTGGTCTGAATGTGGAGCTGTCAGCCTTTCCACACGCTAATCTCACACAGGGTAAATAACACATTAATAACACTGTAAAACCTGTATCATATGGGAAGGGGGGCAGCTCCATGTGTGCCGGTATGCTGCATGTCCTGTAATAAAAATGCATACTAGTGTGTTATGATATTTATTCCTATATTTCAGGTACGATTACAAAAGTGCATTCCTCGACTTTAAGTGAAGCTGGCTGGACACTGTGACGTGTCGATGGCTATTGTGGCATAAAAGGAGTTTATGTCTCCATGAAAGTTTAAGTAATGTTATACTCTTGGTGCGCGCGGAAACTGCATGAGTAAGAGTGGTTCACCTTCCGTGCCAGCAAAGTTAATTAGATTACTTTATAATAAAGTTTCATTGTAAAACAAGAAAAGAAAGGTATTGGAACATGATGATGAGACATGTTGCTGTTGGGTGCGGAAGAGGCTAGTGAGCACGGCCGACTCTCGTTACCGTCCTCTTCAGGCTGTGTAGCCAGACTGCCTACCCCGAGGCCGCAAAATTCTCAGAAGAGGCATGGGGGCATCGGAGTAAGGGCAGTTGAGAATGTTATAGAAGCGAAAACTGTTTTTCTGAACCGTCTATTACATAATAACTGTGTGGGAAGGTTCCCTTAGCTTATGTAAATATACATAGTCCCTAATGAAAAACAAATATACATTACAAAACAAACTTTATATTAACGAACCTTTGTGGGGGGATATCGCCATCCTAACCAGAAAGTTTGACCAACTGAGGCAGAATAAATCTAAACTACTGATCTCTCTAGTCTTCAGGAAGAGATGTAGAGACTACAAGGTTCTTCCTATTTTTGCCAAAATCCATCGGAACTTCAAAACTCTGGTTGCTTAGAGAATTTACCACTGGGCTAGCTCAGGTATCCCGTGGGAGAGAATACACCAGACTCGAAGAGATTTGGATCTGAATTTGAAGGATCCTCTCGATCTTCACTTATTGATGGCCAAATAGCTGTCACCTTCCACCTGGGACATTCTGGACAGGATCACAGCTCAACAAACCTTAACAGGCAAGTGCCAGACTGCAGAGCGACAGACAAGGAAATTCAACCAACCTCAGGGAAATAGAATGCCACATGTCCTGGATAAAAACAGGGTTATGGTTAACCTTTCTAGTAAATAACTGAACGAGGCCAGCACATCGCTGCTAGCCAAAGGCATGAACTTTGCTGTGGCTCAAAATAAACTTCCTGTAGAAGAAGTTGTGTGTGGAATATAAGATTCTATCCACCATCTTCCTAAAACCACAGCCGACGAGATTCGTACAGAAACAACTAGTATCTTGGGCAAAGTCAACCTGTCCTCATAAAACATCAGATGGGAAGAAAGAAGAGCTTTGAAAGACCTACACAGTGATGCAAAAATTGTGACCCTAAAGGCAGGCTAAGGAAATGCCACATACGTTTTGAACACCACAAAATATAAACACAATATCTCTATACTCCTAGAGAATCGAGCCTATTCAATAATCAGCAGCAACCGTCTCAAGTAAATAGAGACAACCACTAATAATCTGATAGCTGAATCTGCCATACAAGAAGGAGTCAAGAAGCAAGGATGTCAAACATGCAAGGAAACCCACTTTTTATGGTTTACCGAAAATACACAAGGCAGGCACACCTATCCGATCCATAGTTACAACCATGGGCTCTCTAACTCACGCACTAGGCAAATTTTTAAATAAGATTATTCAACCTGTCATTCCCATGCCAGTCTCACACATACAAAATTTGTTACATTTCATTGAAATTCTTCAAAAACTTTCATTTCAACCTGATGATATTCCGGTTAGTTTTATGTGGTGTCCCTCTTCACTAAGGTACCTCCAAGAAGTTCTCAAAATCCTCCTGCAACATTTTGGAGATTACGACCATAGCACAGACATTGTAAGGCTGACCGAACACTGTGCATCCTCCACTTTCTTTTCATTCAGAGGACAGACAGTTGAGCAAAAAGAAGGGGCTGCCATGTGTTCTCCACTTTCTCCCCTCTTAGCCAGAATCTTCATGGCTGACTTCGAGGAAAAGCTATCTATACCAGCCAATACAAGCCGAAGTGCTGGTATAGATATTTCGATGACACATTCACCATCTGGGGGTATGGAAGAGAGAAACTCCAAGAATTCCTAGAACACCCAAACAACATCCACCGAATATCCAGTTCATGATGGAAGTATATAATAATGGAAAACTGCACTTTTTGGATATTCTAGTCACAAGGCAAAAGGACGACGAAATGTGTATGTGTCCGTAATCACTACATTCGCTTTGTGTTTCGCTATGTCTCCAAAGCATAACAATTACTGTCGGAGAGTTCATGTTCAGCCTGCAGGCGGGCTGATGTTCACTCTCAGGTGGTTCTAGAGTGTTAATAATCGATTTTGTTGCCAGGTGGGCTGCCAAATTAACCACGATGTTGCAGCCATATTTATGTTTTTAAAGGAGAGGTGATGCTGTCGGCACCCTCTATATTGGATTTAACATGTTAAATTTTTCAATACCTGACATGAATCACGCATCCACGAGCTCCTTGTGCCCACTCTGACTGACGCAGTCACAAGAACTACACCAGCTACACCGGGCCGCACCAACCACATCAGGTCAAGAGTACGTAGTTCAGGTCGACAAGAATGGAACTTGCACATTCTTGCCGACAATGATTATATAACTCAAGAGACTGCCCTACTCATTTATTACAAGAGGTAACTCTTTTAATAAATAGGTAGGCGATCCGAAATGGTGTTTACCCCAAAGCCACAGCTGTTGGGCACAATGGCAATTGGTCGTTTGTGTCGTAGCAGCTCGCACCACGAAATACGATGTGATGCACCACCAAGTGGCATCGAACTGGCTTGTAGGCCAAAGCTGAAGTGATAAGTGCCCCAAAGTGTCACCCAGTAGTGTGAAGCATTTTTACAAACACATTAAACACAATCACTGCATTCACAGATACAGTTAGAGGTGTGTTTTATTGTGTTAACAGCAAACGGGCATGGAATTCCACATCCCTTTACCCAGTTGGACTCGTCCATCCCTTCAGGAGAAAGCCACCTGGCAACACTGTACCCAGTGCAATTCAGACACATCACAGGTAGTGAAATTCAGACACTTTTAATGAAAAAAGGAATAATATTATTAATGTGTGTTTATAAAAGTTCATATATATTTTCATGAAAGGAGATTGCCTATAAAGGCCTCCATCTTTGTAACATGTCATTTGGTGTTGTGACACACCATCTCAACAGTCATTTGTTAATAAACAGGGGTGTCACCAATGTGTTCATCTAATTTATACAATTTTTCACCATTGCAATCATATCACATAGTGTTCATGTTATTTTTCATCATTCGCTGTTTGACTCCGGTTCTCATCACTCGTGATGGAAACCGAGGTCACTCGGCCAGTTCGTCTAAGCATTCGGACCAGACTGGCGGCGTTGGTCACCCGATCCGCGAGCCCCCTCGGTACCATAATTTAGGCTGTAATCACTTCACTGCAATACAAAATTAATTAACCGGAACATTAATTTTATTTCTATTAAGTACCAAGGGGAGAGCCACCCGCACTTTCACGAGAGAGCTTAACACTATCGCGTATCCACATAATACCACATTTATTTCACGCTAAGGTCACCGGCAGGCCATAAGTGCTGAGTCAATTTTCATGCATTATTCACCTTTAAGCAAGCACAGTGAATAAAATGCTCCACAAATTTAAATGTGTGTCAATTTATTTTAGGTTATTCCAATCTTTGTAGTATCACCCACAATTTCTAGTATATTTCAGGCTTACGAGACAGCCTACAGTCTTGTCATAATGTATAAATAGTGTAACAGTAAGTGTGTGACAACATCATCAACAAACTGACGAAGGACATCCAGCGGCCCTTGGGCCATCGACTGAACGACCCTCATCATTAACTCTCCACTGGGTTATGGTGCCAGGCAATCCAACACTCAACCAGTCCTACGTAACCTCGACCACCTCAAAGATGGCTTTCCAAATAGGAGCCAACATTTCACCAAGCCATTATTTTCCTATGTAATACATGGCTTTCCCAACTAGGGGCAAGCATTTCACCAAGCCATTATTTTCCTATGGCCAAAATGGCTTTATCAACTAAGAGCAGTAGGAAGAACAAAATGTGAGTAAAGTACAGCGAAATCATTATGTCAGAAAACATTATCACCATAATAACAACATGAATGTTCCCATGTTCACGTATCACGTATATTATTGTGTGCTATAGACCCCTCTTGCACAGAGAAGTACACACTAACATATTTTTAAGCAGCTCAGAAACAACGCGAACAATTATGTTTAGATGCCAGTCGCTTCACAAAAGTTTCAGCAAACTACAATTGAGAGTGTTATGAAGTGTAAATGTATAATGCCAAACTCTAAAAGGACTTATATTTATCTTTATGTAGATTGTGCTATACATAATTAAAAACATGCAGCACGCATGTGGATTTATTAAGAAACAACCCATGTGGCAATTTCAAGGCCAAATCACGAATGTGTTATTTATATTTTACGTGTCCCGTAAAATATAAAACTTTGCGGACACTTTCTATATGTAAACCTAACTAACAAACAAAATATGCAAAGAATAGGGGCAAAATCTATTTAACAGTGCACCATATATATATAACGAAACACGTAAAACATTAATAATAAAAAGTTGTATATTCAGTGTTAAATTTTGTTCTTACTCGGCATGACACATAATTTTTAAAGTGTACTAACCGTTTAAATAACAGTAATATAGTATTCACGTAACAAAGTAATTTGTTGGAAGTGGTCAGCACTAAAAATTATGTAATAATTCTTTAAATAAGTGATCGCGCCATAATTTCACGAAGCATACAAGACTTGCTATAAATATTTGTACCAACATGAAACATTTTAAGTAATAAATAGATGGTCAGTATTCACCACAGTCAATAACCGGCAAGAAGGGAAAAGTGCTCAGCAGCTCACAGCAAAAAGTGGAAAATTCAGTTTCGTGTCAAACTGCCATTTTTGTGCATCAAACAAAGCAAGCGTCTTCTAACACCGCCATTGCTGGGAAGGAAGCGAACACCACTCACCACCCACCTTCAGAGCAGGGAGGTCGAAGTGATGCCCTGCCCAGAAGCACGAGTGTAGCGGCCACCACCACCCACACCCATCTCAGATGTAATGGGAGACACTTCCGCCACCTAGCGTGAGCGTTTAGAGAGTCACTCCGGCATTCGCGTCATAGAACGACCCATCACCATGACAAATGCGCCGAGCCACGTGGCAGAAACGGGGCTGGGTGTTTACAAATTAAATTGGTGCAGCAGCAACGGAAAATTACAAACTTTATGTCTCAAGTGCGTGCGACCAATAACATAATTGAATCCATTCCAGGAATCTAAATGCCAGTGCCGGGAAATGACAAACGCGAGACAATTCACGCAAGAAATTAAAATAAATAATAGGGAACGAATCGAGAATGCCTGGAGCAGTACCTCTGATGGCAAATGAGTGCCATTGGGCATTGAATGCAACACACCATGAGTGATCCGAGGCATCATCGGCCTTGTGACAGATGTGCATGCCAGTGCACACTCGCACAGCAACTAGAACAATTTTTAAATTCACAACAAACAGAACAATTTTTAAATTCACAGAAACCAGAACAATTTTTAAATTCACAGCAACCAGAACCATTTTTAGAAAATTCACTATTAAATAATTTTCGCAACTGACGATGCGAGAAACAGATCTTATGTGCAGGACTTNCGATGCGAGAAACAGATCTTATGTGCAGGACTTGGGGACAGGACAATATCGTGCGTAATTTGTCACAGAAATTACCACACCGAGTGCCTCACAGGAACAGAATGCGCAACCACAGATAACCACGGTCGAATTCTGCGAAACAAATGTGAACAAAAAGTGCGACCAACCAAACAGGACATGGTAAACAATACCTCGGGACGTTTCGGGTGCGAACAGTGCGCAAATATACCGCGAGTGACAATATAATGCCCCCTCTCTGAGGGCAGTGAAAATTACAGCCATCAACACAGCCTGCTAGAGCATTCAATGGGTGTGGACGGAGCAGCAGCACCATGGGCAAACCCAATGGTGCCACACACCACCCCTGGCTTCCTGTGGCTTCTGCCACACTAGGTGGCCAGGACAACAACACCAGCAGTTGTGGCACCAACAGCAGGGACGGGCACGATACCACCCTGATTCCAGTCGCTGCCTACCTTCGCGGGAAACACCAATGAGGACCTGCAGGCATTCCTGAGCGACTGCACAAGACGATTGGGCAGGTACTGTGTTGGTGAACCAGAGTGGCCTAGCTGCATATGATGCCAATTTTCAGGGGTGGCATGCACGTGGTGGTGGTCCATTGACCACTATGGCATACAATGGACCGAATTCCCAAATTCTTTCCTCCAACTCTTTATCTCAGATTACGGAACATTACAGGCTCAAAGTCGTGCCATTTTAGAGACACTGGATGATTATTTAACACTAACAGCATTTGCCACCCGTAAAGCCAATTTCATCAGAAATTTGGAAGTAATAGCGCCAACAGAAAAATAAGAACTCAAATTGGCCCTGGCACCACTTATACATGGCAGTGTCGATCATTTCATGAGGTCCACAGCCTTGCTAGACCAGGCCAATACCGAAAAGAAAGTGCACTTACCACGGCCCCGTGACCACAATACATGGAACGGGAACATACAGCCATCAGCTGGACACAGCATGGAAGGGGTGAACCGAAATCTCTTAAGGACACGGGGAATAGCCGGTTTGCTACACCAGTAACAACTGGCCCAAGCATGGTAGCTGAAGCCACACAGACGGGAGCAGTTAGACGGTAACGCCTCCCTTTTCAATGCAGGTATTGTCCATACCAACAACCCCACTGTTATAACAAATGCCCTTACCACACAAGGCAAATGGAGGAAGTAAAGAATAGCAGCAAACAACCCCCGGGAAACTAGCCGGTGGGGTAGATGAGTCAGATGCTCACTGCCCCATGGCCAATACAAGAACATGCAACACCGACACACCTACATAAACCCATGGTAACACCCACTCCACAACAAATTGTGTTACAGCAAACGACAACAGACGACGAGCAGGTAATCTGCAATTGTTATAGAGGTCACATCGAACACGGTACCCAGACTCGATGAACTCAAGTCACACAACATCAATGCGCACAAACGCGGGCTAAGAAGGCGGAAATCGTACAAAGAGATGGTGAGTGATGGTGCATCTGGGACACACACATCGAGACATGTTGGCAGCATCCCAGCACGACCTGGTGTCTCTATGTTCCAACAGGAGCATATGAACACGGGCTAAGGCACGTTCACAATAGCCATTTTGCTGGCCATCCTGGGGCAACCCAGACAGCCAGGAATCTCCACATGCATTTCCACTGGTCAGGAGCAAGCAGGGTATGTGAAGGAATGCGGCCCCTGCAACCTCTTCAAGAGCCTGAGAGCAAATGGGGTGACCGAACAGCAACCCAGGGTGCTGAAGGAACCATTCGAGATGGTGTCCTTAGGTCTCACGGGCCCCTACCCCACACTTCGACAGGGAAGAGGTTAATCCTGGTCGTAAGTGATGGATTTTCCAGATGGACCATGAGGAGTGGCAAATAATTTATTTCAGGAGTACAAAATTTAGACTGACGGAGCATAGCTCTAACGAGAATAGGCGCGAGTTCCTCAATGAGCACATCAAGAGATTCCGAGCCTACCTCAAATACCAGTGCTTCAGGCTCAGGACGGACAACCATTGCGTAGTATTGTTGCACTTCATTAGGGAAGCTTGCAGCAAACTAGCAAGATGGTCTTTACTTCTACAGTCCTATGATTTCGAGGTACAGAATGTTCCTGGGGCCGAAAATCAGTTAGCCATACAACTTTCGCGCTCGCCTGGCAAAACTGAAGTGGTGTACGATGAGTAGTGGGATAAACTACTGCCCCCTATAGCAGTCAGCCGCCGAACATCTGGCGAGGGCATAGGTTGCTGTAACATCATTGAGGTGCTGATGGGACTCGAACCAAGGTTGGACGAACTCCAGGTCCATGTAGTAACTTCCCACAAACAGTGCCCAGACACACAGTGCTTTCTAGCAGAACTGACACAAAACATAAAGAATGGTGGCGAATAAAATGAGTGTTCTTAGAAACCTGGCCATGCCTACCGGAATCACCATGGTGCATCTGTATGCCTAAGGATGCACGACAAATAGTGATACATCATGCACTATCCAGTAAGTTTTCAGGTCACCGAGGAGCACGACAAAACGACGCAAAATGTGCAGGCACACTTTCACTGAGCTGGAGCTGTTTGTGACATGCACAGGTACGTATGCGAGTGCATGATCTGCAATCAGTTCAAAAGCCGCTGCTCCGATGGAGTCATTCTTCAAACCACGAGTGCCTACAGAGCCATTTTAGACTGTTTTGCTAGACTTGATGGCTACTTACCCATGAACAACTGCCAGAAAGTGCTTTATTCTAGTATTGAGTGACTCAATTTATAGGTGGTTAGAGGACTATCCATTTTCCCATGCACGAGCACGTAATATCGCCCATGTACTGGAGACCAGGTGTTACCCCCACTGGGGTTATCCCAGAGTATTACTAACTGATAACAGCACACAGTTCACAGGAAGACAGTGGTGCGATCTGTGTATCAAGTGGGGAGTAGTACACTACACAACAGACGTTTACCACCCGTGGACTAACCCAACCGAGCAACGAATCCTAGACCTCAAAATGTAGTTGTGTCTGCGGGTTGGGAAAAAACCATGCCACTTGGGTCGAACACCTTCCAGCAGTGCTATTCACCATCACAATGTATGTCAACATTGCTATGTATCAATCACTTGTGTGAGTACTGCAGGCCTGTGAACTGCCGCTGCCTGGTTAGCTCGCCAGCTGGCGCACAGAGAGCACGGGCGAAGCCGAGGACAGCCCAGCCCAGCAGTAGCACTGCGAATCAAACCTGCAGTCTGCCTGGAGCAATCACGCATGCTACATAGCCAAGTGGTTTCCAGCAAACACATGCCCACCACACAGGCTGATAACCAGGTAATTATTTAGATCTGGGAACACATGTTGTCATACAGTACAAGGAACTATAGTGTGGACTTCGCCCCTAAATAGAGTGGGCCACATACAGTGGTGAAAACACTTGGATACCCAATGTATTTTATTTAAGTGAGTAACCAAAAGAGAATCGCCATCCACCGAACCGACCTATGCCTGGCAGTCAAGGATCCGGCATCGAGACGCCCAGTACCATGATGCCCAGTACCACGACGTCCAATACCGCGACACCAAGTGCCATGATGCTCAACCAGGAGGTCATCCACACAAACAACGAAGTGACAGCAACAATAACCCCAAGCAGAGAAACATGTAAATCAAGCCCTGAAACAGATGGGAGCATCCTCCGGTGCATGTTTCCACCTGCAGTGCCTGGCATCTTGGTATCCACAAGGGATGCAGCAGGAATACTGGAGCTCTTCGGAGAGTCGTCCCTGCATGAAAGCGACACAACAACAGCAGCCACTGCAGACCTGACTGGGCCAGCCTGCAGCATCACAATACCCTGCATCATGATGCCCACCTACGAAGATGTCACCGATGGTGAGCTACTGGGGACACCTGTGGGCAGGATCACCCCTCAGGTAAGCTCTCCACCTAGCTGCACTGCGATGCCTCTGAGACACCAGTCAGCAGCTGACACCAAGTCGTGGGCCGAACGACACAGCGATTGGGGGAGTGTATAAGGCCTAGACAGTCTGACTGCAGAGCGCCCACCTCCCCTTCAGGCTCACCACAGACACATCGGCACCCACATGCTGGCAACAGTAGTAGCGAAGATGAGACGGCTGCAGAACGATACTCCATCCCTCACCGCCGCTCCAAGCAGCCATGCCGCCTACTTTGCCTGGCATGTATGGCCTGTGTAGGGGCTAGTTCCCTCTGCCACATGCGTGCCATGGCCTATCAACATCGCTGGGGTCCTGACCCTGAGCCAGCAGCAGCGAGCACCACACGGCGCTCATGCGACCCATAACGCTGAGGCCGCATTAACGTCTGCAGCCACCGATCACCTGTTTCACATGACGGCATGATGGGCCACCTGGGGGACTGTGGGGGCAAGCAGCCACTGAAGAGGGGGGCGTTTGACATGAAACAGGCATCCATGCGTGCTCTTGTGACCACTTGCACCTCTGCAGTCACTTACACCACCTAGCCGACACCGGGCCGAAGCGAACACTCGGCCATGAGCATGATAGAATGTGCCAGTGAGAATGGAACACACCTACCTAGTCATCATGTACTACGTGGCTCAGGTGACCTTGCTTTATTCACCTCACAATTAAACTCTTGGGGGCGAATAACTAGTGGTCCTGTATGGTGTCCCCCCAAATGTCATAGTCATCAGGCGCACAATCCACTGGAGGGAACGTCGAGGCAGCTCATGCTGCGATGCCCATCGTTTCTTCAGTCAGACTTCAGCATTCGGATTGGCCGGCAACACAGGAGTCTCACTCCGCATGTGCCCGCTTGGCACCTGCAAACTTTACTGTATCAACTTAATTTCAATAGTCATATAAGTTACCAGAAACTTTGTCTTTCTTTTCGTGCCATGTGGTTGACCATCTGCCCCCTGCGATATTTATACAAAGCCTAACGCATCATGCATATATTTCAACATATTGATCTATGGCCGACGCTATTTTTCTCCGCGTTGTTCACCGGCAGACCGAGTGCTGGGCGTACATAATTTGTATATCTGTCCCGACTTCGCCTCTGGCGGCGATTGGTGTGTTGTTTTAGGGGTGCTCGACATCCTGCTGGTCAGGAGCCGTGACGCTCGGCGTTCCCACTGCCAATCAGAGGTCGTCGCAGTGGACAGCGACCCTCCTCCTGCTGCTCAGCCTGATGAGATATGTGGTGTACCCCAGCAGCTTCACCACTGGATGTGGTCCGCTCCATTTCTGGGCGAACCCTGCATAGAAGTTCTTCGCGCCGCTGGATATTCTGTTCCCTTACTTAGACCAGTTGGCCAGGTGACAACCATCGTGGTGCTCATGTGGTGGTAGGCATCCATTCCTTGATGTAGTGGTCTTGGTTTCTGCGAGCTGCTGTTAACTCTACCTCCCTGCACTCTCTTCTGGCTGTCCCATATTCTGGTTTGTCCACACCCTCTGTCTGGTGTTTGGCAAATTCCCCGGGTAGCATTAGTTCGAGACCCTGCAGGATCGCTGCTGGAGTCTTCCCTGTTGCTAGATTCACCCATCGCCTTATGGTGAATAGAGCAGCAGGTAAATGTTCGGCCCAGCTGGTGTGGTCCTTCCCCACTCTCAGGCGTAACTGAGTCTCGAGGTCTTGGTTTCTCCTCTTGATGAGGTTTGACATTGGGTGGTATATTGGTGTTGTATGGTGTCTTACCCTCCACCAAGTGCACACTTCATGCCAGTACTACCCAGTTATACTGTGTACCATATAAGAAGGCCACATTCTTGACAGTTGAAAATCGCCGTGTTTTTCCTGTTTTTTCGTTTATGTATCGATTCGCCATCAACAGGCGTGTCAAGAATAGGCTTTGATGTGGCGAGTCAGCGCGTCCAGGAGGTGCTGCTCCGTGTGGCAATTGGTGAACTGCTTGGGTGGCGCTGCATTCGTAAACGGAACTTGGTGGACGTGTGTAGGGTCGTTCGTAAACGCGGTACACGAAATATATGTTACTTTAAAAATTATACAGAGCTCGCGGGAAAATAAAATTATTTGTATATGCGCGTGAATACGTTATTTTAAACAACAAATCTATAATATGTTTCTGGGTGTAGTTCGGGATATGGATAACAGATGGCATGGAAGGGCATATTGCAAATGATGGTGCGCTTTTAACTCACAAGATGGCAGCACCTGGTTTGAGAGTCTGGAAACTTTGGATTTTTTCGTCACATTTGGATACGTATCGTTTTATTGTGCATCTCATTTTGAACACCTATACATTACTATTTTATCACGAAGTTTCGTTTCTAAAACTAAAAACTGCTGTTTTATGACCACGTAAAATAAAATGTATTAATTAATCTACGAACTCTTTCTTATCCGCGTATCTTCTGCTTGTGTGATGTGCTTCGACACTGCTCTCAGAATAGCCAACGTAATATTAACTTTTGTTCGTTCGTGCATCAGCTGATACAGGATTTTGTAAATGGCAGGTTATTTGTTTTCAATATATTAAGTTGCCACTCACTGACTGTCAGAAAGTGGCCTTCTTATATGAAATGAACTATAACTGGGTACTGTAGTCAGTGAGCAATGTTTTTGGGTACCCCCCGCGGGGGTAGAACTCAGGGCCAAATGGGCCGCTGTGTGTCAGTACGAAGATGGACGTATCGTGACATCCAGGCATACTAGGCATTCCAACGCCTCATATGTACATTAGTGTGCCCACAGTCATCGTGAAGTCTCTGGGAGGCCATTATGGACCATGCCAAATACGAATTGCTGTATTGCACATCAGGGTTTACGAAACTCCACGACATCAGTACCTGCCATTCAAACATATTAACTATAAACAGTCTTATAATACCCCGTGTCATCTCATTCAACAGGTTCGCTGTCATATGTAACTCAATTCGGCATAAATTTTAATTTTTGTGAAATATCTTACATGTCAGTAAGTAAAACATCCATTTATTTTCTTGTAATAAAGAATTTGATATTGCCATAACTTAAACGAAGTATATATATACAGTTTGTTTAAAAAAAAATACTGTACAAGCATACATTTTCCGAAGATAGAAAAAATAAGACAGCAGATAGACAAAAGATGTCGAAAAAAAAAGTGGAGTTTATGACTTGCAAATAGATTATAACTGTTGAAAAAAAGGATAATTCAATGATAATTATATGTGGTAGAGCCTTGTTCGGAAATTATAAGCAAATTTCAAAACAACAAAGTTAAACTCTTTTCATAAATTTTTATTTGATGCTAAAATATACCATCAAAATTATTTCTTCTTTGAACAATCACATGTGTACAATCAGTATAGCAATAAAATGGTGAATAATTCAAATTAATTTCAAGGAAATGTATAAATTAAAACATATGATGGTGTATTGTAAGTAAATTCAGTAAGTTCTGTAGAAATTCTAAAATTCCATATACACTGAATAGCCAAAAAAAAAACTGGTATAGGCGTGCGTATGCAAATAACAGAGGTATGGAACCAATCAGAGTAATGCGATGCGGTCGGCAGCGCCTATATGAGACAACAAGCATCTGGCAAAGTTGCTAGATCAGTTACTGCGGCTACAATGGCAGGTTATCAAGATTTAAATAAGTTTGAACGTGGTGTTATAGTGGGCGCACGAAAGATAGGACATAGCATCCCCGAGGTAAAATTAGGATTTTCGCATACGACCATTTCACGAGTGTACCGTGAGTATCGGGAATTCGGTAAAACATCAAATCTTCGACATCGCTGCGGCCGGAAAAAGATCGCGAACGAACGGGACAAACGACGACTGACGAGAATCATTAAACGTGACAGACGTGCAACCCTTTCTCAATTTGGAGCAGATTTCAATGCTGGTGAAACAGCAAGTGCCAGCATGCGAATAATTCAACAGACCATCATTGATATGGGCTTTCGGAGCTGAAGGCCCACTAGTGGTGCATATATAATTGTTAAAAAAAATGTTAGTGCATAATTTTTTTAAATGCATATTCATAAAAGGTGTATGTTATCCTTTTATGTACAGTTGCTAATTATTTTTTATTTCGAATTATACTGTTGCAAATAAATTAGTGATTTATATGCATGTTTTATAAAGTACAGGAATATTTAAAAACAGCTATATGGTACACTTAAACTGATGTGGAATTTCTGCCTTCACAAGGTGCTATGAATAACCATATAGTTAATCATGAAAGTAATGTGATTTTGAAACATCCGCTTGTCTAGAAGCAGGCTTGGAATCAAGTAAGTGAAAAAGTGTTAATGGGACATAGCATCTCCGAGGTAGCGATAAAATTTGGATTTTCGCATACGACCATTTCACGAGTGTACCGTGAATATCGAGAGTCAGGTAAAACATCAAATCTTCGACATCGCTGCGGCCGGAAAAAGATCGTGAACGAACGGGACAAACGACGACTGACGAAAATCATTAAACGTGACAGACGTGCAACCCTTTCTCAAATTGGAGCAGATTTCAATGCTGGTGCAACAGCAAGTGCCAGCATGCGAATAATTCAACAGACCATCATTGATATGGGCTTTCGGAGCCGAAGGCCCACTAGTGTACCGTTGTTGACTGCACGACACAAAGCATTACGCCTCGCCTGAGCCTGCCAACACCACCATTGGACTGTTTATGAATGGAAACACTTTGCCTGGTCTGACGAGTCTCGTTTCCAATTGTTATGGGCGGATGGACATGTACGGGTATGGAGACATCCTCATGAATCCATGGACCCTAAATGTCAACAGGGGACTGTTCAAGCTGCTGGAGGCTCTGTCATGGTATGGGGTATGTGCAGTTGGCGTGAAATGGGACCCCTGATACGTCTAGATATGACTCTGACAGGTGACAGATACGTAAGCATCCTGTCCGATCACCTGCACCCATTCATGTCCATTGTGCATTCCAACGGACGTGGACAATTCCAGTAGGACAATGTGCCACCCTAAACCTCGAGAGTTACTATCGAGTGGCTCCAGGTACACTCTTCTGACTTTAGNGTGCCACCCTAAACCTCGAGAGTTACTATCGAGTGGCTCCAGGTACACTCTTCTGACTTTAGACACTTACATTGGCCACCTAAATCACAAGACATGAACATTATTGAGCATATCTGGGATGGCTTACAACGGGCTGTTCAGAAGAGATCTCCACTGCCTCGCTGAGGATACCTAAACACCTGACGGGACGTCCTAAGTACCACACTTTTGCCTCCTGCATACCTTCAGACATTTGTCAAGTCCATACCACGTCGTCTTGCGGCACTTCTGCGTGCTTGCGGGTGCCCTACACGATATTAGGCAGGTGTACCAGTTTTTTGGGCTCTTCAGTGTACAATGCCAAGGAGATGTCCTCTTCCAGAAGGACAATACCCATGCACACATGTCTCATGTTACCCAATGTTCTCTCGAAGGTGTTCGTAAAATCCTCTAGTCAACACGATCACCCGACCTATCCCCCATTGAATATGTGTGGGACATGATGGGGAAACATTTGGTGTGGTCTGCAATATCGAGGACAAACCACTAATTGCAACATCAGGTGGAATTAGTGTGGAACACTATTCAACAAGATGACATCCAAGACCTGTATGATCGTCTCTACGTACGACTACAGGTAGGACTGCATCGTCACTAAAGGAGGCTAGACAAGATACTGACATTTTTGTTCATGACTCCCTGCCTCTGTCCACAGGTGTACGACCTTGCGGTCATTATCATATACAGTGTACAACCTGTATAGTTATTCAATAAGTCCTTTAATAATGAGAGACCATTGCGTCCGGGTCTTTATTTTCCATTTTACACAAGTGTATATAAAACATACGAACATATATTCGTAAAGAGAGATGACATATTATGTAAGGATGTTAATGAATTTTTAAATTAAAGTTTTTTGTTGCAACTAAATAATTGAATCATGTGCCAATTTAGTAGTCTGTGTACAAATTAAAACGTTATTAGAGAAAGACTTAAACTGACAGGGCATATCTGGCAGCACGAAGTGTTAGTAATGACCTAATAGTTTAACATTAAAGTGATGCGATGTTTAAATATTCCCTTTGCAGTAAACAGCAAGGTCTCTAATGAGCGAGGGCCACAGTGATGTAGTGGTTAGACCACTCGCCTCCTGCATAAGGCGAACCGGGTTCGATTCGTGGCAGGGTCGTTCCTGGATTTTCGTATGTGGGAATCGTGCTGGACGATGCCACTAGTCAGCAGGCCTTCTCAGGGATCTCCCGTTTCCCCTGTCCTTGCATTCCGTCACCACTCCATACTCATCTCGCCTCACGCTCTTCGACTCTCAAGACCTCGATGTTAAGAGCCGCCCAAATATCTCCACTCACTCAATTGAGTGAAAAATGTGTAATGTTTAGTGCAATATATCATAAAAATTAATAGCTACCTTGATATGACTTTCTTCAATTCTGTAAGCCAATTGTCCTCTATATATTACCATACATGTTAAAAAGTGAAACATTCTTTATGTCATTGCAATAACATTTTAGAACATCGCACATTTGCATCTAACTTTTAAAAATTGTGCCACACATAAGTTTGGTTAAAAAATGTTATTGCAATTTTTTTTTAATATAGAAAACACACGAACAGATATTTTTTAAGGGGGATGTTGTCGAATTATGTATGGTTGTAAGTAACTTTTGAAATTGACTTTTACTGTTGCACCAAAATATGTGAATTACAAGAAATATTTGGCTTATGTGGAAAAACTTAAGAATTATAATTTGAAAAACTGAAACTCATGGAGCATATCTGGCATCTCGAGGTGTTAGAAATGTCCTAATAGTATAAAGTGATTGCAATGTGACGATTAAACATTTCCTTATTTGGAATCAGCACAACCTCAATTCTTGAAAAAAGGTGCTAGTTTAATGCACTATATTTAATACATTAAAAGCGACATTCATATCGCATTATTTAATTATGTAAAATGGCTTTTATATCAGGAAGTGGAGTATTCCATTATTTAATTGTAATAAAATGAAGAAAATCACACTTGTGAACCTAACTTTTTACGATTGTGGCGCATGTAGACATGTTTAAAATATTTTATTGACTATTTTTTTAAATATATAAAACAAGCGGACAGATATTCTTAAAGGGAAATTACATCGCATTATGTGTAGTTGTTAATGACATTTGAAACAGAATTTTACTGTTTCCAATATATAAGCGAATTGTAAGAAAAATTGTCTTGTGTGGATAAATTTAAAAATTATTATGCAAAAAACTAAACTGATGGGACATACCTGGCATCATGTGATGCTAGGAATGGTGTTATAATTTAACATGAAAGTGATGTGATGTTGAAACATTCCCTTGTCTAAAAACAGTAAGGTCACAAATTATTGAAAATAGTGCCAAGTTTAATGCAACACACTATATAAATTTAAGGCAGCCTTGATATGACATTATTCAAATCTGTAAGCTACTTGGCCTATGTAAAATACCATACATGTCAGAAAGTAAAATATTCATTTATGTCATTAAATAAAATTTATAACATCGCACTTTGGAACCTAAATTTTATCGATTACACCACACGCAAGTTTGTTTAAAATAGGTTATTTCATAAATTTTGAAAGATATGAAACAAACGATTATATATTCTTAAAGGGAGATGACCATGTATTGTGTATGGTTGTTAATGACATTTGAAATTGAATGTTACTGTTGCAAATGTATTAACTAATTATAAGCAAAATTTATCTTGTGTAGACAATTTAAAAAAATTATTAAATGAAAACTGATCATTATTCAGAATAGGGGCTATTCAGAAAATAACCTAAAAAACCGGACATGGTATAAATCTACATTACTTATCACACACAAGTATTTACTAGGGGTATCACGATATTCGCAAAACATACTACAAAATGCGATAAGACTATAAAGATCAAGAAAATTGTGGGGTAAAACACATAAAATATATTTAAATTACATTCCTTAACCACACTAAATGCAAGTAAACCTAACCTAACTCAACCTAACTTCACGATATGTGAAGAGTGTGCCCACATGAGATAGTGAGTTAGAAAAAGTATAATAAGTAAGCTCGCATCGGTTCATGCTACACCTGTGATTCACCTATTGTGAAGTTAGGTTTAATTAGGTTGGGTCTTCTGCATTTTATGGGGCTAGTAACATCACTATGTAAGCCCTTCAATTCCCAGTCAAATGTAGTACTAACAGGACAATTAACTACAGGTACATTACATGCAAAAACTACAGTATATATTATGTTACTCACTCATGTGATGTCTTGCTGGTAAAACATGTATATGACATGTCTATATAATTTGTGTAAACACCGCAAACATACGTTTTACCGCACAATAAATGTATTATAACATTTCACATGGAAATATTTCCAAAGAAACAATAGTGATTCCTCGCAATACGTCGATGCATCACATCACATGGAAAAAATCGCAAAGAAAGATGCATAATAGCACTCGTAAGTCACAAGTTTCCACGCCAACAACGATACACAGACAAATTCACACGGTACAATGCAAGTACTGTTTCACACACTACTAGCATACAACTGTGACATGAAATAGGTAAAAATTGAACTGGAAGTCCAAAATCGTTGCACATTTATTTCCTGTCTCCATGCATGGCTGTAGAACTAATTTATTATGACAATACACACCAACTAAGGCAGTGTCAAAATTCAGGTATATACTGGTGAAATTGCGACTGACACATTTCGGAATGGTCACAGAATCCGGTCGGGTTAGCACGAGACTATTGAGGTGTGCTGCGGTCGAAAAGTCCATGCTAAAGGACTCTGCTTCCCTTGTCTTAGCGAGGTCACGCTTGATGACTGATGTCCTAAGTAGACAACGAAACATATACACAATCCCGGACTGGGATATTGTGGCTCCGCAGCACACCATTCCAATGCACAGACTTAAACACTTCAATACATACAATAAACACTGACTTAAGTGACATAGGTAACATGACAGGTAATTGAAAGTTATGAGGAGCTGTCGCCCTTAAGCTCCCTGTGAAGAGGGAATAAAGTACACATACACATCAGTTACAAAAATACTAGTTTTATTAAAGAAAATCCGCATGAGATGGTACACAAAAATAAACGAAGCGGGTTTGTGGCACGAGACCCTGCATTGGCCTAAACTGACTGCACAAAGTATCGACGGACACTGAAAAAAGATTACGTTTTAAATTATGCCGGAGGGACGTTGATTCTGCTCTGGAAGGGAGACGAATTCGGGGGTGCACGAAGATATCACACAAGGTTCTGGTAAATTAGCAGTCTATTGATGTTAAGTGATTGGCACGCAAAAGATGCTTCACCCCCCNGAGCCACATGTAGCGACCTGCCGTGATGCCTGCTCTTGCCAGATTGAGGAGAGGTTGGCGAGGCGGTGGTAATGGTAGTTGTCCACAGACTGCCAAAAACAGAATTTCCCTCTAAATAAACTAAAAGTGTGAAATATAACTTACAACCCTGATGAATACATTGTGCTTGACACTGCATCAACTACTGTTGACATTTACATAATCAAAATAATAAAAATTGTCACAATAATTTTTATGGAATTTTCAATTTGTTTCAAATGAAGTCTTTCCATTACATGAAAAGCAATTACATATTCATAACCCTTTTACACATTTAACAACTGACTATAAATTAATTAAAATGTATTTTTAATTAATATTTAAAATATGTTAAATGTTATGAGAATTTTGTAGTGGCTCAGTTTGGGTTCAAAAGGCCCACTGCCAAAGTCAAAACACAATATTTTAATTAATTAGGCAAATCACTTATTAAGGACATAAGTTGTAGTTGTAATGTTCCTTTAATAAGAATTACATAATACACTAATTGGATTTGTGAAAAGTTAGGGGATTATCTGGATCATGTTGGCCACATGGTTGGCACTTTGCACATGTATGGCTCTGTTGTTTATGCAAGGAATTTCTAACATCCATTTGAGGTAGTGCAAGAATTTATGGCAGTAATTATCAAGATGTTGTTAGGCCATTTAATCATGCTGGATGGCAATTATGCCTTGTGGCACTGAGAGCTGTTGCACTGACTCATACACCATGTTATGGGTGCATGGCCCTCGGTCGTGCTTGGTGCAGGTGGTTCCTACTTTCTCCACTAGGTGGTGTGCACAGGTCGACAAGGGCTCTGGGGGAAGCCACGATCGATGTCAAATGCCCCATCCCCTGTGGGAGCACTTTCGACCCCATGCACAGCAGGTGTCTACAGCATCTGGCAGCAAGGTGATCGATGCCAGGGACGTGGCCACAGCTGGTAAAGGTGGCGGTCGGCATCGGGATGTCATCAGTGCGGCATCTCGGCATCGAGTGTGTGGCTGACGTGCCCTGAGTCACCGCTGGTTGTTTGTCCTGCCTGTGCAGGCTCGTGCTTGCCGTATATCCCTCTTCCTCGGAGCCTGTTCGATCCCTATTGGATGTATGTGCGTCGGGCGTCGATGCATTGTCCTGTGTTGTTGTGGCAAGGTTAGGCTGTAGTGTAAGGGAAGGGGGAGGTGTCTCGTCATCCACCCCATCGTCTGTCGCCCTGATGGTATCACAATGGAGTTTTATGGTGCGCTTGGCACTGAGCTTGACAGTGTGGGTACTCTCTCCCAGGTTGGCAGTGATGGGGTAAGGTCCATTCCACTTTGCAGCTAGGCCAGCACAAACATTCTTACTGTCCGTTGACTGTGCATGTTCACGAACATAGACATGCTCACCCACTTGCAGTTCTCTTGGCGGTTGTTAGGTGGTGAGTAACCAGGTATGAATGTTCTGTTATTGCTCTTCATGTACCTGCTGTGCCAATTCTCGGTGTTTTGCCTGTCTATCTGTGTCGTCTTCTGGCTGGTTTGCCAGGCAGGCTAGCTCTCCAGGGTGAGCTAAACTACATCCCTGTAGTAACTCGGCTGACATTTTCCCCATAGTTTCATTCACATGCGTGCACAAGCAGAACAAGGCAGTCAGCACATCTTGAGCTGAGTTTTAAGTCCTTATTTCTCCTCTCAATGGGGTTGGCCTTTGGAAGGTAATGGGCTGTAGTGTGGTGTTCTGTTTTCCACCATTCACAGAAGTCTCTCTACTGGGGTCCTGTAAATTGCGTACCATTGTCGGTTAGGAGCATTCAGTGAAAACCCCATGGATAGAAAAACTCAGTTTTCAGGACTTTAGCTATGTTGTTTGTGCGCTCACTGCTGATGGTGTAGGTCTCCATCCAATGTGAGAAAATATCCTTAACCACTACAATAAAATGCTTGCCCAGTGAACTTCATGGGCGAGGTTCCTATGAGGTCGAGCACTATGGTGTCAAATGGTGCAGTTGGTAATAGTGGTTGTTGTCATGTGCCATTTTAGCAGCGAACATTGAACATGTTGCAAATTTCCCATTATTTTACATAATGGTGTGTTTCATGGGTGATCCCAGGCCAGTGGTATTTGCTGGAGATCTTGCCTTGTGTTTGATCTGCACCCATGTGACCAGCCAGGTGGTCGTCGTGTGCACATCCAAGTACCGCTTGATAGGCCTCGGCTGGGACAAATGTTTTCCACTCATTGCTGTCATCTGACAGAAGCACTTACAGGTGGTTAATTACAACTCGCCTGTTCTTCTGAACACTCTGGGCCCACTCGTGGTGCCATTGTGCCACGTATGGATATGTTTGTTGTGACTGTATGACGTGTACATCTGACTGTTGTGCAATTATTTTTGCATCTCATTTCAGACTGATGTTGATTTGATTCAGGTGTGGCGGTAGGCCTTCGGCACTGAAATGATGGTGATTTACAGGTGGCAACATTGCTTCCCACCCATCTGGGTCGTTTTCACACACGTCTGGCCCCAGGGAGTGTGAGAGTGAGTCTGCCAGTTCGTTTTTGACACCTGGTACATGCTCTATCACAAAGTCATAAGCCTGCATAAGCATGGACCAGCATGTCAGTTTGCTCCTAATTTCGCGCATTTTGTGTAACCACACCAAGCTGCGGTTATCGGTTCGAAGAGTGAACTGTTGGTATTCCAAAAACTGTCGCTATAGCTTCAGGGACCAAACGATAGCCAAACATTCATGTTCATTCACGTCATACTGGTGCTCTATGGGGCCAAATTTTGCACTCCCATAGTCAATGATGAAACTGTCGCAGTCGTCACCAAGCTGGAATAGTACAGCCCCTCGCCCTTCCTGACTCGCATCAGTTTGCAAATACAAGTGCCTGGTGGGGTCTAGGCAAGAGAGAGATGGGCACTGACGGAATTGGTGTTTGATTTCTGCGAACACCTGTTCAGCTTCCAGGGTACACTGGTACTTGTCTTGGGTTGACAAGAGTGACATTAGGGATGCTGTAATGATAGCAAACGCATGAATGTATTGGCGGAGCCAATTTATAAGTACGAAAAACTTGCAAAGTTGCTTGTGTGTTCTTGGCGGGTCCCACTCATCTATGAGCCGAAGGCGTTCCGCACTAGGGCGATTTCTTTTCTCGTTTACAAGGTGTCCCAAGAAATTTAGCTCTGTCTTGCCAATGTGGCACTTGTGATTTCTGCAGATGAGACCTGTGGTGGCAAAACGTTCCAGCACTATTGCTAAGTGTTCTAGGTGTTCCTCCCAGCTGCCTGACCATACAACTACATAATCTAAATAGGTGGTGACGAACTTGCCAATATAGCCATCCAGTACATGTACCATCATGGCTTGAAAGGTAGCTGATGCACACTTAAGACCAAATGGCGTAGCTCAAAATTGATATCACCTGCTGTCTTGCATTGCGACAGCAGTTTTGTGGTGGTGACGGTTAGACGTGACTGAAACTTGCCAGTAGCCAGAACAGAGGTCACAGGAAGACATGATTTTTGCCAGTGAATCTACTCGCTGGGACAGTAGTGGCAAGGACCAGGCGGTGGCTGGTCAGATACTGCGGTACCATTATGTGGTCTGGGCACTGTGCCATCGTTGCGCATGGGCTGGCCGGCCCAGACACACTCTGCTGGTCGGGGAGGTATAGATCCGCCCGCATGTGCCACTGGTGGCAAGTCACCAGGCGGTTCGTTGTGGTTGTTGTTCTGTTTCCTGGTTGGCATGGCAGATGGGAACACATGTGTTCAACATTGTGGTGCACTTCGTTGACTTGCTCGGTGGCATCTTGGGAAACGCTAGCAGCTGTTCGGACACAGTTTTCAAAACTTTTTTTAATGGTTAGACGCAACGTGGCTCATAATTGAAAGAAAACTGACTGAATTGCTGCTTGTAACACATCCACAGCTGCAATATGAGAGTAAAACCTGGCTACAAGATTTACCTTGAATCTCACGATTTTTACACCTCTTCATAGGCCTGTTGCCGCTTCATGAAAATGCTCTATCGTGTTTGTAAGGTTGCCAGCATGCTGGTGTACCAGGTAGAGAATTTTGTAATGAACTGTTCCCAAGTAATTTGATACTCGTTAACAGACCACCACATGTGCATGTCACCTGTGAGTTGTTCCCCTAACACACAGCCACTCTTCGGGTGGAACACCATACCGCTGCAATCGCTGCATGCATTCCTCCACGAATGGTCGAGGAATCTCCGAGCCCTGTCCAAAGAAATTTGGCAGTGTCTGGAATATCGCCGGAGTAACTGCTGGGGGTGCGTATGAAGTTTGAGCAGTTAGTTGCACGAATGGTAAGGATGCTGTGGCAGGCTGTGGGGGCATGCGTTGAAGTAAACTAGGTGTTGGCGGCGGTAAGAGTACCGAATGTCCTTGAGCATCAAGGAATATCAAGTCACGTCGTGTCTCGACCAACGGTTGTTCAGGTACGGCTGAGTACCACTGTGTAAGCTGTTCAGATAAGTAGTCCCAGCATTGAAATTGAGCTTTTTGAATTTTTGACCACTCGACTACAGTCATGTATGCCAAGTGGCACTTCCGGCTGCAGGCATGACAGGTTGCAATGTTTCCAGTAGGTTGCCTGTAGTTCGGAAACTCAGATACATCTGTGGTGGTACGGGTTTTCGTGGTGGCATAGTCCGCTGGCATCTTGGGTTCGACACGAGCCAGTCCTTGGGTGATACTGCACTGAGTACATATGAACTGACCGATGTGCAGACTGATACATTCCACAATACTGAGGGAGTCCACGAGTTATTACCTTGAGCAATGCATACAGGACGCCAGGTCACACAATGGTCCCTCGTGTTGGTGTCGATTACTTAAGACCTCGTAAGTGCGTTCGGCTAGTAAGCCAAGTAGAGTTGGTGTTGAAGTGGCATATGTTGGCATTGGAAGGTAATGTCAAATGTTTGCTAATAGATCATACTTGGCGAAGGGGTCATTGTCTTTCGCCTTGCGGCAAAAAATATAACTGTCTGCGTGCCAACACCCCATCCCGAAACTGGTCATGTGTGCTGGTGCGCAATTAGGGGATGCAGTGTGCATGGGTGGTGCTACATGGAAAACCTCAGTGGGGGCTAAGGCCCTCTCGAATGCATGGATGTCCCGCATACATTGACAGCTTTTTCGGTGGTGGTTGTTGCGGCAGGGGCAGGGTGAGGTGTGTGTGCACTCTCTCCCCTACAGCAGGTGGCAGAGCTGACCGAAGAGGTGCGTGGTGGCAGCAGAGGGGTGGATTGAAGCCCACTCCCTTTGTCCCCATGAATGCAGTGCCAAAATTGCAGTATTTTCGCGCTCTTTTCACGCCAATGGCGATAATGGCAGCTCCGCGAACAGTTACCCTCGTGCTGTGGAATAAAGCCACACAGTAGGGTGCCAATTGACATGTTTTAGGGTGGTCACATGGGGAAGTTAATGTCTGGAGGGCGCCAGGTAACCAATTAAGGGAATTCGCTCAGGTTAGCATGAGACTCTTGATGTGGGCCACTATCGAAAAGCCCAGGCTAAAGGACCCTGTGCCCCGTGTCTTAATGAGGTCGCACATGATGACTAACTTCGTCGGCTAAGTAGATGACTAATCATATATGCACTCCCGAACTGGGATAATGTGGCTCCACAGCATGCTGTTCCAATGCACATACATAAACACTTCAATACATAAAATACACACTGACTTAAGTGACATAGGTAACATGACAGGTAATTGGTGGTTATTAGGGACCATCGCCCTTAATCTCCCCGTGATGCGGGAATAAATTACTCATGCATATCAGTTTCAAAAATGCTAGTCTCATTGAAGAAAATGCACATGAGATGGCACACAACAAAAATAAAGCAGGTATGTGGCATGAGGCCCTGCACTGGCATAAGCTGAATGGATAAACCATCAACAGATGCTGAACTAAGATTAAGTAGTAAATTATGCCCAAGGGGGGTGAGTCTGCTCCAGAAAGGAGGTGAACTCGGGGGTGCACGAAGATATCACAAAAGGATCGGGTAAATTAACATCTATTGATGTGAAGTGGTTGCCATACAGAAGTGGCTTCACTCCCGAGCGCGTGACTCGACCTGCCCTGATGCCCTCTCTTGCCAGATTGATCAGGGGTTGGCGAGGCAGTGGTAAAAGTAGTTGTCCACCCCCCCCNACATTGTACTTGATACTGCATAAACTACTGTTGACATTTACAAATTGAAAATAAATGGTAATTATTCCATATTACATGCTCAAAGGGGTAAACCACAGTAAAAGTGTGAGTGTAGTGTAGGCCATCCATTCAAATTGTTTCCTTTATGGGTCGGTGCTGTATCGCGTATCCTACCGATTTTTTTTAGCGTATCCAAGTTCAGTGCAGATTGTTCCATATCATGTATCCAAGTTTAGTTTATTTCAACAAGTTTTTTTCTCACAAATGCGATGTTGTGCGTGGGATGCAAAATCACATTGTTGAATGCCAGACAAGCGATCCATTTCTCGCCAGACGTAAAGACGTCCTCGTCGATCAAAAGTGTCAGCGAGGCAGGGCAGTTTCGTGGGAGATTCAAACATGTCGCCGAACAAGATCATCGAGGAATGTTTACTGTGGTGCCTGATCAAGTACCCGCGACAGCAGACGATCGTGATCGAACTACATTGATCGGGGAAGATGGTCGTTGCCTGGTCGGGTTTCTGCCACTAAGTGTACATAGACATGGGTGCTGACATACCGGAAATGCATCAGCGGGCCAAACAAAGTGGTTGAGATCAATGAGTAGAAATTGGGCAAGCGCAAGAACAGCAGAGGATGCAAAGTTCATGGCCAGTGGGTTTTTGGAGGCATGCAGAGGGACGAAATGACTAAATTATTCCTGGTGCCCCCGTGGAAAAGAGGAACACAGCGACTCTGGTCAAAATAATCCAAGAATGGATCGCGCCAGGAACTACCATAATCTCATATTTTTGGCGAGTTTACAGCAACCTGGACATTCATGGCTACCGTCACATGCAGGTGAATCACAGGAGGGAATTTTTGTGCAGCGAAAAGAGCAGTGTGGTCAACACTCGAAACACACTAAAGATGAAGAGGGGTGAGGCGTTAAGGGTGAACATGCAAAATATCGAGCGGAGTTGGTGCTCGATGAGGTACAGCATCCTGTGGTTTGGCTGATGGAAAAAGTCGTGGGTCGGCTACCCGGCAGGGTACGCCTGGAAAAAGAAACGTTGGAACGGTGGACAACTGGTCCACGCGGCAGCCATGCACCATCGGAATCGACGTAGGAGGGATGGCGGTTGCAGCGAAGGCGGTTCTCCTTTCGACAGGTAACAGTTTGTGTTTGTTTAAATTTTTACTTACGAGTGCAAGTGAGAGTGAGTAAGCTGTTTGTGTTTGTTTAAATTTAATTTAAAAATTGTAAACTCGTGAGTTGCTGTTTGTGTTTCTCTAAAATTAAAGTGTAAAGGAGAAAGTGAGTCTGTTGATGTTTTTTTCTTTTACAGGTTCGACAGAGAGTTTGTTGCTGTTTGTTACAGTTTCAAATTAAAGTGTAAACAAGCAAGTGAGTCTGATGCTGTATATTTTTGTTTGTTTAAATTTAATTTTGAAGTGTAAATGAGTGATTCTGATGCTGTTTTGTGTTTGTTTAGATTTCATTTTAATTGTAAACTATTTTTTATTTACAGATGCGAGTGTGAGTGAGTTACTGTTTGTTATAGTTTAAAATTAAAGTTTAAACGAGTAAGTGAGAGTGGGTTGCGGTTTTGTTGCCATTGGTTTTAATTCAAAATTTTATTTGCGACCTGGGGAGAGTACAAAGCAGTTTTGTCGGTCATGACGAGTCAGCTGGCGACTATGGATGCACCTGCATCTGCGTCCACGGAACTTGGATCTGCCAGTTTCGATTGTTGAGGTAAATTATTTAAGTTATATTAAAGTTTTATTTTCAAATTAATACATTAATTAATTAATTAATATCCTCCAAAATATATATAATGTATCACGAACTATGTGTATTTGAATTGGGGGAGGGAGAACTAAATTTCCTCTGGATATGCAATAGGAAATATTTTTAGCGACTAGACACTGTTGGCAGCTGGATATGCCCAGGGAAACAAATATGATCATTTGCATCTTTTTCCATTTTCGGTTCGAGTACACCATATGAAACAATCGGGCGCAAGTCGAAATTTCATCCCGATTCAGTTGGATACGTACATCTTAAAAACAAGGCGCGACACCAATCTTTCCCTTTTTCGGTTTGGATACGAAAAACCCGTACTATTAATCCTGTTTGCTTTTCCACGTGGATATGCCAGGGGAAATATTTAGTCAAAACCAGATCTTTTTGGGTGAATTGGATGCGCAGGGGGAAATTCCGTATCTGCCTTGGCCTTCTCCGGGTCGCTGCTGGATATGAAATGTGCTACTTTTTAGGTCTACCTTGTCGTATCGTTGGATACGAAATGTACTTATTTTTGAGTGGTTTGGATTTGCAATACGAAATATTCCCCAATTCTTAGGATTGTTTTTACTAACAGATCCCTGGTGAGCCTCTCGAGTTCCAGCCAAATGGAGGAGGAAGTGGTGGTGGAGGAGGAAGTGGTGGTGGAGGAGGAAGCGGAGGTGGAGGAGGTCGAGGAAGTCGAGGAGAGACTTTCGATTGCAGCAAATTATGTGTCGTCAAGTGAAGCAATCCCTGTCCCATCGACCTCTTCAAATGGATCTCCATAATTATAATCAATAATTGTAATTATTTTTCCTATGTAATTGCAATTATACTTGAGAATAAAAAAAATAAAAAAATGTTGGCCAACAGTAATGATTAAAGACCATGGAGGCACAGATCTGCTGTCGTTCCCTACCAATCGAAACCCCAAACAACCTTCTACGTCCACCAACAGAGATGTTCAAAGTGCTAATGGCACCCGACACCAGCCAAACAACCGGTTCGAAGCAAACACAGCAATGGATATCAACAAATGGAGGGGGTGTTTGAGGAGAAGATCAACATGGAAGAAAAAATCCTAAACCTAAAACAATGATGGCCCATGGTATTTCTCGTCATGAAATACACAAAGAAACAAGCCAAGAAACAAGATACACGCTTTATAATCTTCGAAAAACTGGCCAAAAAAATTATCAGAAATATGGATCTGATTTTATATTGTGTGTAATATGTATATAATTACAAAAATATGATGATTAATTTTTTGTAAATTTTTTTTACTTTAACTTTTAAAATACATACATAACACCTTATTTACATTTTTTATATAGGGATTTGCTCTATGATTTACATTTTTGTATAGGGATTTGCTCCATGATTAATAAAAATTTGACTAATTTCATTAGAAGTATTCCACTCAATAGCACTGTTACCATGTAAGTTCTCGAAATTTAAAAAACTTGAAATTTTTTACTTTTCATTATCCATTGCTCTTTCTATATGGTCTAAAATGCACAAAACATTCGACGTATTCTTACTGTAGGCAGCTTCATGCAATACAGTAATATTATCATGTCCCATTAACAAGACATCATCTCAATTTTCTATTTGGAAAATTTACAACTTCCACTATTCCCCCTCGGGCCGCGAAATGTAGTAACCTGTTGTTTTCGAAAAAAAAACTGGGTCACCCAAACTTTTTTCAATTTGGTAACGCACGATGTTTTCGCGATATTTATTAGCCACTTTCACCAACAGTTTCTAACCTTTGTTAATCCCTTCCATTACCTCGTCTATTTTTTGCACCAAATATGTAATTACAGACCAATATTCAAAGAAATAGCTTGCATACCATTATATTTATCTGTACCTTGTACAGTGTGTGGGCAGTCGGGTCTCCTGTACCTGAGCCCATTGGGTATAACAGAAGTATAATTCAGAGCAACATACAGTGTGCACAGCGCCCAGCACTAGCATTGTAATTCAGATCAGCCACAAAGCCACTTCAGACACTGTATTTTGCCACTTCAGGTATAAGGTAATCCATGCTGTGCACACCATCCAGTCCCATAGTTTGCCCCAAGACAA
This sequence comes from Clitarchus hookeri, assembly GCA_002778355.1. Lineage (NCBI taxonomy): Eukaryota > Metazoa > Arthropoda > Insecta > Phasmatodea > Phasmatidae > Clitarchus > Clitarchus hookeri. The sequence continues at coordinate 1,019,431 of NQII01000121.1, read as the reverse complement.
TAATAATTAGCACCACCATGCTTTAATTGGCTGCAGTTGAATGCAATCCAATAGAAAGAGATTACATTCCTTCCAATCGCGGTGGGTGGGCGTGGTTACCATCTCACCTATCAACAGCATCGTACAAAGTTGAATCTGCATGCCCCATCTTGATGGGGCAGAGGCCTATCCAACCCCTACGAATGTGCTTCGTAAACGAGTCCTCTTACTAGGCGGACCAGACCAGCGTCCCTTCATTAGCGAGCATCAATCCTTCAAAACTAGGTCCGGCGACATGTCGCTTTTATTCGCCAAAGGGTACTGAGTGGCAAGAGCCCATCACCAAACCCAGCACTGTGTTTCATGGGGGTTCGGTTGGAGGGAATTCCCTCTTTCCCCCTGGTTAGTGAGGCCACACGGGCCACTGTTGCCACCCTCCAGGCAAATACCCGCCTCCAGACCTCCTCTCAGTTGGAGGTTCAACCAATGCCACCCATTGTCCGACCCGCGATCAGTATGGCCGAAGGCCGGGGCTACTCACTGACCCCCTGGGTTCCAACGACTATTCTGTGAACACTGAGTTTTCACCCAGGAGGAGCCCGTTTCCTCCAGGACGTCAGATAGTCCCTTCTACGGAGCTCCGCCACCCCAATATCTACCCAAAGGCATTAGTTGGGGTTGTGCACTCGGCTCGCAGGTCATCACCGCAGGCGAAGAACATATGCAGCCTCTGAAAAGCTGCACATGACCTCGCCATAGCTGATTGGCAGTGCACTGGCAAGGCTGCCACTTGCCCATTATCGTCCTCACTCCATCAGTCATGGCATTTCGACCATGTTTCCAGCCCTAATCTTTCGAGAAGGTGGAGATGGACTTGAGCAGTGCTAGGCTATATATTCGCATCGCTACCCCATTTCAGGAACCAGGTCTCGGCCCATGCAGCGGCACAGGGGCAAATCCTATTCCTGTTGAACTAGTGCGAATGCCCCACCGGAGCTCGTTAGCCGGGGTGAAGAGCTCTCCACCAGAACCACTAGTTACCCCAAGCTGTGGTCCAGCGAGAAGGTTACACCAGCTCACACCGATCTGCTCTTACACCTAATAAGCCAGTGACCACCACCTAGGCCTTCACCAGGGCGATGGCCGAACTAGAATAGTCATTCCTGTAGTCATGACTATCCAACCAGGCACTCTGGGGTGCTGAATCTGTACACTCCCTACACACTGGAATCTGCTACCGGCTTTCACCAAGTGTACTTTCAGCTCTCCCTGTCGCCTTACATCCATTACAACCCTGCTCCAACCCCGCCCCCCTGGGCCTGCATATCATAATACAGTTATACTTTTTGAATATTTGGCCATAACATTGACATCTTCTGCGATTAGGAACTTTACAATTATGCGTGGCGTAATTATGACTATTAAGTAGAGCAGCGCTGTCACTAACCACCCCCCCCCCCNCATGTTGCTTGTTCACGCATCCCGGGGTCAAACCGAGATGATGTAGCGCGGCCAGGCCCTTACACATGTTGCTGCAATGCAGGCCTCCTCCCACCCTCCTCTCCTACCTCCCCCTAAGAAGCACCGTGAAATTTGTAAACACCGAGAAATTACGAGATAGTCAGGCGTATTCTGCCTGAAGTTGAAAACACGCACCGAGAAACAGCCGAAAAGCTTGGAAAGGGTGCCACGAACCTTTCCCCCCAAACTTCACGAACCATCGCATATGTTAGAAGTGCTTTGTTATACTGCGCCTTCCTCCCATCCGTCTCTCCCAACAAGAGAGACACGTGTAGTAACTTAGGGAGGGAGTCGAGAAAGGATATAAGCCTCTTTGCTGGGAGGGTGGGGCCAGTTCGTTATCATCAGTAGATCAGTTAGTTCAGTAGATCATCGGGCAGTTCGTCAGTACCACACAGAGAGGTCAGTCGTAATCACAACACAGAAGGCCGCGAAGATCGGAACCTGGCCACATCTGTCAGTCGAAGAAACGAGCAGCAGGTGGCGCAAAGTTTGGTACTGCCACCCTGGGATGCGCAGGAAGGGTGGCCATCGAGACATTAAAGGGTCAGCCAAATCGAGAGGCGAGACGCTAGATGCAGAACGCAAGGCAGAATCAGAGACAGTTACCATAGTCATGTCGGTTGAGTATTTTCACCGTGCTGGGATGCGAGTCAGCCAGTCAGTTAGTTACCAGTCAGTCAGTTACAATGCACCAAGAAGGCGAATCGAGTGGTGAACTACACCGAGAAGTGCCATGTCGAGATATTGGGATAGTCTAGGGCAGCCCATAGCCGAGAAGGACGGGTGGGGGCTTGCACATGGGGTCCCTCGCCGGGACATGGTAGGGTAGTAAGCAGTCAGTTACTACCCTACGCCGAGAACGGGAGCGAGTGGTGAGCTCCAACTAGGGGCGCCACATCGAGAGGAAGCCAGATGCGTGTAACAAGCCAAACACAGAGGGCCTTTAACAGAACCATCCAGCTCACCAGATCTCATGAACTGCTGGAACGTGTCTGGGCCATCCAATCCACCAGACCTCAAGTGCCGGAACAACTACCACGCAACATGTGCAGATAAGTAACCCCATCGTCACTCAGGGACATGTCCTGTCACCTAATGCCCCCACAGCGTCGGAAACGTTAGCCAGAACATTGTAACCAGCCCTTCGGGTCTGAACTCGCAGGGCGTTAATGTATGAGTAAATTCTCGTCCAAGGTGTCACGAAAGTATGTATAAAGTCCCGCAACACTGCCGGGAATGTGTAAGTAAATTCCCGTTAAATAAACCTTTTCAAAACAAAGAAGTCGTGATGATGAAGTCATTGGGTGATATACCCTCAACCTCAGGGCACCCTATAGTCTGTGCCACTGAACATTAACTGTAGACCCTATGAACCAATCTGTACACCACAGATGGGGAGTAGCGTCAACAACTTCCAAATTCCCAGTCGCTGCTGCTCGCTGAATTGGAAATCTACTGCCAGGATACTTTTCCTCGAAATTCACCTCCATTAGCTTCAAACATTCTAGATCATCGAGCCGACTGCGATAGACTAAACTCACTGGCAATAGTTCCGACTCGTCAATGAAGTCTTGTTCATCGCCTTCAGCTCTCATGGTGTCTTCACTTTTTAGTTCACCGAAAACGAATGTGCCTAATGTTTAATCGTCTCATTTTTATATCCTCATTGGACGAGTAAAAAATACAGTAATTATTTTTTTATTTATTATTTATTTTATTTTCAGAGAAGGAATGTGAATTTCCTTGTGCGGCATCATTGGTTTTACCAACCTCAACAATTCGATTTATTTTTTTTATTTAACGATCCACCACGATATTTATTTCGTATGTAACATTTACTGGGATATATTAACACGATCTTGTCAATCAAATAAATGTGTGTAGTGTAAAAAAAATTGAGTTTAGATTTATGCAAAATATTATAATGAAATGGCAGTTTGTTTTTTTCCAGCAATTATTACACAAGTTTCATTGCTAACTTTTTTACCCTTTTTGATTTTCAAGACATTTTCACGTAAATGGCAAATATATTCATAATATTGCAGTTTGACTCGCGCTCTCGACCTTATCATTCGAGTAATGTGAGTAAGTTTTCGTTTATCGAATTTACCGAATAGTGCATCAACCACTGACTAAACATATTTCATTATAACATCTACTTATTACTTTTCAAACTTCAAAATAGTTATGGCATTAGTAACGAAACTGATCGAAAAAAACTTTGACGTTTATTGACACCTTCGGAAAGGGGGGAGGGGCACAATCACAATTCGTTTGTTATTGGACCTGTAAACTAGTTCGATTCCGTTCTCGAAAGTCCACTCGATGTAAAATTGTTTGTTAATTAGTGGTTTGACAAGTAAATTTATAGTTATAGTTTATTTCGTTCACATCCAACGAACCCTTAACTTGACCATTTCATTATCGTTTAGATGAACAGTGAAGTTCGTGAATGTTCGTCCAAAAGGTCTGAAATTGTGTTAAATGCTCCAAAATTCAATCGCTTCAAATTCTTAAATATCAACGGAGTAAATACACACCTGAAATATTTAGAGTGTATACATTTTAGCAGTTTTAAAACGAATCATAGTCGTTTCTCTGGGCTTGATGATGGACGACCTTATCGATGATAGTTCTTCGTCGGTCAAGCTATATTCATTGGTATTAGCAAAATCATCTGTTTCGACCATAAATTAATTTTCCTGAGAGGTGGCCGTAGTCGTGGAGATGTAGTTTTCTCTTTCCTTCCCACTCCCTCCTTCGTCCGATTCTATTATAGAGGCATTTCTTCCAGATTAATATACCGATTGGAATTACATAATTAAGGTAACGATAAGTCGACTCAATCCCACATAGAGTTGTTTATTTCCTTTACTCATAGCTCTTATCTATGTAGTGGCAAACGATAGTAAAAAACTTAAAATTACATAGAGTGATTGTTGTTGTAAAGCTGTCCATAAAGTGACATGACGACCGAGCTCGGATCGCACCTGATTGTGGGCGAACGTTAAAATACTTTCCGCACCGATGTTTGAATGGCCTTTTCGTAGTATTTTAACGACAAGTAAGCGAGGAATATGGACATTATTTTAAAAGTTTGAGAATATCTCAGGGTATCGACAAGAGGCAACATAAATTTACGTATTTTTTGGTGGTCGTTCGTCTTTGAAATACCCTCCCATAATGTATCGATATCAACCAATACACCATCCAAACTGTAACACCGGACATGCTCACGCTCACAAGAGCGTTTGATTATCGCGTAGATGTCGTTGGGGCCGCTAATGGTGGTCACATTGAACATTTCTGAATGTATGGTAAACAAACTTCACGATTCCACGGCTCATTTGATTGGTCAATCAAGGTCGCAGGTTGTTTGGTTTTGATATTATATACCTTCAAAGTTGGGGTATTCTTTTATACTCAGCCTGTATAAAAACGCGAATAAAGTATGGACTATACTATTCGAATATTCGGTTCAAATTGCAGTAAGTGTGACGTGATAACACTACAGTATGCTCCTTACAACTTGTATTTTTTTAAAATAAAAATCGTGTTTGTTCCCATTGTTTTTTTTTATCTGGCGAGCCCCCAAATCTCACTACTCCAGCATGAGCGCCTTAACAGTTCTCTGAGCCGTCCGGTATGCATGTTAGTAGCTAAGATGGTTGGAGAATGGGATGCGTCTCAGGGCAAGCCTATTGCACCTTAGGTCGGGTTTATTATGTTTAAAAAGGAAGCATACATCGCGGCTATAGCAGGGTTGTCTGGTGACGTAGCCGCAATTTTGGCCATGGACACACCTCGAAGGAGGAAGGGTCTAGATGGAAAGGCACAGCAAACTAACGCAAAGCAGAAAGGGCACTGCGAAAATCTGTGCGACAGTCGCGGAAGATAAATGTATATTCCGTTTACTGGATTGGGGCTTGAGAAAGTAGGTTAAGTTGTTAGTTAGCGAAGATAGACTTGTGTAGGTTTGGTACGAGGTGATTTGAAAAAAGTTCCGCGGTTTAAGTAGCTGGCCAATAATTAAATGTAGCAGTCGGGGAATTGTAATTCATATAATTTATAGAGTATTTTATGGAGTAGCATGAAATACGCGATCAAAAACCTTTTTAATGTCCAAAAAGACTGCGACAACATAGTCCTGCCAGTTGAAGGTATGTGTTATACATTCAATGATTCGCACAAGTTGGTGTGTTCATCGAGTGCTTTTTTCGGAAGCCAAACTGCTCGTCAAGAATTAAATTATGACTAGTGAGGTGGGTGTTAATCCGCCTTAGGATTATATATTCTGCTACCTTGGAAAGAACATTTAATAGGCTAATCGGCCTGTAATTTTTTTTGGAAGTTTCTTATCTTTCCTTGGCTTGTGGAATACAATTATATTCATGGCTTTCCGTTCGCTCGGAAAGTATTCCAACTTGAATCTATCTTATTAATCAAGAACGTAAGTTTGAGGGATGACTTTGGGGGCGCGCAGCGCCCCTCTCTTAAGGGTTAGAGGGTTGGAACAAAAGTTGTGCAAAGCGCTGAGCCTTCCTCTTTCGATCCCCCCCCCCCCTTTNTTTTCATGGGTTAGTGCTGGAAGTCGCAGTTCTCGGTCGATTTCGCCAGGATTTGAGGGAGGGCTGTCTCTTTGGACCTTCCCTCGGCCGTTGGGTCAGTTATGCCCTTTGGAAAAATATCGGTACCCCTGAGAAGTGGGTGGGGAGATTTATGTTTTTAGACTCTTGGAGCCACAGTTTTCGGCCGATTTCGGTGGGATTTGAGGGATGGCTGTTGTCTTTAGACCTTCCCTCGGCCGCTGGGTCAGTTATGCCCTATTGAAAAAATGTCTTTACCGAAGGGGGAGGGGGGATTTATGTTTTTAGGCTCTTAAAGCCACAGTTTTCGGCCGATTGCGGTGGGATTTGAGGGAGGGGTGACTCTTCAGACCCTACCTCGACTTAAAGTTAGTTAGACCCTTTTGGATAAATGTCAGTACCATAAAAGTGTACTATAATATGTACCATAACTATCGTACAAAGCCAGCAGGCTCATATTTAGCGTACCATAATTAAAGTACAGTTTACCATAACTTTGGTATTTTGTACGATAATTTAGAAATTCGTACTATAATGGACTCAGAACCGCTCAAGTTTACCTTTAGGCCTGAAATGAACATGGTTGGGCAGTACCATAATTAGATCTGCACCACTCATATCGGTATTTCATACGATAATTTAGAAATCAATTCCACAATGGACTCTACACTTACCAAGCTTATCGCAGGCCATATTTATGATATGGGTTTCAGATTGCACGCATGTAGATGCTTCAGAATTGTTGACTAAGAACGCGGGTTACACGGGCTCAGCTTCTTTTGAGGCCAGCATTTATCGCAGTAGCCCCCTAGGACAACATTAATATAATTACACTCTGTCAAAATATTTAACAAAAAAATTGTGGGTTTCGAATTACACCCGTTTACCTGCCTCACCCAAGGATAGTGAACCCACGGATTCCGCGGGCTGATCCCCTGGTATAGCATTAATAAATGTGGCTATAAACTCGAGGGCCAGTTCAGGAATTTTATTTAAAACAATAGCTTAAATGCTGGTGCTTTTCTGGGATGCATGCGGTGGATAGCAAGCTTTATTTCGTGCGACTGAGTAAATCCAGGTTCGTCTTCAGTCGATCATATTTGTTTTATGTTTAATTCGCGGTAAATTTGCGTCGTGAAATTCCTATAACAGGGGTCCTGATTTGGCTGGAATGTATTTTCCAGCACATTGGCAAAGGCCTATGCCTTCACTTCAGGAGTGAATGCAATCCCTGTGCTGTTTGCAAGGGCGGGACTATTTTATTTGTCTTATTAAAAATATATATTTTACTAATCCATATATGTTGTTTTCGCATAGTGATAGCTTAACTAGTTTATCATCCCATACACTGTCCCGCCAGAATGTTACTTCCTCTGAAATAGCAGCTTGTATTTCGTTAAAACGTGCCTTAGTTTGCCTATCTTGGCGTCTGGAATAATAGCATCTTAGGCGTTTTTTTCTGTGTTATTAAATACCGTATATAATGTGTAAATGTTTCAAGTTAATGTGTTTGCGTCTTTTTAGGAACACACTTGGCCATGCCCTGTCATATAGTGCTTGTAAGCTTCGTCAACATCCTGATTTATTTGAAGAGAATCGTGCGTCTCATTGGCTGTTCTATTTCTAGAATTCCAATTAGAATGTTTAGCATTTATGTTGCCTAGTGCGAAGAAGGTTTGACCTGTATTATTATAAAGCAAATCTAGGTCAGCCTGTATTAGCGAGCACCCAGGGGGGGCATAAATTGCTAGAAGCGTGGTGTGTTGCTGGCCTAATTTTAGTTCAATGCCTACAGCCTCCAGAATGGAAAAATCAGGGAGCATTACTTCATGATGAATTAAGCCTAGTCCACACTTAAAAACATCTGTCGCAAACAATGTGACAGTTGTCGGGGACCTGCTGTAAACCTGTATGCGAAGTGTTTCCAACAAGGGTTTAAAACATGCAAATAGTTGTCAGGAGTAAAAATGTGTGATACATTTGTTTCCCATCCGGGATGGAAAACACCGTGCAGCTGTCGCAAACAACTGCTAGTGTGGACGTGATTCACCTGCACGTGACTCAGCGTCGTGCTCATTGTCCGCATTCACAGTACAACCGCGGTCGTTGCAGGGCATCTACAGTCATGGCATTGTCTGTTAAAAACACGCTCATGTTCATAGAAGATTTGCATTTAACACCGTGCTTGTGGGATGTACAGTGTAGTGATTATAAAAACCGCAATAAGAAAGTCGATGCGTGGGATGTGCCATCGAAGAAGTACAATGTAAGTTGAACTGTTTACTAGCTCCAAATTAATTTAATAGAGTAAAGTCAGCTGATATAATTTTAGACATCCTTTTTCAATACATGTTTCCGGTAAGCAAAAATATTCATGACAAATATGTTTTCATAACTGTATTAGCAAAGGGTTAATGTATAAAATAAAACAAACAATTGAGGAATGAGTATATATTATAATGAAAAATTCCAAATAACCAGATAATATCCTATATAGTGTGTTTATATCTTGCAGACTACAATAGGTATGTTATCAGTAGGACCTTTCACATTATCAAAAGTAATGCTTCTATCCTTTTAGTATTTAATGCATGAAATATGTTACACTTTCAACATCTGCACATCATCGCACACAATCCAGTTTATGCAAATGAATTTCGCCAGGGTACAGAACCTTGTGGAGAAATGAAATAATCTCTAAATTCATTTCTTATGTACTGTGCTGTAACAGGAGGTTTCCTAGGTAGTAGCTGCAAAGGTACGAGCCCATTTGCGTTTTGTGCGTCTGCTCTCCAAGATCCCGGAATAACAGTGCCATTATCCATGTCTTCGACATCAAATGTACCGGGAGGGGAATATACGTTAATTACTGACGTGTTCCTGCGAAGAAAATTGTGCAAGTAAATGCACGTCCGAGTTACTGTTTCCACTTTGTCGGGATGCAAGGCGATTGGTTTTAGAAATACTCTAAATCTCGCAGCCAATATCCCGAAAACGTTTTCGACAATTCGCCGTGCCCTGCACAGTCTGTAATTAAAGATTCTGTTTGGGCTGGCACTGCCTGGAGTATGACCTGGATAAGGTTTCATAACTTTACTTGCCAATGCAAATGCATCATCAGCAATTAATACGCATGGTACATGTAGTGAACTGCCAGATAAAGGCTGGCTTAAGAGTAGGTGTAGTGTTTCCGTTGTCAGTTTCTGATAGAACGAAGTAGTTTGGAACACTCCGCCGTCGAAAATGCGACCTTGGCAACCAACATTTGCATAAATTATGTTGTAATTTGCATCCACTATTATCATCATCACAATGCTGTGGCTTCCTTTGTAGTTATAGAACATACTTCCACTATGTTCCGGCGCTATTATTGATACATGCTTGCCGTCCATTGCACCTATGCATAGTGGAAAATTCCATCGCAAATCGCAAACCCGTTTGCGATTTCCATCCATTCATCCTCATTATTGGGCATCTGAAACAAATGACAGGTACCACTATTGAACCCCATACGAGTGTGATGTAGAGGTAATAAGGCAAACCAACTCTACACATTTACAATGTCTTATTGTATCACATAACAAGGGGGCAGCGGTGGCGTAGTGGCCAGTGCGCTCGCCTCCCACCACGGCGATCCGGGTTCGATCCCCGGCGGGTTCACTGCCGGATCTTCGCATGTGGGAATCGTGCTGGACAATGCCGCTTGCCGGCGGCTTTTCTCGGGGTACTCCCGT
>NQII01000121.1:992911-1009591 GCA_002778355.1 Clitarchus hookeri | reverse complement strand
CCACTCCATTCTAGGGTTTCATTTCTGTCATGCTCGGGGATGACGGTCACCTATGGGTCCCAGCTGGAAAGACCGTCACTCGGAGGGTGTTGCCTTGCGCTGGACGCACTCTCCCACACACCATTATTATATCACATAACAATAAATAAAATCACGTCCATTACGACCCGATTTCTCCGCCTTCCTAAATATTATACCTATGTATAAGCTGTTGAGACGCCTGAGTATATAAAATAAAATAACTCACCCAAACAGTTAGCACTATTGGTTGCACAGGTGGCCATCAATGATTTAGGCCCAGGTAAACAGGAAGGGCATGCCATGTAATAGCAGGTTACATGTCTGGCCCAACCTGCAAATTGAGCAAACATAACGTGTAATGTCTCATCTTTGAGCGTATTCGCCATGCTGTGCAAAGTATATATCTATAATTGATAATTAATACATTTCTCTTTTTTTCTAGGAAATAACTGCGGCACTTCTGTCTTGTATACCAGTAGACCAATTTCAACCAAATTTTGTATGCTTGTGGTGCATATTACAAACATTGTATAAGCTACACAACAAACTCTTTTGTCCACCATTTTGTAGGATAGCACCACATAAAAAAGCTTTTATTTTATATCTCGAAAACCACTCCACCAATTTTCCTCAAATTGGGCAAGTAAGTAATAATACCACAGGCGAAGTAAATATAGGTAAATAAACCTTATCAGGAACTTATTTTCAAAATGACGACTATACAAATATATTAGGTTTATTTAGTATAACTACTATACCATTTGGCCAACTACTATACCATTTGGCCAACTGCTATACCATTTGGCCAACTACTTTACCATTTGGCCAACTTCAACAAAATATTGTACACTGATGGTAGGTAATACAAACATCATATAAGCTAAACAACTAATACTTTTGTCCGCCATTTTGAAAGATAATGCTGCATGAATCGTGTTATTGTGTAATTTCTTAGGAAACAATTGACTGATTCCTACCAAATTTTTTCTCGCCAGAGTGAAGCATAATTGGGCATGCGTGTAAACCAAGTAGGACTCTGGTTCTGAACAAGTCAGCTACGTTACGAGAAAACTTCCCCTCCTTCCCACACACTACTAAATCTGCCCGTATAAATGTGAAATGTGGGAAACTACTTTACCTGGAGTCGAGCATTTGAAATATCAACATCTCCTTTCAAATAGCATAAGGAATTAGGAACAAAGATGAAAAGGTAAAGATATCAAATAAATATACCTTATAAAATATTAAAATTATACGTATACAAACGAATCACATTATTATGACCACATGCTAGTATCCAGAATAACTGCACTTTGCAGCATGGACATCAGCTAGACGAGCTGACAGTGTCTCAGTTAAGTGCTGATAGGTCTATATGGGTATCTGGAGCCATGCTGTCTGTAGTGCATACCATAACTGTTGAAGGGTGCATGGTGGAGAAGACAGGCGGTGAACACAATATTCGAGGTGGTCCCACAGATGTTCAATTTGATTGAGATCGGGACTGTTTGGGGGCCAGGAAATAACCTTGAAGTCTTGACCGTGCTCTATCAGGCCATGCGGACACATCTAGCCATATGGCTAGGCGCATTATCGTGCTGGAAGATCCCATTCTCCCGAGGAAAGACAATCATCATGTACAGGTGGACATGATCTCTGAGGATGGATTCATAACGAAATCGATCAAGAGTGCATTCCACATGGATGGTGGGACTTAGAGAATGCCACGAGGACATTCCCCAGACCATAACACTGCCCCCACCAACTTGTGTTCGTCCAGCAATGGATGCAGGGTGTCGGTTCTCCGATGTTTCTCGCAAGACATGCTGATGTCAATCCGTTCTATGCAGCTGAAAACGTGACTCGTTGAAGAAGGCTACCCATCGCCAATCAGCAGTGGTCCAGTCGCCATACTGTTGAGAAAATTCCAGATGTTTTCGTCGATGCAACTGTGTTAGCATGGGTGCAGTCACCCTCCGTCTACTTCGGAACCCCATTCGCAGAAGGGTTCGCTAAAAATTGCGGTATACACATTTCTGGATGCCCCCTGGTTCATTTGGATGGAGAGTCGTTCCACTGTAACCTGTCGGTTGGCCTTCATGTACCGTCGTAGTCGTCATTCACTTTGGATATCAAAGATGCGTGGAGCTCCACATTTTTTCACAGTGGTTATTCCCAATGGTGCCGTTCGTCCACTCGCGATACATCTTTACCACAGAGGCACGTGAACAGCTCAAAAACTCAGCTGTTTCCGAAATGCTTCCCCCTTTGGCCCTAAAACGATGATCATAGCTTTTTGCAACTCCGTTAAATCGCTTCACGTACCCATGACAGCAGGTAGTGCAATGTGTACAGCCAGCCTGTCGGTCGCATTATATACCACTTCACCAGTCCATGTCATGGGCCTTACGTCATAGGCTACGTGCTGCAGATGGCACTTCTAGCAGGTGGTCATAATAATTTGATTCGACTGAGTATTTATACATATATATATATTTTTTTATATACATATATATGGCTTTCTTTCGCATTCCCAATAAGGTCGTGTCACCTCAACGACGATAACACAATTTAAAAACCAACCTTCGTGTTGGCCATTGATTCTGCACTGCCTACAGGAAGGCACTAGATTTCGCAATTGTAACTCTTCAAATATTGAATTACAAGCTGCAGAACAATATTGAATACTATGAAAGTGGCTTCCACAAGCACACTGAATATCAGATATTTTCACTTTTCCTGGAAAATTACACATGCAAATTATACAATTAAATAGAATGCTTTCGATATAAGAAAACTTGCACCTTTTAAAGGGAAGTGTTTCCCTTGGTATATCACTTATATCGTTAGATTTTTCAACAATTCAAAACAATTGTAATTCATCTTACAAACTAATTAACAGTTATTCAATTAACAAATATAGCTTTTCTAAGACACAAATTACAACCTGGGAACAATATCCAGACACACATTATAAATACATTAATTTTCCATGTTGTGATATGTTACCATTGTGAAAAAAATGTTTTTTTTATAATATATACATAAGAAAAGATATTATGTCTTACAATTATTTTTTAAAATATATTATGTAAAATATGGTATGGTGATTTGACATATGTACCAAAGCCCACCTACACTTAGTAACCTAACCTAACCTTAGACTGTGTAACTGTTATTTTAGAAATGAAGGACTGAAAGTGTATGTTTTTCAATGTAAAGAAAATGGTCACAGAGTAGTGTATTGGTGTACTGTTTGCGAAAGTTTCGATTCTGATTTCGTGTCTGGTGATTTTTTCCCAGGTTGTAAATTGTGTCTTCTAGAATATGTAAAAGCTATTTATGTTAATTGAATAACTGTCTATTAGTTTGTTTGCCAGCAATAATAAATTTTTATAAAATTTCTTTTAGTATTATAAAAATAATATTTACTAAATAATCAACTATTTCGAGACATTGGTGTTACTTTTTTTTAAATGGGGAATGGGTTTGGTCCACATTGATTGCATTGTATTTTGCTTTTTTGTAATAAGATCTATGGGAATAATAGATTTAAGTGCTTTGAAGTAGAAAATATTTTTTTATACTTGACTTTGTCTGGTGAATAGGATATATTTAGAGAGAAAAAAGAACTAATTATATAATGACAAAACAAATAAAACACTAATGTTAATGTTGCAGAATTATAATTTGGTAAAAGAAAGCTGTAGCCTGCAAAATCAATAGATTTAAATTGCTATTATCCTTGTAATCTGCTACTAAACATTGACATGTTGTACAGGAACTGGGTGTTTGAACAGCAAGAAGATTCTTGGAAGGAGAATATTCCTGCTAAATCAAAATTTGATCGAACAAAACTTTGTTTTTACTGTTTGCAAAGAAACTTTGTTAAAATCTGCGTTAAATGCCTGTGCGACTGTTATTTTAGAAATGAAGGACTGGAAGTGTATGTTTGCCAATGTAGAGAACATGGTCACAGAGTAGTGAATTGGTGTACTGTTTGCGAAAGGTTCGATTCTTATTTCGTGTCTGGTGGCTTTTCCCCGTTTGCAAATTGTAACCTATTTAAATTATTTAATATTTTATAATGCATATTTATTACATATCTTTACCTTTTCATGTTTGTTCTTCGTTCTGGTTCCTTATTCCTTATGCTCTAGGAGAAGAGATGTTGATATTTTAAATACTTGACCCCCCGAATTAAGTCTTTTTCCATATTTCACGCTTATAAAAGCAGATTTGGTAGTGTGTGAGAAGGATATGAAGTGAGAGGCAATGCAAAAAGTGCAGTTTTTGACGGGGAATGGCGATCACAGTGCACTCTGGTTAATTCTCTCGGAACTAACCCGAGTCATCCAAGTTCAAAGTTTTTTACCTGCTTTGCACTGGTCCCTACACTACATATCTAACTTCAAAGCTCTATTCATGTACTTTACATGTGTGCCCAATTAAAAACTTTACTTAACAGCAATGAGAGAGAGAGAAATCCGATCCATGCTCCCCACCCACACTTTTCCTGCTCTCTCCTGTTGAGCTAAACATATCAGTTGCAATGGCTGATTGGAATGGCTATTTTTAGTAATTCAAAGGATGTAACGATTCGTTACTTCCTCTCCTCATATGCTCAAAAGATTCACAAAGTAGGTTGGGTATATGATTAAAGCGTAAAAAGCTTGGAATGTGTTAGCATAAACTTTATCAATTGAAATTGCAATTTTTTTTTTAGTAATTTGAAGGGTGTAACGATTCGTTACTCCCTATCCTTATTTGGCCAAAATATTTACAGAATATGTTGGGTTGGATGGTAAAAAAACTTGAAATGTGTTTAAATACATTTTTTAAAATTGGAATGGCAAATTTAAGGGTTATTTATAGCAATTAAAAGGAAGTAACGATTCGTTACTTCCTACCTTTGTATGGTCAAAATATTCACAAAGTATGTTGAGTTGAAGGGTAAAACAAATTAAAAATCTGTTGGCATAAACTTTGTCAGTTGGAATGGCTAATTAGAATGGTTACTTTTAGAATTCAAAGGGAGTAACGATTTGTTATTTCCTCTCCTTATATAATCAAAACATTCACAAAGTATGTAGGGGTTATGAGGGATAGGTAAAAACAACTTGGAATGTGTTGACAGTCATATATGATTCGTAATATGCTTTACACTTGTGATCTCTTGTGCATTTATGAGACTACAAAGAAAAAGGGGGTACCCAATTCTCCTTATATGGTCAGAAGATTCACAAAATATGTTGCTTATCCTCCCTCTAAATTTTTAGTTTCGATTTATTCATATTTCTTTATCATTCGACGAGTTACGCATCAAACACAATTTCCCTCGAAATCTGAAATCCACTAGAGCCATACCAAGGTGACTTGGCACTGATTTGCCGGCTATACATCGTATTTATAGATTGATCCAAAGATCTCATGTACGACTGCTGGGAAAAGGGTGAGGATAACCAAATATTTTTGGCTTCCCCGAGCCCAGCAAGGTATTTATGTATAATTTCCGTTGTTTTTTTGCGTCAATTTTTTTCCAGTTTGCAATAGTTACCGTTTTTGAACGAATATATGAAATTAATGCGATAATTTGCAGTTACATGGTAAAATTAAAATTAGTTTTTTTGTCTAATTTCGAAATTATTCAAGAGGTTTCCCAAACTATCAAAAATTTCTAGCATTTGTTTCGAGGTCTGTTATAAGTAAACACTTATTTTTACATAGTCTATACATTGTATATTTTTATTAATCGTGTTGCATAAAATCAAAAAATTAATGGATTTTCCAAAAATATCGCTATTATTTTCGTATAAATTTTTAAAAATTCTGGTGTTTTTTTACATTTTTTTTTATCTTCACTCATAAGATGCCGTGAAATGGAAAAGGAAACATTTGTATTTTTTGAAGTCTTATTGGTGTTGGTATACTTACATGTCATATTTTTAGTAAATTGAATTTGCATGCAATTCGGGATAACATACATGTTTTTTTGTAAATGACTAATGTACAGGGGATGGACAAAATAATATGAATACCTGACATATACACAATATGTATTTATTAATAAGGCGTTGGGCCACCATTTGCTTTTAGAACAGCTGCAATTGTTCGCGGAATAGATTCGTAGAGAGTCTGAATAGTTTCCAACGGAATGTTGTCCCATTCTTGTACCAAAACATCCGCCAATTGCTTCAATGATGTTGGAGATGGAAATATGCTCCTCACTTTCTGCCCTAAAACTCCCCATAACGGTTCAATTATGTTGAGGTCTGGCGAAGATGTTTGATGATATTCTGATGCTCCTCAAACCAAGACTGAACCTTTTTGGCTGTGTGTATGGGCGCATTATCATCTTGGAATATGGCATTGTTCGGCAGAAATATGCTATCCATAGTAAGAACTTCATAATTGAGGATGTCAAGATATTCATTCGCAGTAATCCGGCCAGTGATTGTAATGAGAGTACCAGCTGAATACCACGATATAGCCACCCAAATCATAACGGAACCTCCCCCATGCCTGACTGTAGGAAGCAGGCAGTCCGGATCGTAGGCTTCTTTTGGGGTTCTCCATACATAAACCCGGCCGTTTGTAGGAAACAATGTAAACGATTATTCATCGGACCATACCACATTCTTCCAATCATCAAGTGTCCAGGTTTTATGATCGTGGCACCACTTCTTTCGCAGCTTAGCGTTGGCTTCCGTTATAAAGGATTTCGCAATTGCAGCCCTTCCATGAATGTTAGCTTTGTGGAGCTCCCGCCGTACTGTTTTTGTCGAAACAGTATTACTGAAGTGAGTGTTGAGTTCTGTTGTCACTTTTGCCGCGGTAGTTTTATGTTGTCTGGCCACAATTCTTTTTAATGTTCGTCGGTCTCTGTCAGTTAACTTTGGGTTTCGCCCACTATTCCTCTTCGCCGATGATGTTTTACCATGTTTTGTGGATGCTGTCATTACCGTGGATACTGTCGCTCGTGAAACGTTAAACAATTCAACTGTTTTCGTCACAGATGCTTCCGCTAACCGAGCACCAACGATTTGCCCTCTTTCGAAGTCTGAGAGATCGCACATTTCACCGATCGCTTGTTTTAGCTGTCGCAGAACAAAGCGTATAATACACTGAAATATAACCTACAAGACTTGGCACGTAAACTGTGCAATACATAGGCGTCGCATTATGTACACGGAAGCATTGTTGCCAAAATGCAACAATATGTACTATATTGCATGATGTTCATATTATTTTGTCCATCCCCTGTATATCGTAGATGCACCAAGCACACCAACATTCATCCCAGATCACCCACATCACGCACCAGATGTACTAGATATTATCCTGAACAAGTGCAATAATTTCCAGTACAGACTGTACAGCGACACAGCCCTTTCCAGTGATCATATTCCTGTTTTCATGGACATTCACCACTCATTTCGCCCCCCAATTGCACCACACACACACACACACACACACAAATTCAACTATAAGAAAGTCGACTGGGATGCATACCAAAATACACTTATCCAGAAGGCTGACACATTACAACACACAATAGAATCAATAAACACCCTGGAACACATAGACAACACCGCAATAATAATAGAACAAACCATTCTTACAACAACTAAACAACACATCCCTACAGCCACACCTAAAAACACAAATACACAGTTTCCACCACACATTAAACAAGCTATTACACACATACAAGAGGCTGTGGCAACGAACACGAGACCTTTTCCACAGAGAGCAGTACCGACAAGCACAGGACACAGTGGAGGCGCTGGTTGGCGATTTCAGGGCGCAACAGTGGGACATCACTGTAGCTGCTCTCGAAGTCGCGGACAACTCTTTGTGGAAAATGACGCGACGCCAAACTGGTAACTACTCGACTATCCCGCCACTCAAGTATGCCACGGGGGTTGCCTACACGCAGACTGACAAGGCAAATGTGCTCGCCAGGGCTCTTGAAGAAACCTTCCGTCCTAACGAGGGTGATGGGGATGATGAACATGAGACCACCTTAGAGCGAACCCTGGCAGATGTATTAGGTGGGGAAAAACCCGAGGAAATCACGGATGTAACTGCCGCCGAGCTGATGACAGCCATGAAGTATACTCGCCGCAACACCGCACCAGGAGAAGATCAAATCTAATACATACTCATAAAGCACCTTCCATTTGAATTCATATGTATTTTAGCCCAGTTATACTCACTCATACTCAGGCATCACCATTTCCCAGATAGATGGAAGCAGGCCAGGGTGGTGACTTTCCTAAAGCCCGGTAAATCACCCTCACTTCCCACCAGCTATCGCCCTATTAGTATGCTCTCCACTCTCTCCAAACTTCTGGAGAGAGTGTGGAATGGAAGGCTGCTATCACACATTTCGTCTCACCACATACTTCTTGACGAACAGTTTGGGTTCCGGTGTGGGCACTCTACAGTTCATCAGCTCATCCGGCTCACTCTGGAAGCCACGAAGTCCATAGAATACCACTATCACACTGTCGTCGCCCTTCTAGACATAGAAAAGGCGTTCGACAGGGTCTATCATCCTGGTCTGCTTTTCAAGCTCCACGAATATAACTTTCCTCCCTACCTCATTCGCTTCATATCATCGTATCTGTCATCTCGAACATTTCATGTCAGTCTCGACGGTGAAACATCCACGGTCTGCCAGGTGAAAGCAGGAGTTCCCCAGGGCAGCATATTGGGCCCGGTCCTGTTCAACTTGAACAGAAATGACATACCACGAGCTGCTGGAGAGGCTCGCATCGGATGCAGATGACATCATTGTTTTTGCTACACCAATGAACAGAGACCGGGCGATTAGCCACGTACAGGCTGCCCTGGACGACATTGAGCCCTGGCTAGCTAAGTGGCGAATTAAAGCAAATGCCACCAAGACTGAAGCCATCGAGTTCAGCACCCGACGACTAAACCCGACCACGAGACTGCAGTTCTGTGGTCAGCAAATAGAGTACCGCAACAAGGTCAAGTACTTGGGTGTGTTAATGGATAGGAGGCTGCTCTGGAGGCACCACATTCATACTCAGCTTGCCAAAGCCAATTCCCGACTTAGGCAGCTGTTTCCACTTCTCCATCGCCATAGTTCACTTCGTACCAGAAATTGTGTTATCATATATCATTCTCTCGTTCGCCCCATCCTTACCTACGCCTCATCCGTCTGGGGGACGGCAGCTCGCTGTCACCTCCAGAAAGTTCAGCGCTTCCAGAGCATAATCCTTCGTATGATTACGAACGCACCCAAGCACACGAGAAATGACCAGCTCCACAAAGAGCTCAAAATGGAGATGTTCGAACACCATGTGCTGAAGCTGGCCACAGAACACTACAAGACTATACCAACAGTAGAAAGCCCTCTGGTTCGTGAGTTGGCAGACTACTACGAAAGGCTGGTGTGGAGACGCAAAAGACCAAAAGCTCTCGTCCTCCCTCCAACAACCTGATATTCAACCTGTATATAGTGTTTTGTAAATAGCCAGGACATAGCCCAGGTTGGCTGTAAGTATGTGTGTATATAGTATTATATCCCGATTTAAGTATGCGACTCTGATCCTATTAGATTATTTCACTACTCACTTATCTCGATATTATTCATTATATGTATATTATATTGACACGACTTTATATATATATATATAACGAAGTCGTAAAATAGTCTATGAATTAATGTGTGTATGTATATGTGTAAATAGATGCATGAATGAAAAAAATATAAAAAATAAATTAATAAAGTAAATAAATAAAAAACAAAAAACCTACGAATGGTTTGCGTGAATGGATACATAAACACAGAGTTTTAATTTAGAGCACATGCCCGCCTCGGATTTGCTCGTGGCTTCTTTGGGGCCGCCTTGCCTTTCTTCGGGGGGTTCACCTGGGGCTGCTGCTTCTGCTTCGGTGTCTGCCATATACTGCCAAGGGGTACTGANGAGACTACTGAATCCCGACTAATCATAATTTTTCCAACCCGTTACTACAATTTAGAGATTTCATTCCACAACACCAGACATCCATCCACATCCTAGGGAGGCCCGGAGAAATGCAGCAAGTAGCATTCCGCTTCTTGCCGAATATCAGCTGCAGTGATAGACCTCTGGCGCAGATCAAATCTCCGCAAGCCTACTAACAGGACCGCTGGCGAAGGTAACACCCCATAAGTCTAACTACACCACCCCCCCCCCCTTTTAGGCGGGCCGGAGGAGTAATACCTACCAGGCTCTCTAAAGGAGGGGGAAAAACTGCAGTGGGGGCGCGGCCAGGAGGCGGATATGTGAAAACTGCATTCTCCAGACTGGAAACCAAAAGCCTGGCTGCTCTCGATGCCAGAAATGGTGTCTGGGGGGTTGGGTGGAGGGTCCAGTGGCTACAACCTCCTTCCCACTTCGCGGCCGTGGCATTATAACAATGCTGCGGGCGAGAGGAGGGTGGTAAGGGGACCCCAGATGGCCAAGCATCACATTACCCAATATCACCCATGAAACCATACTACCATGTTCATTAATTTCATCAAGCTCATAAAACTCCCAAGGTAAATGCTGAGGCCTTTCAGGCCTAAGCATATTAACCCGCAATTATCCACGAGATATATATTTTTATTAGGGGAGCAGGCCCCCTTTAATCTTAGCGACTTAGCGAGAACAGTTCACTTGCAACCAGGCAGTTGTTGAAGAAGGTAGTCTTCCTCTTCTGGCCTAGCCTTGCTACCCTTCAGGTAGCTCGGTCAGCTACCACTGTCTTAGGCGTTTAGGCACACACACTCGATGGAGTCATCGTCATCAGGTAAGCACTAAAGTGAAGGTGAGACATTGGTCTCTCCTTCCTCGGACACAACACATTACAACACAAAATGGCGGAAACGTAACAAGAAACACACAGCACCAATGGGAACACAGATACAACCTCGTTCTGGTATTCCAGTCAAAAACAACTTTCAAACACTCAGAGAGGAAGAGGGGTCAGATTATTCCTCTTCTTACTCTGACTATCTTAGTGACGATAACTGTTATACAGACAAAACTGAAAATAAAAAGGCGAAAACACGAGTAGAACTAGGAAACCCGGTGTACATTCCTGACACCAAGAAACTAGCATACATAAATCTTAAACGGAAAGAAGCGAAACATATTAGGAAAACTACAGTCACTAAAAAACAACACTTAAAGGTACTTGAGACAAGGGGGAAGCATTTTGCTCTCTGCGAGTTCCTGAAAATTAACAGCATACCTTATTACACACAGGCTAAGAGAAGCGAAAAACCGTAAAAAATATTCATTAAAGGTCTAACACACGATACACACATTATAGACTTATATAAAGAGTTTCGAGAATACAGCTTTACAGTAAAAACATCTGGGAATTCCGAACACCAATTCATGCACCTGCAGTCTATGGGGCTGTAGTGCAACATCATCATGACTTCGATGTACTGAAACTACCTACACTGCAACATTTATAAGTTCGTATAGAACTGTACAAACCCCGCGCCGAATATGTGGTGCAGTGCAAGCGGTGTTGTGCAATTGGCCACACAAAGACATACTGCACACTAGACCCAATCTGCGTTTTATGTGTGGGATCGCACAAAAAGGCAGATTGCACAATCAAAGAAGAAGACAAAGCAAAGTGGCAATGTGCACTTTGCAAGAAGACAGGATACTCGGCTGCGTGGAAGCAGTGCGAAGGGGTTCAAAAACATACAGAGGCACGCAAACAGAGGATGGCACCAAAACCTGCCAAACAATCACAAGGCAAAATGTAGGAAAACAAGCGAACAAATGATGAGCCGAAGGCTGAATTCTCTCCACTCCAAAACCCATATAGTGAACAAGCACCCACACAACAACAGAGGGAAAAACCACAGCAAATCATGAGAAAGGACAACAACACAACAAAAAATACCACTATGTGTTGG
Source organism: Clitarchus hookeri (assembly GCA_002778355.1). Taxonomy (NCBI): domain Eukaryota; kingdom Metazoa; phylum Arthropoda; class Insecta; order Phasmatodea; family Phasmatidae; genus Clitarchus; species Clitarchus hookeri. The sequence continues at coordinate 997,626 of NQII01000121.1, read as the reverse complement.
CAGATATGCAGAAACTAGCCGTTTTTCTGCAAGAAAAGCAATTTGTTACCCTAATGGATCACCTTAGGCCCACAATCACACAGGCGAAAGCCATGAAAACTTTACAGGAAAAGCAGATGCTGTTTCTTACAGCACTCGCTACGATACCTTATTAAATAGAAAAACATTCTAGGACAACACCAAATACGATTGGTTAAACACTAAGTTTTAATAAACACAAAATTATTTATTCACCTTCTCGTCGCGGGACTCCCACATTGGCCCGGGACGAGGAGTAATACAACCAATAAACGCAATTTAGTCTTGGAGCTCACTGATTGGTCCGGGACAAAGAGTGCCACATTTCTATAAAAACACAGGGCTTTGGCAAGTCTAGGCTCCCGGTCTCACGACACCAAGGCCATTCAGTGGCATATGAGAGTTCGGCGGCGGTGGCAGAATATTGCATACTTTGCACCGAGCTCCAGTGCTGAGAGGACATCCTCTCAAAAGCCTAACCTGAGCTCTCCTCAAGAGCGAAGGTCAGCCAGAGGAGTCTTAGGTTTTAGGCGAGTCGGCAGCACTGAGTCAGTGTCTTTCTGAAGACATGACAAAGTGTGGTCCTAAGATGGACACAAACAACACAGGTAAGCCAACAACCACAATGATAACATCGTCACCAACAACCCAGAGGAATAACCAAACACACTCACAAGTAACAATAGTAAACCACAGTCCGCCGAGAAGTGCTGGGAACACACACCCGCAAATTGAGCCAACACAAACCAGCAATCAAGATAGCAGGCGATTGGAGGACGCCACCAGCTCACAAACGAGTTCAGGTGGGGCCAGCCAAACCCAGCTGGAAGAGGGCGAGATGACTGATGAGTTTGTGAACGTCAGCAGCGGTTCAACCGATGAGGGCGGGAGCAGGCGATCCAGTGTTTCGTCCTCGCATACTGACACACACCCTGACACAGGACGATGCACACCTCCGACAGGCCCGGACGAGGAGGGGTTCATCTCCCCCAAAAGGAAATACCTTTCCAGAAGGAAAGTTGAGATTTTGGCAAAAGGAAAGAGGCCAGAAATCCAAAACAGGTTTCAAATCCTGGAAGAGGGGTGCATTGAGGGAAGTGAAAAGAGCAGCGACACCTCACAAATCCCACAACAAACACACATATACAGGCCAGTGCTAATCATCATTCCAGATAGCAGGTTACTAAAAACGGTTACCCAGCTGCTCTGTAACAGTGGAATATACTTCCACAACACACTCACACGGAGGCGAGAGCTGAAACTGGCGTTTAATATGCGGGGAGACTACGAGAAGGACCGGAGCCTACTTGCTGAAACCACACACTACACGCACGCCCACCCTGGTGAGAAGCCTCAAAGGTTCATAATAAAGAACCTTCTTCCCCAAGGGGTTGAGGAAGACATGCTGAAAGAGGACATCACCAGGTACGGGTTTACAATAATTGACCTCTGCAACTTCAAACGAAACCCACAAGCACACCCCTGAGGATCCCGATTATGTGTCAACAGGAACTTGGTCAGTTACACTAAAACCAGGCAAAAAAGACTTCCTCAGGGCCACGAGGCTCTACTAGACACGGGTTCGGATAGAGCCTTACAAGCCGCGTCCCAAAAATGTGCCAAACTGCCGCAACTGTTGTCAGTGGGGACATACAGGTAAGCATTGCAACATGCAGACAGTGTGCGTTAATTATGCGGGCCTGCACAAGTACACTGACTGTTCAACTAAAACAGATGAATCTCGGCCTTTGCGGTGTAAAAACTGCGGGGAAGAGGGGCATCACGCTTAGGATAATTCATGTTCAGTATTTAAGAAAATAGTACAAGCCGGATGGGCAAACACGATCAGAAGTACATGTCCGGAGTGCTCACTACAAGCATCAAACCACACAAACCCTGCGGAGATCCCGCAACTGCGCAGCACAGCGCGCACACACACACACCTGAGGTGCAGGGACCTGTCAGGCCGGTGTCAGTTGTGACCGGGGAGGGCGCCGCCGGGTGCAGTCAGGCTGGAAACAGCAGGGCTGCGGCCGGTGGGTCCTCTCGGGCCGCTCCGGGTGCTGGGAAGGTGAGGCCCGGCCCTTGGGCAACGAGGACGGACGAACACAGGCCAGCACAGCAGCCTAACAGACGACCGCCTCTCCTGGAGACCCCAACTCAGCCATCCCAAATGGATGAAGGTCTGGGAGCCTCACTAAACGATATCCGGGAACTGACACAATTACTCCGCGACACGCACTTCGCTGAATTAATAGCACACATGCGACCATACTTCGGCCCCATCAGGGCAGCACAAACACTTGCAGATAAGCAATTACTGTGCTATAGGCACTAGCTACTTTCCCACAGTAATGGCTAACTCTAAAACAGAACACACTCTAAACCTTCTAAACTGGAATGCCTGCGGGATAAAATCTCAAATATATGAACTACATCAACAGTTAATATTATATGGAATTGATATAGCTTTTATTACAGAAACAAGAGACTCCATAACCAGGACAAATTAAATTATCAAGGATACAATGTATACAGATCAGACAGGGCTCGCAGAGGAGGAGGAACAATTATAATAATTAAAAATAATATTCACCAACAACCAGTAAATTTACCTACTTTAAATCAGACTGAAGCCACAGCAATAAAGATTAAAAATAACCTTACCCACATCCAAATGGCAGCTGTATACTGTCGCCCTAAAACTAAAATTAATGAACAAGACTTAAATAACATTATGGGAAATACAGACCGTTTTTTTAATAGCAGGATGTCTAAACAGTAAAAATACAGAATGGGACCGCTTATATAACAATACAAATGGAAGAAAGCTAAGTAGGCACACGGATAAAAATAATTATGTAATTTTTCCGCCACCTAAAACCACCCACTTTCAAAATAATGGCAACAGACCAGATAAATTAGATATGATCCTCACTAATATTCCTAATTCTTACATCGAATCAGAAGTACTAGATGAATTAGACTCAGATCACCTCCGAGTCTTCACGAAATTAACGTTAAACACACACGGATCTAATAATAAACACACAGTAAAACGACCAATAACAAACTGGAAAGGTATCCAAAAATAATTAATAGAAAAATTTGAAACTCCGCCAGAAATAAAAGACGAACTAGAATTAAATGTGCATGCAAAACTTTTTACAGACACAGTAAAGGAAACTCTAAAACAAAACACCAAATACATGGATAGTAGGCAGTACACGAGAGCAAATTATCCGGAAGTAGACTATTTAATAGCCCTAAAATGTCAAGCGCAAAACAACTATCAGAGAACGAGAAATCCTGTAATTAAAACGGAATATAACAGACTTAAAAGACAGGTAACAAGTAAGCCAGAGGAAATAAAAATTAAAACCTGGAGCGAAGCCACGAAAAGCGCAGCACATAATCCAAATCAAAGGTGGAGATTAACCAAATCATTAACAGGTAAATGTAAAAAACTAACCACCCCAGCAATAGAAACGCCCCAAGGTTATGTATACACAGCTAGGGATAAAGCCAGTACAATAGCCGATAGCTTAGAGAAACAATTTTCCCCCAATAAAGAAGTACAAGACAGACAATTCACTCAAACAGTAAACAACGACATAAACGAATACCTAAAACTAAAAGAAACATCTGAATATGACCCCATAACACTACACGATTTATTAAAAATAATTCGAACGCGTCCTAATAATAAATCTGGAGGACCAGATGGGATACAATTTTAAACCCTAAATAAACTACCAGTAAATGCATTAGAATATCAATTAGAAATATATAATTCAATGTTTAAACTATGCAGATTCCCACAGGCCTGGAAAAAAGTGAAAGTAATAACCTTGCCAAAACCTGGAAAAGATTCTACAAAACCAGAAAACAGACGATCAATAAGTTTATTAAACAGTATGAGTAAAATATTTGAAAAAGTTCTACTATACAGATCGCACAACCATGCAGATCTAAACAAACTAATCCCAGATAACCAATATGGTTTCAGAGCTCAGCGCAGCACCATACACATCCTAATTAAAATAGTCGAGAATGTAACAAACGGATTGAATGATAAAGAAAAAAAATTTACAGTAATAACAATCTTAGATGCAGAAAAAGCATTCGATAAAGTCTGGCTCCCAGGACTAATACATAAACTAATAAACTACAAATTCCCAGCTACCTTTGTAAATTTATAAACACCTCGTGAGTTATGGGAGTCTAGGCTTCTGGTCTCACGACGCCAAGGCCATTCGGTGACATATGAGGGTTCGGTGGCGGCAGAACACTGCAGTCGTCCGCACACAGCGATAGACACAACGCCTGTACTATACTTTACAACACACTAAGGGTGGTTATGTGGGAATTCGTGACAGGTGGGAAATAGCCCCAACCACCACTCGTTTTCCAGTTCGATATACACACATGCCAGTCGAGGTAGGGGTCGGGGGGCTAACTAAGCTAAAATAAACTAAATTAACTGTAAAATTGACACATGCCATATTCAGCGAAGAAGTTCAGCTGTCACAACGCACACCATACACCACCCCCTCCCGCAAGAGCCACCCAGTAGCCACCTGCCACAGGACATGTGGCAGCAATTAACGCCTGCGGCGAAGCCAGGCTTGCCCAAGGGAAGCAGTTACACATGTCAAACTTGAGGCGCTTGTCCCCCCCCCCCCCCCCCCCCCCCC